>BTPG01000001.1:290045885-290114115 GCA_036245525.1 Semisulcospira habei | reverse complement strand
TTTAATTTTGTACTGTGGTAATTGTGTAAAAAGTGATAAATTAGAATCAAGAGCTGCACTGAGCATGGATGAGACTTAGTCGCACTTTTAGTTTCGTATCAAGACGAAAGCTCCTCTGCTCCACCGAAGCCATACAGTATAGGTCAGTGGTTGTAGACCAGGGGAAGTAACCTGTCGAAAAATTTTTGGTATCTGGGAACATTGTTTTTCTCGCTTTATTTTCATCGCCTGAATCAGATTGAGTGAAAAAAACCTTGGGTTGGTTAAGGGAACTTTTCAATGTCCCCATATCCAGAGCATGATCCCAGATTCACGCTCATAGGCATGCGATTGTCCCCAGATACCATACATTATAAGAGTATATATATATATATATATATATATATATATATATATATATAATATATATATATATATATATATATATATATATATATATATATATATATATATATATATATATATATACACAGGTATGAACCTGACATATTAATGCAGACAGTTGAACTATTCAATCCAGACCAAAAAGGTGACTGCCAAGCGTGTAATATGCAAAGAAGTACCCAACGGAGAAGAAACACGCTTAGAAAAGACGGGTACAACACAATTTATTAATATTTCGGGTAAATACCCTTTGTCAAAATAGACAAACAAACAAACAGAGAGATTAGCCGCTACTATCTTCATTGGCAGAAGGAATGTGGCAACCTCTCTGTAGCGGCTAATCTCTCTGTTTGTTTGTTTGTCTATTTTGACAAAGGATATTTACCCGAAATATTATTAAATTGTGTTGTACCCGCCTTTTCTAAGCGTGTTGTCTTTCTCCGTTGGGTACTTCTTTTCTTAGTTGAACTATTACATAATCTGCAGCAACAGTAGAAGAGTATTAGGTAATAGAAAACTTGTCACTAAATATAAAGAATAGTAGCATAAGGGAGCCGAACATACTATTACTTCTGAAGTAAATATTTATGGAGGCGATCTTTGAAGACGCTAATCTTACAAATTGATTTCAGGTGTGGAGGTAACATATTCCACGCTTTAGCGCCTGAAAAAGACAGGCTGGTTTTACAGATGTCTAATCTAATTTTTGGAAGGTGGATCGAGCTATTTCTCGTGTTTTTCCTATTATTGTCGGAAAATAGAGTTTTTAGATAGGGTGGGGCTTTTCCGTGCCTGATCTTGTGCAGTAGAACACAGCGATTAAATTCAAACTGTTTCTTCAATGTTAGTAACTTGAGAGATTTAAAATTTTCATCAGTCGAAGTAGGACCGGGAAGTATTAATTTAATGCCCCGACGATACAAGGAATTAACTTTTTTCATGTGAACTTCGCTGCACATCCATCCCAGACAGTAGAACTGTAGTCACAATGCGTTTTGATATGCGCATAGTGGTCTAACTAACATTTAGATCCAAAGAAATTATACGTTCTTAGTATTTTCTTTCAAATATAGAAGTGATCCATCTGTACATAGAATAGTTCTCCACTCTACTAATGTTGGATTAACGCAAGATAGATCATTTAATCATTTGTACCGCTTGTGCGCAGCTAATATTACTTCAGAATAGGGTGGGGGGGGGGGGGGGGGGGGACGTTGCAACCTGAACTGTTCTCACGAACTAGGACTACAGATTAAAGCGTCTATGTGATGTATTAATACTTCAATTTCATTCAGTGTTTCTTATTTTCCCAACAGATGTAAAAAATAAGTACAGAACACTTGAAGGAAGATTTGTTGAGACTGCCACCTGCAGAGCTGCATTCACGGGCCTACATGTTAAGTAGTGTCCATTTTGAAGACAGCCAGTTTACGTGTGTCACGGAAAGTTACAGTCTGTTGTGGGATGCTGTGCCAACTTCGTTTTCTATGCCCAACCCACCCCCGAAAGTGACGGCAAAGAGACAGCCACCCAGGAAGAGGGATCCTGCTACACGTGTCACTTCAGCCAGGTAATTTATTTAGATAAATAAATTGTTAATATAATAAGTAAACGTAAAACTCTCAAATATGTAAATTTACCTCCCAGAAAAGAAAATAAAAACAAATAAAAAACAACAACAGCACAAGAGATGCGAGTTGTTTTCAGAACTGTAATCTTAACCCTTTGCGTGTCGGTAGCGGTTTTAGCCGCGATGATTCCTGTAGGAAGGTATGGGTTGTGTTCCTGTAGGAATCATCGCGACTAAAACCGTTACCGACACGCAAAGAGTTAAAACTGTTTATCATTAAATTCAGTCGGACATGCAGAATTTACATTCTTATGATTTTTCGATGACCTATGTTTGTTTTGTCTTGGTGTGTGCGTGTGCGTGTGTGTGTGTGTGTGTGTGTGTGTGTGTGTGTGTGTGTGTGTGTGTGTGTGTGTGTGTGTGTGTGTGTGTGTGTGTGTGTGTGTGTGTGTGTGTGTGTGTGTGTACGCGCGCGCGCACGCGTGTGTGTAAGTCAATTACATAAAATAGAAACTGATTGTTTTGAGTTGTTGATTTGAGTAAAGTGTGTTGGTTTATCAGTATGTCATAAAATGATTTAATGCATGATCGCCTTTATGTGTGCAGAGAAGGCCAGTGGAGAAACCAACACTGATGTTGTGGGGGGGGGGGGGGAACAACAGCAAACAGGGGCGGAGGGAGGGGGCCGGGGGAGGGGGGCGGGGGGGGGGCAGGGGGAGGGGGTCCGCCCCCCCCCCCTCTCCCCTTCCCCAGGCGAGAAATTCTTTACCGGCAATGTTATAACAAAGTTCCTTTTTGTTTCCCAAGGTCACCCTGGTCCCTGTTTGTTATTTCGGCGAGAGGTGACAGTCGTACTCTTCCTCTCTCTGTTGTCTAATATTTCGGTCACTGGCAGTAAGGTCTAGTCGGGAGGTCTTTTTGTATCAGGTCGAATGACCCAAACAAAAAGTTGGAACATTCCAACCCCTCCCCCCCCCCCAACTCGCTCCAGTGAACTGATCCGCCCCTCACAAGAGGTGGTCAAGCCAGCGATTTACAAGGAAGTAGGCTTTCAAAAGGAATATGAAAACTGGGCGCAACAGACTGTACCAACAGAAGGAATATAAACTGCAGGAGAAAGACGATTACAAAAAAAAGAAAAGAAAAAAAAAAGACATTAACACACCGAAAGAAGGATGAACAGTAAAGATTTGTTTCATTTAAAAGTCCCAAATCAGTACCTATTCGTATTATTGAGAAGTAAATTGCTCGTCAAACATACGGTTCCTCTGTGTGTGTGTGGAAAGGGGGGGGGGGGGGCTGACCCAAATACAGAGTTTACAGACATGCAAACTTGAAGGTGTCGTTGATACGGGCATATAGGATTCCATTTTTTTTTTTCAAAAACAAATAGATTGCACACGAGGTAATTTACACAGGAAGAGTGCTGTCGGGACCTCCAATAATGTATTGTCATATCCGACCATGTCATAAGCGAAGCACAGAGCGTAGGAAACGGAGAGGGGTGGGGGGGGGGGGGGGCTCCCCCCACTCCCACCCCTATGAAAACGTAATGGGGAGTGGGGACCAGAGTATCCCCTGGACCCCTTTTTCTTTTAGAAAACAAATCTGAAAAAAGATCACATGATTGCATTTGTTTATTTATTGTTTGGATTTGTTGTTTAAATCTCACCCATCCCCGCACCCCCCACACTTTGGTACCGGTTTCAGGCCACTTTACAAATTTTCAAATACAAGCAATCAAAAATCTCTGTAACTTCAGTAGCTGAACTGGCCCTTCGTCTGTCTTGTACTGTGTTTGTCTTAAATGGCGTAAATCCGTGTCTGTTACGTGAGTGTGCGTGTTGGGTTTCAGTTCGCGGCGCTTTGAGTCGATTTGTCCAAAATTGAGAAAAAGCGCCTATATAATAACGGTATATTATTATTATTATTATTATTATTATTATTATTATTATTATTATTATTATTATTATTATTATTATTATTATTATTGTTATTATTATTAGAGGTTGTACTGTCGTTAGTTATCCCTCTCCCTCTTACTCAAATGTTTAATTTTTTAGGATGGAAAGTAACAAGTCAGGCACGCTGCACCCCCCCCCCCTCCCACTCCCCCCTCCCCCTCCCCCCTCCCCCCCCACCCCCCCATGAAAAATATCTTCCTAGGCCACTAAGCTAGGCTGTAATTTTGTGCCCAGTAAAAGCGTTCCCAATTTCTGCTACTCAGACAACAAAGCTCAACCTCATACAGCAACAACCATCCTGCGTTTCCTAAAATTAGAGATGAAAGAACTTACACAAAAAGGATTAGAGAGCGAATTTCTTTGAAAACAAGAGATTTCTCCACGGAGAAACGCCTTCGCACACTTACTGAGGCCCTGCGATTGAAATCCTAAAATTCGTTTGCTTTTCCCCCCTCTGAAGACTGCATTACAGTTTGGGAGACAGATCGACATTGATAGTTCAAGGGTGGTGCCAGAATAGCTTGGCGCCAATAGTCGCCAAACTATTCTGGCATCACCCTTAAACTATCATGGTCGACCCTTATCTTGTTGAAGTGTGTTATGGCTTCAAGTGTGCATGTCGGTAAACTCTGTATTTCGGTCAGTTCCCCCCCCCCCCCCCCCCGCCCCTCAACCCCCCAACACCCTCCCCCACCCCACCCCCCCCACCCCCGCCCTTGCGCTATTCTTGCGGTTTACCCCCCTCCCCCCCCCCCCCCCCACACACACACACACCTTTCTTCCATTGCACACACACTCTTAAACACAGCATAGCGCAACTACGTCTTAGAAACGTAAAGATGTAACAGTAAAGATATTAATTATTTCTTTTCAAAAATTTCCATTCCGTTTCCGACCGAACTTCTAAATCCCGCTGACTGCCGAGGAAATGTGAACGCCACTCGACTGCAAGAGGCATAGATCCTCATGAGCCCCCGCAGTCGCGGGGGCTCATAAAGATCTATGACTCTTGCTGAAACCACAGTGTATCCACCTTCCTTGGATGGCGGGGGCTCTTTGGCGTTGAATTACTAAATAATTTCAGAAACACAGTCTGCACCCACTGGCAGGAAAAGTTTTAATCATCGGAGAGACTCTTCATAGGAAAAACAACAGTAACCAAAAGATCCTCTGGCCGACGTCGGCCACTGTTGACCCGCGCACGGCCGTGCGCGGGCCAACTGCGGCCGACATCGGCCCTATCCCCTTTTGCTAAGCGAACACGCTGAAGTCGGAAATAAGATTCGGATTATTATTAGCGAGTATTACGTGAGCGAGAAAGTTCAAGGAAAGTAATTCTAATGAAAGCGGACTTTTGTACAGAGTTCACTGCCTTTAAGGTTGTCAGGGCAGGCTTTGACCGATAAAAAATCGCCATTAAAAGGTCCAAGACTGTCTTGCCTCCTCTAAGACTTTTATACAATATTTTCAACAATTATATGAGTACGCACGCGTAACAAGTAAGTGTGCTATTGCCCCTTGGGCACGAGGGAAATTTTCTACTTACGCAGGACTCTCCTGCTTACAAAGAGAAGAAAAGCAGCACGTCTGTCATCTTAAGACATATAACTCCCCATATACGATTACCCCCCCCCCCCCCCCTCTCCCTTTTTCCACACACTCTTCTCTTGCAACACAAAGCTATGAACGAAGAACCTTTCTGCCTACACAAAAATTCCTCGCGGAGCATATGACAGGAGAAACATTTCCACCAATTCGTAAAGTTATATTCCCCAGGATAAAGGATCCCGTGGCGCAGTGGTTAAGGCGCCTGCCACCAATGCCAAAGGTGCGAGGTTCGAAAACGGGTCAGTTCCGGCGTCGGACTTTTCTCCTCTGGTAAGTGCCACCGTTAATTCGGGCGGACCGTCGGGGGTTCTTTCTCCGGGTACTCCGGTTCCTCCATCCCCCCCATCCCCCACACTTTTTACCGGTTTCAGGCCACTTTACAAATTTCAAATACAAGCGATCAAAAATCTCTGTAACTTCAGTAGCTAAACTGGCCCTTCGTCTGTCTTGTACTGTGTTTGTCTTACTGAAATGGCGTAAATCCGTGAGTGTGCGTGTTGGGTTTCAGTTCGCGGCGCTTTGAGTCGATTTGCCCAAAAATTGAGAAAAAGCGCCTATATAATAACTGCATTATTATTTTTTTTAATATTATTATCTCAACACAGTCAGAAAACTGTCTGCAACAGATACTGCTGACAGTATGTGTATGGGTCCTTTGTGTACTATCTTAGAGCTTTATGATGTAAGTACAATGCCAAATGTCAAAATTCATCGTTTGAATATGTATTGTTTTTGTACCCGAGTCATCGTCTGCATCGGCCTTGTTTTGAATTAATATGCATATGAGCCTACGTCACAAGGCAGAACCTGGCCGACTATCAGTGTATCGCAATACTGCAGGTCACGAGGTCATCGGTCACACGTGTCAGTGTACACATATACACATGTTTTCCGGCGTCCCTTTGACGTAAGTTTTCACGACAAAGTAGAATAAACCTTCCATATTCGCTATGCTGTCAAAATCACAATGCGGGTTCCGCTGGACCTGCTAGTATTTACTAATAACGATCGTGCGTACAGTAGTGCACCGAGGGCGTGACCTTTGATCCTTTACCGGCCCTTGAAAACACGCACCTCCTACCATCATTGAAACAGAACATTGGTATTTATACCCACTTTCTACACTACAGTCAATTTCACATCTCACACATTGAAGTTTACTTAACTGAAAGCATCATCAGAAACGACAAATGCACCATCGCAGTAGAAACACTACCTCTCTGAATCGAGTGAATGAGAGCCCGCACATATATATTACGACAAGCGATGTGCAACTTTGACATACACCGTAGTTTTCAGATCTCTGTAGCATAACATGTGATAAATAGCTCGTAACTATATGATAAAACAGGTTTAAAATCTTGCGAAAGCAGTAAGAGATAAATTCTACTGAAGATCATGAATTCTGAAAATCACTAGCGCTCGCGGAACTATTGGAAGATCGACAAAGACCGTAGATTACTTACTGATTCAGCACGAAGCGTCAAATTCCGCCGAGTGGACGGTCAAGCCAAGCTCTTGCTTTACGCGTTGCCACATGTCGATATTCCCTTGTCCGTGATGTCAGTTCTGCTTAGGGGTATCTTGTCTCTCTTTCTCTTTATTCTCTTCAATTCCGAGTCTGTCATTGTCGGTGGAGTCGATGATACTTTCTTTTATTCTTCGCTGGTTCATCCACCATCTTGTCTCTGATTGGTTAATATTATGCACATGACCTAAGAATAGAATAGTTATGACGTCAACTACCATCGCCTATCAGAAGCAATTTTGTTATGTGTCTCATCAGAAAATTCCGTTGGGCCGGGGCCTCTTTACGCTTTGAACGGACGAAAGAAAGCATTTGGTGGGTCGCTGTCTAAGTGGGTATTTATACTGAAACTTAGTAAAAAAATTTTGCGAACTGAAGCCTTAAAAAAAGTCGAGCGTGCGCCTTTAAGCAAATTGTCTGTTATCTTTTTCCGACACACTTTAATTCCATATGTACCCCATGAAAAACTGTCGTCTGCTAGCCTGCATACAATTGTGCACAAGCCCCAATATAAGGCTCCCATGAACACACTAGATCGACATGAAATTACCCAAATTTTGCTCTTTTTCACTTCACCTGTCATGTCTTTTTGCTACTCAAAACTCAAAAAAAAAGGCAAAATATTTGAAGTTTTACACCCTAAAACAATTGCAAAAAGGGACGAAATTTTTAAAACTTTTTCTTGCGGAATAATTGCTAAATGTACCGAAAGCAATACGCATGTCAGGCCACACACATAGGCACAAACTTCATTAAATAAACTCGTCCGCTCCAGGCAGTAATAAGTTACTAGTTCGCAAAATATCCTTTATAAACGTCTGTACTATGTCTTACAAGAATGCTGGATAAAAGGCCTAACTGAAATCATGAAGTTTAAATGTCGTAAAATAAAATACTTTAACTCATTCAAGGTCAGCCGCATCCGGATACGCGGCTTTATGCCGCGTATCCGGATGTGGCTGGTCTTGAATGAGTTAAACTCTTCTTCTCCTGTGTACGCAGGAGCAGGAGAGTTCTTTCCGTTACTCTCAAAAGGCAGTGGAAAACATCTGGCGCGTGTGCCTGCTCATAAGGATTGTAAACAGATTGATTGCTCATAAGGATTGTAAACAGATTGATTGAGTGAGGTTTCGTTTGAAACAAACGACTCGCAACAACGAACGAGAGGGAAATCAGACAACAATCCAGACATCTCCAAGAGGCATAAAGCCACATGAGCCAGGAGGGATCATGAGGATCTATGCCTCTTGGAGATGTTTAGAGTGTAGTCTGTGCTTTTGTGAGAAGTCTTAGTGGGCAAAACAACATTGATAATATCGGTGTATTTTGGCGACCAAAGCCTGCACTAGATCAGATCGCTGTGAAACGTGTTGTACCTTTTGAGTCGTTTGGTTTTGTAAATATCTTTGTTTTCATCCCTACGTCACACGACCAGTCACTTTAGTGCAAATCGTACTATGTGACCGTGAGACAAAAACCCTTTGAGTGACAAATGGCGGACTTTTTTGTAGCCCTCTTTGTGACGCATCTTGGATGCAAGTTTTGTTCTATAAAAGATCGCCAAAACGTTCTGAAGTTAAAAGTTACTTAATGTTGTTCGAAACAAGAAGCACAATCAGTTCTTGAGAAGGCAGCGTCATGAAATATTTTAAATTACGTCATAAGTTTATATGTATAAATGCATATTCCTTTGACGTCAGTCAGGTCTGGCGTGATCTAGGTTGGAAGATGTCTTCTTGATTTCTTTGACGAAAATAGTAGAGGAATAAAAACAAATACGTTATTGGTAGCAGTGGCTTGCTGCACGGACCCTTGTAGGCATTCGGGAGGTCAAAGGAACCATTGTACCCCTCAATAACCTATAAAAAAAAAATATTGTCAATGGGCTCGATTCAGAATACTATATCTTGATCGCGAGCAGTTTCGGTTACGTGAAATGTTATCGGTTTATTATTTTGTGCGTGTCTATTTCTTGTTCATTATGGACAATGCAGTATATTACATTTGATCCACAGTGTACATTCTGCTGTATACATATCGTATGCATGATACATGATCTATAAAGAAAAGCGAATACCATATTTATTTACATCAATTATATTTATGTGGCGTTAATATGTATTTTCCATGTTTATATATAATAATATTTGTCTTTCTCAGGGTTTGCTCAATAAACGAAAGAACTTATACTGCGACCTCCTGCCTGTTACACAGAGTAAGTGAAATTTCGCCCAAAGTTTTCATCGAATATTTCATAGAACATTATTCACAACTATTCGCTGGACGATGATTTGATAATTTTCGTTTGTTAACTTTTATTGTGTTCTCCTGTTCTAGAGGATTGAGTGGAATGGCTGATTACACGACCTGAAACGACTGAAATGAATCAAATGAATGTTAACTCATTCTGCCCGCGACACACCACAGCAAGATATGGCTCGACCATGATAGTTCAAGGGTCGTGGCAGAATAGCTTGATCTGTCTCCTGAATTGTAATGCAGTCCTCAAAGGATAACTCCAAAATGTGCGTATTTCGTACCTCGGGCACAATGAGTTAACTACATGTCGTTTTAATTCTGATTTTTCTGCCCTGCTTTCGCAAAGGCATTATGTCCATTTTGAAAAAAAAAAAGCGAGATTCCCAACGTGTTGCATTGAAAATTTCGCTTTTCAGAAAAAATGAACTTACCGGCTTCTTCTAAGTCAGTACTTCCGTAATTTTGCAAATGGATGGGGCTTAAAATGTTCTGCATGATTAGGTAATCCATTAGCGAATGACTCTTGGCAGCACTCTGCATTCACCGCAAAAGTTTGCTCAATAATAATAAGCAATAATTTGTTCACCCATTCACGGCCAGTGCACGCAGACTGTGTTGATGAAATCTCTGTTAACCCCTTCCCTGCGACTGTGCGTACATTTTTGCTCCTGAAATCTTGGTTCATTCAACGACCGAAAGCCAAAACCGTCCAAGGTACATGGATACAAATCGGTCTCAGCATTCGCGGGGGCTCACGAGGATCTATCTCTCTTGCAGCTGGATCGCGTTCACTTTTTTCTCGACAGCGGAAGGGTTAATTCAGCGACGAAGATGCCGCCGCCGTCCAAGGAACACGGATACAACGTGATTCAGCAAGAGGCATAGATCCTCATGAGCCCCCGCACCTGCGGGGGCTCATGAGGATCTATGCCTCTTGCACTTGGATGTGTTTTTCTCGGCAGTGAGAGGGTTAACTGCTTTGTTCGTTATGCTTCATTAACGAAATGTTTAAAGATACCCTTTGAACAACGGTAGACTTCTTTTGATATAAAGAAAATGTATTTGAGATTTTAACATTGCACTCAGTAATGAAAGCAATTTTCCGCTTGAGCGAATGTCTTCTTTGTTATGGTATTTTCTCAACGCCGATTTCACACAATACCATAATTGACTAGATCACCTCACCCGGGCTGGTCGGTGATTTCTGGACCTTACGGCCTAAAGCCGTAAGGTCCAAAATCACAGACCAGCACCCTCGCATTTCGATTTCGAAAAATCTACAAAGACCTAATCATGCAAATCAGTCGATTAGCTTTCTTCTTTACTGTGCGAGAAGCACAGAACGAAATTCTCAGGAGCCCCAGCATCAGCAACAGTATAACCCTTTTTGTTGTCATTCGTTCGTGTGTGCTGAATAACTACGGTCGATTTGACGACATTGACAAATTTGGAGTGTGTTGTTCGAGTTTTCATTTTCATTTTCGTAAAAGCTGTTTTGTGACAAAAGGGTCCGTAACCACGCAATAATTATCAGCTTTCATGTGGTGACTCCCCCTTGCAGCCTTTTTTTTAGTGTGTGTGTGTGTGTGTGTGTGTGTGTGTGTGTGTGTGTGTGTGTGTGTGTGTGTGTGTGTGTGTGTGTGTGTGTGTAAATTCAAAATACTTTATTGACGAACCGGAAGGAATATTTGTCTTTAATTCACATTTATTAAAGCACTTGTAAACAAACCAGTATCAGAAAGACATAGCGATTAAATCCGCTGTGAGAGGGTTAACACCAAAAAAATGCATTTAACCCCTTCCATGCCACTGTACGTACATTTTTGTTTCTGAAATCTTTGTTTTAGAACATGGATACAAATTGGTCGCAGCAAAAGGCATAGATCCTCATGAGCCCCCGCAGTCGCGGGGGCTCATGAGGATCTATGTCTCTTGCAGTTGAATCGTGTTTACATTTTCGTGAAGCGGGCTAACATGCTAAAAAATAAAACAATACACACTTATATAGCTTCACCCCAAAGACATCCTCTTTACACCATCACTTCCATGCCTTTCACCACCACTCCACCCCTCTCATCACACACACCCTTCCACAGCCTTTCACCACCACTCCACCCCTCACCACCACTCCACCCCTCTCATCACACACACCCTTCCACAGCAAGAGACATAGATTCGCATGATCCTCTGCTGTTTGCAGGGGCTCAAGGGAATCTATACTGATCAACAAAAGAAACACGAAATTCGAGTGTATGTTGTATTTGTATGATAAATCCACGAAAATACAAGTTACACTATTTTTGATAGCCAGTGTACGAGCAACAACATGTAAGCATGCAGTCACCGTACTGTAGGAACTGTGTTACCCTCCCTGTGCACGAGGCACCCGTATTGGTTAGGACGCACGGCGTATGCTTTCCACGCACGTGTATACACTGCAGAGTGATGTTGGGTCATGAACTGTGTTCAGCAATGCAAAGCAATAAAAGAAAAATCAGCAGTGTTACGCCTTCTGTCACTTTTGCCGTTGCCACATCAACCATGCCAAGACTTAGTGCTCCCCAACGAGAACGAGCTCTTGGGCGTTTGGAAGCCGGAGAATATCCACAAGCTGTGGCAGTGGCCTTTAGATGTCACATTTCGACCATTTACAGGCTGCAGCAACGCTATCATGCCAACGGGTCTTCTGCTGACGCTCCCCGAAGCGGACCACCACGTGTGAAAACTCCACGGCAAGACCGCCACAATTTCCGAGCTCACGTGCGAAATCGCTTTCAGCCTGCCGAAGAAACAGCAAGAGAAGTTATCGGCAACCACCAGGCACCCATCAGTGGCCAGACAGTGCGACGACGGCTATAGGAGCATAATCTGCACAACCGCCGTCCAGCCCGTGGCCTGTTCTTACTGACCGTCATCGCCGTGCACGCCTACAGTGGTCACAGGCTCATGTCGACTGGACCTGGCGACATTGGCAGAACGTCCTGTTCACGGATGAGGGCCGCTATTGCATCAGCCATGCAGATGGGCGCTTAAGAGTGTGGCGGAGAAGGGGTGAACGCTGTGCTGATGGCTGTGTGCTGGAGAACAATGCCTGGGGCGGGCCAAGCGTGATGATTTGGGGTGGGATTACCCTGAACCAGACAGTAGGACCTGTGTTCTTCCGTGGACTCGTACCAGGTCGCGGAAATGGCATCAGACCAAGTACTACACCCATATGTCCTGGCATTTTCTCAGGGACGCAGAAACTTCATTTTGCAGCAAGATAATGCGCGTACACACACTGCACGTATCAAAAAGCACTTCTTGCTGCACAACATCCCAGTCATGCCCTGGCCTGCCCTCAGCCCGGACCTCAATCCCATCGAACATCTCTGGGACCAACTGCAAAGGGAGGTCAACGCTGTACGCCCCAGACCAACGACAGCCGCAGAACTGGAAAATACCAGTGTACAGGCCTGGAACAACATCCCCAGGGCAACTGTGAACCGCCTGATGTACTCTATGCGCCGACGCTGCCAAGCCGTCATCGACGCTAATGGGGGTCACACGCCATATTGACTTTGTGCTGTGCCATGCTTGCTCCATATGCAAAATAAACTTCCACACTGATTACGCTGGTGTCCATAATTTCATTCCTAAAATGTCGATAACATCCGTTGTATGGTTTGTCCGAAATTGGCTTTCAAATGTGGGATTACATGTGATTAGAAGGGGCTACTTCGCGTTTCTTTTGTTGATCAGTATATGTCGCTTGGAAATGGATGTACAAGTCTGCACGCAGATAGTGTGGTTTCGTTTGAAACGAAGACTCGCAGCAACGTACGAGAGCGAAATCACGGCGGACAGACAACACTCCAAACATCTCCAAGAGGCATAGATCCTCATGAGCCTCCGGGCTCATGAGGATCTATGTCTCTTGGAGATGTATGGGGTGTTGTCTGTGCTTATGGAACAAGCTGCTTTCAGCTGTGCTTTCGCTGTCGTTCGTTGTTGGTAGTCGTTTGTTTCAAACGAAACCCCACATATCTTTTCCCTCTCTTATGTCAAGGCACATGATTTCGTAGTAGATTTCTGCACGGCTAGTCTAATAGGGATATGCTGACTTAATTCGACATGTGTATTCTGGAGAATGCCCCAGCCCCAGACCTCTGGCAGAGGAAATCACAAATCTTTATAGGCCATAATTATTAGACCGCATAGTTCAAGCATAATTTGAAGATATTCAACCGATTACACGATAGGATGCGATGCGATGGGATGATTTGCAATGCGATGCGATAGGGTCTTGGTAAATCAAAGTGGTACAGTTGGTCAGTGTTCAGGTCGTACTTTATAACCAATAGCTGTCCTTGTACTCTATATTACCCTATGTTAGTGCCGTCCATTATCACCCAGGCGTCGTGGACGTTAACTAACTGGAGACGGGCCGCTTCCGGATGCGGCCTCCAAGGCCTGAGTTAATCCTTTGAGGCGTGCCGCATCCGGATTCGCGGCTTTACCCCGCGAATCCGGATGCGGCACGTCTCGAAAGAGTTAACCCCCGAGCTAACTAAGCAACCTAGAAACTAAAACATTTGCAGCGTGTCCCAGCGAACAAGAAGAAAATAACGCAAAGGTTCCAGCTTACTTGATTTGCTGCTCTTAAGTGTGCTGGCATCGAGACGTGAAGCCGTCCTCAGCAAATATATTTTGCTGGCCAATTTACATATTTGTTTCTCTGCAGGAGAGGAGACCCCTGGGCATTCAGCGTAGATTTAATGTGTGGGTGTTCCGCTTAAAAACTAAAAAGTCAGTTGAAGCAATGTTCAGTAGATCATTTAATTAAATTCGTCACTTTCCGCAAAATATTTGTTCGACTAATATTGAAACTAGGCTGATCATTTTTACATATGTGTTCGAACGCAGCGGAGGAGGTCCTGTTCATTTGACGTACATTTTCTCAAGTAATAATGTACGGATTTCCTGAGCCGAGGTTTAGTCCACCTCTACCGGAAGGTACATTCACGCCTGAGTGACGATGGACCATTAGGCAAATATAATTCGTTTCTTTACTAGACTTCATCTAGCTTTACCTGTTATCAAGAGGCATAGAGTCTCATGAGCCCAGCAGCAGCAGGGGTTCATGAGGATCTCTGCTTATTGCGCACCAAAGAGCACGTCGTGTCCTGCTCAAGTCAAGTGTGTTATATTGAGTTTAGAACGCGCCTGTTGCAGCCGTGAACGCGCTTTCAGAGGACAATGCCATTTTTCAATGAGGACACAAGTTTTAAAAACATTTTTACTGCCTGAGCACAGAGAGACAACACCCAGTGCAAGAGGCAGAGATACTCATAAGCCCCCGCCGAGGTGGGGGCAATTAGGATATGTACCTCTTGCTGACACTATTCAGATGTGTGTTCCGCGGACAGTGTAGACCGTCAGACATGTGAGGATTGTGTCTTGAGAACCTTTATTTCTAATAGCATACAAGGTGTTGACAAATCAAACTAATGCGCGTTCATTCAGGTTGTTTTTAATTCATCACACCTGCTGACATGGATGGGTGAATTAACAATCTATTACTAATCCTCAAACGTCGGAATTAATTTCGCAGTAGTTCACTCACGAGTGCGGTAGGTTTTTTCTACATCTTAATTATTTTACTCTACCAGCCCGCCTCCACTTTCAGGACATACTGTCTTGCATTGTTAAAAGGTCGGGTCCCAAGGGTGTACCTTCGGCTACAGCCGCAGCGCTGGCTACGTTATGCTTTCCCTCTGACGGCTAGCTTTCAAATGACGCGTCGGCTGACGGAGAGATTATTTTGGAGTTTATCTTATTGTGCCCAAGGTACGAAATACCAACATTTTGGAGTTATCCTCTGAGGACTGCATTACAATTCAGGAGACAGATCGACCATGGTAGTTCAAGGGTGATGGCAGAAAAGCTTGGCGCCAATAGGCGCCAAGCTATTCTGCCACCACCCTTGACCTATCCATGGGCGAGCCATATATTGCTGAGGTGTGTCGCAGGCAGAATGAGTGAACGTCCACGGCACCAGAGTGATAATGGACGGCCATAACGGGCGGGTTGTGCGGGACAGGAACAACTATTGTCTGCAGAGTGCGACCTGAACACTGATCAATTCATGCGCAGAGCAGCTACTCTGGTTTGCAAGGAGCTTTAGCTTGTGCGTTTTCATGCGCCAGCCCGCCGTTTAACTCATTCAGCCCGACGGCCGTATTTCCCAAATTTTGGAGGCGTCATCTAATGACTATGCACCAGTTGCAGGAGATAGATCGACCATGATAATTCAAGGACAGTGCCAGATTAGCTTGGTGCCGACAGACAGCCACCTAAATGATGGTCTTTAATGACAGGTGACACTATTGGCCCTTCACGAGGTCTTTTGAGACCACGTATATCTTCAACAACAAATAGAGGTTGCTTACAAAGTTCGGCGGCTGATAAAAAACAAACAAACTATGCAACAAAATGAGGTCACTGGTGGCACTGCACTTGGGTTTGTTGCCACTGCGAATGTTAGTGAGCAGAGTCAACAAAGCCAAAATAAACCGCCGCTAAACCTAGGTTAGTTGGTTATTTCGGGGTTTAACGTCCACGGCACAGGCGTGATAATAGACGTCCCCAACAGCTTGCGCATATGGACTACCTGAACACTGATCAATTCAGACGCACTCCAACTGTGCCACTGTGATTTACCAGAACCTTTCAACAGGCTTGCTATACAGAGTACGCCCGTCTTCTTGCCTAGGCAAACTTAGGCCATTGAATGTATTGAACTCATCGCTTTGTATACAAAAGAGGACAGGTTATCCCTATTATAAGAGGTAAGTTGAACATTGCACGGGCTTCAAACATTCCGTGGATTCATTCAGCCCACTCAGTCTGCCAGAGGCGTATATTCTCATGAGCCCCTGCAGCCGCACAGCTCATGAGAATATATGCGTCTTGCTCGCAAGGAGTTGCCTCAGTGACATAACCCCAGTAGCACAACGTCTTTGGGCCCACGACGGCCACAGTAGTGCGCGGGCCCACTACGGCCGGCGTGGGCCCGAGGACCTTTGCTTACCGGGAATTTGAGGTATCCGACGTTTTAACGGTACGACGACTACTGGGGCAGACACATGTACAGTCGACAGCCTCCGCAGCAGAGGCGTGGAGAAAGTCAGTGGGCGCTGGTCAGACTTAAAAGGACATGAGAGACCCATAGTAAACCAGACGACCAGTATTGGTATGATATCCTAAAAGGAACTCTGGGAACTCTCTCTCTCTCTCTCTCTCTCTCTCTCTCTCTCTCTCTCTCTCTCTCTCTCTCTCTCTCTCTCTCTCTCTCTCTCTCTCTCTCTCTCTCTCTCTCTCTCTCTCTCTCTCTCTCTCTCTCTCTCTCGCTCTCTCTCTCTCTCTCTCTCTGATCACGTTTTGCCTTTCTATTTTAATTAGTTCTTATACATTACGTGTGTTTGTTGTGTCAGTGCGTGTGCAAAGACATGATTGAAAAAAGGTCTGTGTACCTAATCATAATTATATCCTTATGAAATAAAGATTCATTTCATTTCATTTCTCTGGAAGACTTTTGAGAGGTGGCGTGGAGCGTGTATGAGCCTTTACGAGCGTACGTACTCCAGTAGCAAACGTCCTCGGACCCACGCGGCCATCGTGGACCCGAGGACCTTTGCTATAGCCTAGTTCTCTCGTTGTCTACGCTCTGCCCCGCATATCTACGCTTAGCAAACAAAGAATGACGTAGGTGGGAAATTGACCTTGCATGATGACCCGAAAGTCAAAACGAAGCTTTTTTTCTTTTTCAAACATTACTTCTGAACAGAACTATCCAGACAACATATTATTTACTATGTAATTTTTTTCAGCAACATAACTTTTTTTTTAACGCAGTAACAGTTTCTCTGCGTGTGGCATTCTTCATTCCCGCATTACCCATGACCTAGTGACCTCTGCGCGACCTGTAACATGTATTTACGACAACACGGGGGAAACCCTGTCGCACTCTGGCCAATCATTTAGGTCACGTGTTATGCGGTTTTGCAGACCCTGTCCATAATAGATTATTATGAGCGTAGAACTGAACTCCGGATGTGATGCCAAATATTGATTCAATCTTACTTAGCCTGGCTGTTGCACAAAAGACTAAATTTCAACACACAATTTTTCCCAATAACGCTATCGATTTTGTTAGTGTTACTTGGAGCTGCTAAAACCTAATAATTAGGCCTTAGCTTGTCCATGTCTTTAAAAGGAAAACAAATTGTCGCAGTTCGTACGCGAAGAAGACTTGAAATTTGAAGACTGGGGGTGCACCCGAAATTCTTACACAGTAATCTTCGGACAAGACAAATCGCCAGGGGACCCACGTTTTCTTATTTTTATATCCGAAGTTTGTTATTAGCGAAGTAATTTACATAATAAGAGTGCAGTGGCAAACAGTGAAACAGTGCTTTTATGTCATAATTGTGTTATATTCCGACCTTGTTACACAGTTTTTATGTAGCTGTTTTCTTTAACTCATTGTGCCCGAGGTAGGAAATACCCACATTTCTGGAGTTGCCCTCTGAAGAATGCATTACAATTCAGGAGACAGATCGACCATGATAGTTCAAGGGTGGTGGCAGAATAGCTTGGCGCCTTTAGGCGCCACGCTATTCTGCCACCACCATTGAACTATCATGGTCCAGCCGGCGATATTTTGCAGTGGTGTGTCGCGGGCAGAATGTGTTAATAGCATATTTTTCTTTTAATTTCTGTTAACTCCTTGGCTGCCAGTGAACGTGGATTTCTTGTCAGAAGCCACTGCACACTGATCGACATTCTCGTAAAGAAACAGACTAAACGCAAAATTGGCAATAAGAACGTAGGTGCAACAAGAGACATAAATCTTCATGAGCCTCCGCGACTATTGGCCTCTTGTAGCTGGTTAACGTTCGCCTTGCTCCGGCAGTTATCTATCTATCTATCTATCTATCTATCTATCTATCTATCTATCTATCTATCTATCTATCTATCTATCTATCTATCTATCTATCTATCTATCTATCTATCTATCTATCTATCTATCTATCTATCTATCTATCTATCTATCTATCTATCTATCTATCTATCTATCTATCTATCTATCTATCTATCTATCTATCTATCTATATCCCGTAGTCTTGCCGACCGTTGGGGCACCACTGATGACTTGGCAACCAGCTCCCTCTGTTCTCTGCCATTCTCAGCGTATCGCCCAGCTTCAGTCCTGTCCACTCTGAGATATTGTCCTCCCATCTTTTCCTCTGTCTTCCTCTCCTTCGTCCTCCTTGCACAGTGCCTTGCAGGATTGTTTTGGCAAGCCCTGCTGAACGCGTGACATGCCCATACCACTTCAGTTTGCGTTTTCTCACAATGGCTAATAAGTCTTCATAGGGCCCGATGGCTTGCCTGATTCTGCTTCCCACTTCCTCGTTTGTGATGTGATCTCTGTATGAGATGCCAAGCAGCCTTCGAAAACATCTCATTTCAGTGGCTTGTATCCTCCTTTCAAGGTCTGCTGTGAGGGTCCATGACTCGCAGGCATACAAGAACACTGAGATGACTAAGGAGCGCATCAGTCTGATCTTGGAGCAGAGTGTGATGTTTCTGTCCTTCCATATGGTCTTCAATCTTGTCAGTGCTGTTGTTGTCTGCGCAATCCTGGACAGTATTTCTGGTTTTGATCCCTCATCTGTCACAATGGCTCCTAAGTATTTGAATTTCTTAACTGTTACCAGTTTTTGGCCTCCAACCATGATTTCAGTGCCAATGCCACTGGCGTTATTGGTCATCAGTTTGGTCTTCTCTGCACTGATTTCCATCCCATATGCAATGGCTGTACTATCCAGCTTTTCCACCAGCTGAGCTAACTCCTTCTCTGTTCCTGCAAGGCCATCAATGTCGTCCGCAAAGCGCAAGTTCGTGATTGTTCTGCCTCCAATACTGACAGTTCCTTCATGATCTTTCAGAGCGTCCGTCATGATTCTTTCCAGGAAGATGTTGAAAAGAGTAGGTGAGAGCAAGCAGCCTTGTCTGACTCCAACTGTAGTCCTAAACCAGTTTCCTATTTTGCCGTTGAAGCAGACTGCGCTAGTGGCCTTGTTGTAAAGGTTTGCTATGACTTTGATCAGGTTGGCATTGATATTGTATAGCTTCATGGTGGACCAAACGCTTTCTTAAAATCCACAAAGACATGATAGAGGTCCTCCTGGTGCTGGAGGTATTTCTCACATAGAACTCTCAGGTTGAAGATCTGTTCAGTTGTGCTGCGCCCTGGTCTGAAGCCTGCCTGTTCCTCAGCTATGATTTCCTCTGCCTGTGGCTTCAGCCTGTTTAGTAGGATCTTTAACATGACTTTGCTCCGGCAGTTAAGGGGTTAACAAAATTGGAGCTGCTTAAAACACAGACTTAATCGATTTACTGCAAAGTACCCTAAAAATGTGTTTTGCAGAATTTATTCCAGAGGTTCACTTAAGTGAATGAGGTCAGCAAGAGGCATTGATCCTCATGAGCCTCTGCTAATCCGGGGGCTCATGATGATCTATGCCTCTTGCAATTGGTTGCTGTCCACTGTGCGCCGGTAGTGAAGGTGTTAACTCGTTAACCTAATTACAGTTTCTGCTTCTACGAGAAAGACAGAGTTTGAAATGACGGTTATATATGTACAGTGTTATTGTTTCCCTTCGACAACATTGAACTTGTTAACCTAATCACAATTTCTTTTTTCACGAAGTAGACTTAAATTGAAAGACTGAAGATATATCTTCTGTTCGTCTGGACTGTGGGTCCTTAAAACGCTTAACCCATTCAGCCCTGACGCACTACAGGAGGAGATGGGTCGACCATGATAATTCAAGGGTAGTGCCAGTTTAGCTAGGCGCCTGTCGGCAATAGGTGCATAGTCGTTACATGACGCCTCCAAAATGTGGGAAATACGTGCGTAATGACTCGGTTTTGTCGGGGGCGAATAAGATCTGTGTCTCTTGAATTCGCATGTTTGCTTAAGATGTTTACTGCAATGAAGAGGTTAACTAAAGTTCCTGAAACTTATTCAAGACTGCTGCATTTGATATACAGCGTTAAAACCTAATTTCAATTGCCTTTTTAAGTCTCTAATACTTATAGAAGGGACTTTTTAGGACGGGTCGCGGTGGGGCGAATTTAATAGCATGTCCATGATGTCATCATCAGCGGGCAGGCCTAAACCTCTCACAAATGAAGTAACAAGATAAAAATTATGTCATTATGTCAAAATTCTTTCCAGAAAAAAATTAAAACAGTAAATAAAAACTTTGACTTCTAGAGAAAGTTAGACAGTGGCGGTGACGTAAAAGAGGCAACTCCGACACCACGCAGACATCGACATAATACTCTAAATATGACGTAATTCTCTCTAGCGCGCCGCTCTCTCTCTCTCTCTTTCTCTCGCACGCACACACACACACACACACACACACACACACACACACACACACACACAGACACAGACACACACACACAGACACACACACAGACACACACACAGACACACACACAGACACACAGACACACACATAGACACACACACAGACACACACACAGAGACACACACACAGACACACAGACACACACACAGACACACACACACAGACACACACACACGCACACAGACACATACACACAGACACACACACACACACAGACACACACAGACACACACAGACACAGACACACACACACACACACAGACACACAGACACACACACACACACACACACACACAGACACAAACACACACAGACACAGACACACACAGACACACACACACACACAGACACACATACACAGACATACACAGACACACACAGACACAGACACACACAGACACAGACACACATAGACACACAGACATGAGCGCATCTTCAAAAGGCATAGATAGGTCTATATCTGTTGGAGATGTTTGAAGCGCGCGCGCATGCACGCACTAACACACACACACACACACACACACACACACACACACACACACACACACCGTCGCGCTTTCAGCTGACCTGATATATCTAGTTTGGAGAAAGACATTGGGGTAGTTCGTGGTACCTTTTCAACTTCTTTACTAAAAATTAATTCTTTTCTGAGAGAAAAAAAAATATGGAGAAAGTCAGACAGTGGCGGCGACGTAAAAGAAGCAACTCCGTCACCACGCAGACATTCTCTAAATATGACGTAATTCTCTCTCTCATTCTCTCTCTCTCTCTCTCTCTCTCTCTCTCTCTCTCTCTCTCTCTCTCTCTCTCTCTCTCTCTCTCTCTCTCTCTCTCTCTCTCTCTCTCTCTCTCTCTCTCTCTCTCTCTATCTCTCTATCTCGATCTCCATTTATAACTATACTGTATTCCGTAGAGATGCATCATCCCCCGGTCATACCGGTATAGCTGTGTACATTCATAACTCTATCCGCCAGTACGTTACCCGCCGCATGGATTTAGAGTCTTGTCACGTTGAAAGTTTATTTCTTGAATTGAAATGTGACAAATCTTCCCCCACACTAATTGGATTTATTTATCGCACCCCTTCAGCCACATTCTCATGGTATGATGATTTTGTCACCATGATGGATAAGGTGCAACAACGTCACAACAAAGATATACACCTTCTAGGCGATTTTAATATTGACCTGCTAAATTCTGGTAATGCGGCGTGGAATTGCACCACCTCATTATTTGGCCTGCAGCAGATGGTTCGGTCTCCCACTAGAGTTTCTTTGTCATCCGCCACATTGATTGACCACATCTACACTACAAATGCACCTGCTGTCACACACGTCCACGTGCCGAATGTTGCCATTAGTGATCACTTTCCTACTTGTTTTAATCTTTCAGTTAAACGTGATAGACCCCAGCACAAACACCACACTACCATCACATACAGGTCTTACACAAAGTTCAACAAAGATGACTTTCTTCATGACCTCTCAATCACGCCCTTTCACCTTATTTATAACACTTATGATCCCAATGAAGCCCTCTCGCTTTGGTACAAGCTATTTCTTTGGGTCCTCGATAAACATGCCCCACTAAGGACTAAACGCGTTAAACACCCTACCCTTCCGCCTTGGTTGTCAAAGGAGATCATTCACGCAATGAAAATAAGAGATGACTTAAAACGGCAGAAAACGTTTGCGGATTTTAAGAAACAACGTAATCTTGTAAAATCCTTAGTTCGAAAAGCACAGAAAACTCTTGCGGAAAAAGTTATCGCAGAGGGTAAAGATACCCGAAGTGTCTGGAATGCAATCAATTTGTTTACAAAGAAGAGGAGTTCCATCAATGCTGCTACCTCTCCAGGCATAACTCCAGACGACTTCAATTCCCACTTTTTAAATATTGCGGAGTCCCTTGTACAGTCTTTTTCCAGTGGCACTGATAGTTACAGTTGTGCTGATAAACTACGCACACACTGTGATTCTGCAACAGGTGCGTCATTTTCCATACCTCTTATGACAGTGTTTGAAGTAGGTAAATATATTTCTACTCTAACAAGTAAATCGTGTGGCCTGGATGGAATAAACAACATGGTACTGAAATTGTCCCTTCCATACACAGCTGACACCTTGACATTTATATTCAACCTTTCTATCAAGCAAGGTATTTTTCCAGATGCCATGAAAGATGCTAACGGTTGTCCCCATTCCCAAATGTACAGATCCCAAAAGTCCAAACGATTTCCGTCCTATTTCAGTGTTATAACTATTATCGAAGCCACTAGAAAGACACGTTCATAAGCACCTACTCCAATTCTTGGAGAATCACCGCCTCCTTGTATCTCTTCAGTCCGGTTTTAGACCTAAACACTCATGTCATACTGCCCTCGTTCACATTGTTGACTCTTGGCTCTCATCAATAAACAATTCCACATTAAATGGTGCAGTTTTTCTGGACCTAACCAAAGCATTTGATTTAGTCGATCCCAACATTCTTTTAAAGAAAATTTCATATAAGCTTGATTCGAACTCTATAGCTTTTTTTCTCCTCCTACCTCAGTCACCGCCGACAGAAGGTGTACTCAAACGGAAGGTATTCGAAAGAAGGTATAGTGATGCACGGAGTCCCCCAAGGATCTATCCTAGGGCCTTTTTTATTTTCTTTATTCATCAATGATCTACCTCTTTCCATCTCAAATCCTGAGGTTAAATGCGAACTCTTTGCTGACGATTCAACGCTGCATACATCTGATAAACGTGAAACGACGCTAAATTGTATCCTCCAACAAAGTCTCGATGAAGTGTCAGACTGGTGTACGCAAAATCGCATGCTAATCAGTACTTCTAAAACCAAAAGCATGCTGATAACAACCCGCCAAAAGCGTCAGCTACATCCTGCCCCTCTAAAACTGTCACTTGGCAATAAACCTATTCAACAAGTATCCAGGCACCGCCTACTGGGAGTTGTAATTGACGACCAGCTGAACTGGTCGCCGCATATCGACAGTTTGTGCAAAACCTTGTCCAGGAATGTATTTCTGCTATCTAAACTTAGACATATTCTTAGTACAAAGTGCTGTACATTGTTCTTTCACGCACACATTAAAAGCCACTGTGACTATGCGTCCTCTTTGTGGGACGAATGCAGTGAACTTCATTTTAAAAAAATAAACTCGCTGTATCGTCGTTCAGTTAAGTTAATTATTCCTAACCCTACTTCCACGGACGAGAAAATAAAATCCCTTGGCCTGCTTACACTGAAGGAACAACTCAAATTTAACAAATGCGTCCTCATGCACAAAATATTTCATTATCAAGCCCCGGAATATCTGCGCATGATATTTAACTTCAGCCCTCGGCATCAACTACATACGATGAATGACTTGCTTCACTTACCCCGCCCACGGATAGATCTCTACAAGTCAAGCCTTCTATTTTCTGGTAGTTCTGTCTGGAACTCATTGCCATTAAACATTAAATCATTTTCCGATAAAACCCATTTTAAACGTGCATTGCACACTCACTTCCAATCAGCGTGACTTCACAGTTTGCCATATAAGAATAATACTGCTGATAACACGTAAACGTCAAATATTTTTCTCTTTCTCATTACATTTGCTAACTGATCATCTATTATCTTGTCGGTGTCTCTATACGCTATTGATGCTGCTGATTCTATGACACTGTCTTAGATGAGTATAATATTAATGCTGTGCACGCGTTCGTTCTCTTGCTTTTTGCATCGGAGGCAGTTACAAATTCTCCATTGTCATTTTTTTTCCCTCCTTTCGATGATTCCCCTATTGTGTTTTTTTCCCGTAGTTTTGCTTCCTCATCTTATTATTATTATTATTATTATTATTATTATTATTATTATTATTATTATTATTATTATTATTATTATGTGCATGCTATGTTTCTTTTCCTGTTGTGTTCTCTTTTGTTTAGCTTGTAAGACAGGCATTGAGTTGCCTAATGGCTTTATCCTGAATTTAAAAAAATATTCATCATCATCTCTCTCTCTCTCTCTCTCTCTCTCTCTCTCTCTCTCTCTCTCTCTCTCTCTCTCTCTCTCTCTCTCTCTCTCTCTCTCTCTCTCTCTCTCTCTCTCTCTCTCCCTCTTTCTCGTATGCATGCATCTTCAAGAGGTATAGATCCTCATGTGCCCGGAGGGCGCATGAACATCTATGCCTTTTGAGGATGTTGGAGCGAGCGCATTCACGCACACGCACACACACACATCGACGTGCTTTCAGAATAGCATACAGGTATACTTAGTATAGTATGTAGCTAGGTAAAGTGAACCTTATTTTGCACAAATTAAGCAAGACTGAAATTGTACCGTGAAATTCTAGGTTTGTCACCATTTTCCCAAGTCTTGAAGCGAAAGCGAAACTCATATCAGGTCAAATATAAAATTACGTAAAAACATCTGCGAGGCTTTTTGAAAAGGAGATATTTCAACATCAGAATCAAGTCAAAGACAAAAGGAAGAGACCCTTGACAGCGAAGACAGCTCTCATATAAAAGGGACTTTGTGGGGTACGTTTCATGCCATCCTGTTTTTAAATGGAGGACATATTTGTGGCGTCGTCTGACATCAGCGACGAGAGAGACAGTGTAAATCGAGTTATATGGAGGCGTTGCTGCACTTTTGGAGGATACGCTGTATAAAAACCAACAAAAAAAGAAACACGCTGTGAAATAAATGTAAATTTAGTAGCATAAAAATCGATAGTTTTCCACCAAAAGAATAAACAAAGAAATACAAAGTGAATTTAAATGTAACACAGAGCATAAGCATTACAGGCTCGTTCTTTAGGGTAGAAACCGATTTGGCTCACTGGGTAGAGTATAGCGTAAGACTCTCCATCGAATGTTCTTTGCGTTCCGGTTCAGGGTTTAAATTTTTTTTCAAGCCAAAAAGGTGGCAGCCAAAGGTGTAAAATGCAGAGAAAACCCCAAAGGAGAAAGAAATACGCTTAAAAAATACAGTTGCAACACAATTTATTAATTTTTGTTTTAAAGAACTCAGTCGTTACTTATCTTTTCAGCGAAGAAAAAAGTGGAAACTGGTGTGTCGCTGGCGAAATAAGTAGCGACTGAATGCCGTTCTTGTTTGTTTCTTTGTTTGTTTTTGTTGTTGTTTTGTTTGTTTGTTTGTTTGTTTGTTTGTTTGTTGGTTTGTTTTTTGTCTATTCTGAAAAAAATAAATTGCGTTGTAACTGTCCTTTCTACGTGTGTTTCTTGTATACTCTATTTGCATCCTTAAATCTGGACCCTATTCTGTGCTACGTCTTTGAAATCACTTTCCCGGAGGCAGAAAACGTTTTTGTTCGGGTAGAGCCTTGCTATACAGCTGTAGAATAGTATCGTCTCCATGACCAACGATTATGGAAGACCGTTCCTATAACGTCATCATAATCTGTGTTCCACATTCAAATCGAAAGTTTCCGTCGATTGTCTCTCTTGATCAGTGGTTTGACTTAATTCATTTTTCACGACGCACTACAGCAGGAGATAATGAAGGGTAATGCCTGACGGCGCCAAGCTAATCTGGCACTACCCTTGAATTTTCATGGTCGACCCGTCTACTGCAACTGGTACATAGTTGTTAGGTGACACCTCTAAACTTTAAGAAAGTGACCACGGGGTTAACTCATTCTACCCCAGACACACCACAGCAAGATAAGGATCGACGATGATAGTTCAAGGGTGATGCCAGAATAGCTTGGCGCCTATGGGCGCCAAGCTATTCTGGCATCACCCTTGAACTATCATGGTCGATCTGTGTCCTGCACTGCTAATGCAGTCTTCAGAGGACAACGGCAACATTTGGGGATTTCGGTGATGGGGTAGAAGGAGTTAAATGCGTTGCCAAATGAAGGTTGAATGTCGTAAAATGCTCTTTCTCTCGCTTTTTACGTTGGAGAGCTCCACCGATACGTGTCAGCGACAGTGGCAGACTATGGCTACGTGTGCCTTCTCACAAAGAACGTGAAAAATAGACAGAAACACTTTAATTGAATCAAGTCAACATAGCAATAATAATGGAAATGAAAATAAATGTTGCCACCGCCTCTCCCAAGTCTCTTGTACTTTTGCGCGAAGAAGTTGTAATTACGCTCGGTATGGCACGTGCAATATATGAGACACGGCTAAAGTTAAAGCGATCTGCCCCAGGGCTTGCTTTGATCGAAAGAATTCGCCGATATAACAATAAAACAACAATACAATGCATTAAATAAATTGTGTTGTAACTATCTTTTCTAAGCGTGCTTTTTTTCTTTGTTTTGGATTTTTAAGGTAACATTGAGAACGCGTTGTATGATGTCCTCGTATTATTGAGTGTCATTTGAGTGTGTGTGTGTGTGTGTGTGTGTGTGTGTGTGTGTGTGTGTGTGTGTGTGTGTGTGTGTGTGTGTGTGTGTGTGTGTGTGTGTGTGCGTGCGTGCCCGCGTGCGTGCGTGCGGGCGTGCGCGTGCGCGTGTGCGTGTGTGAGAGAGAGACACAAATTTCAGCAGCTAGTGCGTTTGTCATGCCTTGTCGCCATAGGGTACGCAACAAACGCACACACGTAATCACGCTTGTTGATTCTGTGCAGCCAGTTAGGGAGTCAATCTAAGGCTTCATTACATCCCCCAAAGCGGAGATTACCTAGGTTTCAACTTGGACTTTGAACTGTAGTTTGATCTTCGTCAACCTAGTACGCTACAGGCCATCGGGCCGACGTCAGCCGCCGTTGGTCCGCGCACGCTTGTGCGGCGAGGGCCAACGGCGGTCGACATAGGCCCGATGGCCTTTTTGCGCACTGGGAAGCGGCTTTGGCTAAAGCCTGCTGTGACTGGAGCCTTGCTGGGCAGGAAATTATTTTCTCTCACTGATTCTAACTTCTCTGATACTTCACTAACACCATCCCGCCCCCACCCTTCAGCCCCCTCGAGATAAGCCAGTCGGCAGAAGACACTGACCGGTTAAAATGACAATACCGGTTGCGAATGCTGAGGTGCCGGATAAAACTGAAAAGTCGCGGAGGTTATATAAAGGTTGTGAAGTAATTATCTGTTTGACAGACAATCATCATTGTTAGCGACACCCACCCCTACCCCATCTCCCTTTCCGATTGAACCCCATTGCCCCCCCCCCCCCTCTTCCCCCTCCCAACCCTTTGCACACACACACATATACACACCCTCGTATAGACAGCCACAGTGGCGTGGCAGCACGAGGAGCCAGGTATGATATGGCGAGGTCTTCTCTGGACAAGTTATGGCCAGAGTATCTTTTCGCCATACCGCTCCATATTTGACTTGGGAGATCTCCCCTTGGCCCTACAGATATAAAAGTACAAGCTGGGCCATACTTTTTTCCGGCCCAACTGTCAAGGAGCTGAGTAGAGCCCCACCCCCACCCTCCACGCTCCAACCTACCACGTGTTTGAAACAATAGTATTTCTGACATGACCGCGTTATTTGAAAGTGAACGGTACTTTTGATTAGGTACATCATTTTAAAAAGAATATTGGTTGCCAACAAAATTGATAGTAAGAGGCAAGAGATTAAAAAAAACACCTCAGCGCGAACGCTGAACACTCTCAGAAGTCAATCTCAACGGAAATAAATTAATGGTTTAATCATTAGCACATTTTATTTCACACTTGGCTTGAAAGTATTAAAACCACGTCCAGCAAACAAAGGGCCAGGTCTACAAGAGGCTTTTCATAATAAGGTATATACTTCTAGGTTTCCTTTTTCTGAAAAACTGCACAAATATGGGAACCTTTTGATCGAAGGTGGATATTTTTTTTAATTTAAAAAAATGTTTGTTTTTTATTTTGTAAAATCAAGACCCACTACTTTACTTTTTCTTCTTTTTTTTTTTTTTTTTTTTTTTTTTGGGGGGGGGGGGGGTGGGTGGGGGTGGGTACTTTTCGTGTGTCTGAAACTTAATCAGTCTCCTTGGAAGACTGATGCACTGTCGTGAGTGATGCATGATTTTTCTAAATTTGTAGCAATGCATCCAATTTGCTATACATTTCACATTTTTAGGTCAGCCATCTGCATGATTTCTGACGGCAGCTGCACACCAGGCTTTTTTGTATAAAAATACAACATTGCCTGTATTGAGCGACCACCCTTAAGAAAGATCACCGCAGCCACCTAAATGATAGTCTATTAAACTCATTCTGCCCGCGACACGTAAGATATGGCTCGACCATGATGTTTCAAACTACAGGCGCCAAGCTATTCTGCCACTACCCTTGAACTGTCATGGTCGATCTGTCTCCTGAATTGTAATGTAGTCCTCAGAGGATAACTCAAAAATGTGGGTATTTCGTACCTCGGGCACAATGAGTTAACGATATAGGTGACGCTTTTTGCCCTTCGTGGTTTCTCTTTAGAGCACCTGTCTCTTAAGATCCCTTTTTTTTTCTTGGAAAAAGAAGTGTTTGGTCAAAATAGGTTCTACTGTTCAACGTCACTGACGGCAGACGATGAACTCCACCCAGCTGCAAGCGGGGGCCCGTGAGGATCTATGCCTCTTGCTGGCTCCATTTATACTTCTCCTTTCTTGCGCAGAAGAAGTTATTAGCTTTCAGTCTGTGGTGATCTCGTGGCCTCTGGCTGCGGCGGGGTGGAACAAAATAGTTCACTGTTTTGTGTGATCTATCTTCGTTTCTAACATGTGTTACAGCCATATGCTGAAGGCCTGGCTTTGATTGCTGAAATTCGCCATACACGGGGTTCTCAAAGTTGTCTTGCTTCAACGTTGACGTTTCTAGCCTTCTTTTCACAATCCATGCACGTTTGCAAGAGTATAGTCTAACATAAGGTGTGTTTCCATATAACGACGCAAAAATCGTCATGAAAGCTGTGGTGGCAGCGAGAATTATAAATACGTGTTTCCATATCCACGAAGCGACAGCGACGCTAAAGAGGCACATGGAGGGATACATCGGCGATTCCACCGCTTTTCCGCAGTGAAGGGAGCTAGATTTTCAGTAGCAACCAATTCTGTAACAATTCGAAACACATTAACCCATTATACCCTGAGGCTGAATTTTGTATAATTTACTTATTGTCCTATGAAGGTTAAATTACAGATTCAGAGATAGATCAACCATTTTTGTTCAAGGGTCGTGCCAGAATAGCTTAGCGCCTCGGGCGCCGAGCTATTCTGGCACTACCCTTGAACTATGGTAGTAAAATTTATTTCGAGAATGCAGTTGTGTATCAGGATGACAAGGGTTAAATAGGAGTGCGGTTCCGCTTGTCGCGACGGTGCTGATATGGAAACACTCGAAGGGTTTTTGTTATCTGTCGTTCAGCTACTTTTTTTTATCGCACAGCCTACCGCACTGCGCTCCCATGCGCAAAAGGCCATCGAGCCGACGTTGGCCCGCGCAGGGCCGTGCGCGGGCCAACGGCGGCTGACGTCGGCCCGATGGCCTTTGCCCACTGGGCTCATGTCGCTATATGGAAACACAGTTTAAAGGCCCTAAGCGGCCCCCGTTGCATTCTCAACATTGCATACAACTGTTTGAAGAATATCAGCACCTGATGTATACATAAAATGTGTTATAATGCCTCCTACGGTTATTATTTTTTCATAACTGCGTGATTACATCACTTCGCGTCTGTTTTATCGCTGCACTGTGTGCGCCGCCCAGCTCCACCAAGCGTCAGAGCCGAGGTAAAAGCTATTTATAGCTCCAAACTCCAGGTCCCAGGGCAACACAGGAAGTAGTAGGCTATCTGATACCCTTTGTGGGGCTGTGTCACAGTCAGGTGTCTTAATTAATCTGTCCGTGAGTGAAACATGCAGTTACGCCCGGAAATCAATGTAACAGATTTGTACGGTCACCGCGGACGCATAGTTAGTTTACCCTTATCATTCGGAAATACGTTTAACTAAAATAGTTCAAGGGTAGTGCCAGAATAGCTTGGCGCCTCTAGGCGCCAAGCCGCTATTCTGGCACTACCCTTGAACTAAAGCCAATGGTCTATATCCTTATCTGTCAGTACTATGATGTAGCTTGCATATGGCAGTGTAGAAATTTGAAGCTTTTAGCCTCAGTATGATATGGATTAAGTGTTTGTGATATTCAATATCTGATATAGCCTTCCTTGTCTTTGTAATAAGCGAAGTCTACTAATAGTCTTGAAAGCGCTTTATGAGACCACGTTCATCCACTAATAACTCTGTCCTGTGAAAGGCAAAACGACAATGTCCATTTTTGTGTAAAGCGAGATTTTCATTGTAATACAGTGAAAATCTCAAACAATCCAGACCAAAAAGGTGACTGCCAAGCGTGTAAAATGCAAAGAAGTACCCAACGGATAAAGAAACACGCTTAGAAAAGACGGGTACAACACAATTTATTTTTTCTAAGCATTTTTTATTTTTAATTTATTTTTTTAACGTCTTTTCTAAGCGTGTTTCTTTCTCCGTTGGGTACTTCTTTTTAGTGAAAATCTCGCTTTTCACAAAAATGTACTAATGCCCTTTATCCTTACAGAGCAGAACTAACAGAAATAACATAAAAAGGAAAAACGAAAGACACATTCTCACACAACTTTCTCCCGGTAATTACATCTGAAATGACAGCCGGTGCTGTATATATACTGAAGAGTAAAAGAAATGCGACATTTTGGAATCATCAGAAACATTAAAGTGCTTCCGATCATTTCAAAAATGTCGCATTTCTTTTGCTATTCCGATGATTCTGAAAATGTCGCATTTCTTTTGCTATTCCGATGATTCCGAAAATGTCGTATTTGTTTTTCTCGGTGTTGTATATACATGCTAAAGAATAAAAGAAATGCGACATTTTTTTAATCATCGGAAACACTCAAGTGTTTCCGATGATTTCGAAAATGTCGCATTTCGTTTGCTATTCCGATGATTCTGAAAATGTCGCATTTCTTTCTTTTGCTATTCCGATGATTTCAAAAATGTCGCATTTCGTTTGCTATTCCGATGATTCTGAAAATGTCGCATTTCTTTCTTTTGCTATTCCAATGATTTCAAAAATGTCGCATTTCGTTTGCTATTCCGATGATTCTGAAAATGTCGCATTCTTTCTTTTGCTATTCCGATGATTTCAAAAATGTCGCATTTCGTTTGATTTCCGATGATTCTGAAAATGTCGCATTTCTTTCTTTTGCTATTCCGATGATTTCAAAAATGTCGCATTTCGTTTGCTATTCCGATGATTCTGAAAATGTCGCATTTCTTTCTTTTGCTATTCCGATGATTTAAAAAATGTCGCATTTTTTTGCTATTCCGATGATTCCAAAAATGTCGCATTCTGTGGCATTTCTTTTGCTATTCCGATGATTCCGAAAATGTCGGATGTTTTTTGCTCGTCAGTTTTAGTGTTTCCGATGATTCCAATAAGTTCTCGCAGTTGTTACCATTTTTTTTCTTTCCATTGTTGTGCTACTATTACTCTGCATTTCTAATACATCGTTACATTGTAACATTTAAAACCTTAAACATTCGAGTTGTAATTTTTCAACATTATTGGTTGTTCGGCATGGCTTGACGTGACCACCTTCCACCCCAGGAGCCACCAAGTGGAAGGAACCTGGCGTCGGAGTTTTTACGCCGAGCGCTTCGGTTTTCTCTGACTTAGGATGTGGTGCCACATAATTATCTTTAGACCCTACGCATGTTTGCCAGGTTGTTCCTAGTTTCAATTGATCAATAAATCAATCAATGTACAGATCTATACTCTACCGGGTCGGTTAAAACAATAATGGCATGAACGGTTTTCATCGCCATACCATACAAATCACTACTTTTTTGTACATTTTTTGTTATTTAGCTGTGCGATTATGTATACATTCTCCAAGATCAGACTGATGCGCTCCTTAGTCATCTCAGTGTTCTTATATGCCTGTGAGTCACGGGCCCTCACAGCAGACCTTGAAAGAAGGCTACAAGCCACTGAAATGAGATGTTTTCGAAGGCTGCTTGGCATTTCATACAGAGATCGCATCACAAACGAGGAAGTGGGAAGCAGAATCAGGCAAGCCATCGGGCCCTATGAAGACCTATTAGCCATTGTGAAAAAACGCAAACTGAAGTAGTATGGGTGTTACGTGTTGAGTCGTGGTCGTAGTATGATATCACACCAGACGGCACGCACGTAAGGTTCTTTTAAAGAAACTTCATTCAGCTGCAACCCGTCACACGTGGCTTAAGGTTGTAGACAATACTGGAGTAACAGTTCCAACAATACTTTATTTCAGCGATGCGATCTCCACACAATGCATTCCCAAATGCACCAACACTGATACAATGTCTCTTCTGCAAATGTCAACACTGGCGACACAAATGCTTTTCTCTTACAACGTACACCACCGTTACGCTTTATCTCTCACAATGTACACCCTATACGGGCCACGTACCTACGATAAACTGTGTGTCCCTACAACTGACAATGCATGACAATGTACACATGTGCTTCCTAGCACCACCTTTTATAGTAAAACAACTTTCCAGAAAAATCCACCGAATGCACACAATGCAACCAATCAGAACAGAACACGTAACTGAAACTCATAAAAATTAAATAAAAAGAACTTTCTAGAATAAACTAAAATAGTCTACAAAAATTCGACTGCTAATTTCAGCCCCAAATCCCAGTGTGTAATGACGTCACACAAGAGTATGGCAGACCGTTCACGACCTTTCATATAACACACTGACTGGCTGCTAAATTCACGCGCACAGAAAACAACTATGACTAAAAATAAAAATAGAGCGGCTCTACACTTTGATGTCACACATACAAGGTCACTAGACAGCGCGACCTTGCTCGAACGTTTTGGTTTATTCTCAGCGAATCTACGCATAACAAAAATTGACCGCTATTCTCCGTGCGACTTTGCTAGAAGCTTTCGGACTAAACTTAGCGTATCATAGCAAAGCCAATTCCGCTATCTGCGCGAACGATAAAGAATCTTACTGAAAAGGTACGTGATTCGCAACCATGATAGCTCAAATAAATATCGGATCGTTTCCTACGATTAACACATGCATGCTCTCACAGAACAACACAATCACAATCGTAACATTACCCCCCTTTTTAGAATGAAATTTCAAAAACATTTCTTCTCAAATCTCAAAAATACGGTTGTGGCTGTATTAACCTACACTAAACCACAAATAATAAGAATTTCACATCAAAATGAAATCAAATCAACTACTTTAAAATAATCGTCTCACAGTTCCTTTAAACTGTCCTGAGCGCAGACATGTCCCTTTAAACTGTCATGGACACCGAAATGTTCATTTAAACTGCTCTGCTCAGGTAATCCGCTCCAAAGTTCTGCGAACCCTTGATAGACTGTAGTTTAACGTCAAAATTCTGCAAGAACATCGCCCATCTCATAATACGAGAATTTGTAAACTTTGCAGAGCTTAAATAGTTCAAGGGCTGATGGTCCGTTTGGAGAACAAATGGCACACCCAGAAGGTACAGTTCGAACCGCCTTATTCCCCAGATGATGGCTAGACACTCCTTCTCGATGGTCGAGTAGTTTCTCTCAGCTCTGGTCAACTTTTTGCTGGCGTAGCTCACTGGGTGGAGTTTTCCATTATCCCTCTTGCATTAAGACTGCACCTACTCCTTCGTTGGAGGCGTCTGTTCTCAGGAAGAAAGTTTTCAACGCGTCAGGGAGGTGTAGAACAGGCTTCTCGGTTAGGATGTCTCGAACTGCCTGGAATGCTTGCTCTTGGGCCTCCTCCCACTTTACTACGTTAGGTTGTCCTTTCCTCAGCAAGTCAGTCAGGGGACCTGTGACTGCCGCAAAGTTTGGTATGAACTCCCGGTAGTAGTTCGCCAAGCCCATAAATGAGCGGACGCGTCTTGGTCGTAGGTCGCGGGGCATCCCTGATCTTCTGCACGTTATCGTCGTGTAGCCCTTTTAAACCTTCGCTCAATTTGTGTCCGATGAAGTCCGTGCATGGTCCGTGGCGCAGTGGTTAAGGCGCCTGCCACCAATGCTAAAGGTGCGAGGTTCGATTCCGGGTTCCGGCGTCGGATTTTTCTCCTCTAGTAAGTGTCACCGTTAATTCGGGCGGACCGTCGGGGGTTCTTTCTCCGGGTACTCCGGCTCTTCCTCCCCCTCCACTTTGGTATCAGTTTCAGCCAACTTAATAAAATTTCAAATACAAAACGATTTCCAAATACCGTCAGTAGCTCGCTTGAGCTTGCCCTTAGCACCACGTGAATCTTCTGTGTTTACGTACAGTGTGTGAGTGAATGCGTGTGATTCACGTGAGCGTGCTTGTTGGGTTCAGTTCGCGGCTACATTCTGCGCATTGAGTTATATTATAAATATGAGAAATGCGCCATATAAATGCTATGCATTATTTAAGTCTATGTTGTCGGCCCCAAGAATACACTTGCTTGGACGGATGGTGAAATTTGCATCTGACAGTCTTTGGAGCAGTTCTCGGAGGGCTTTGAGGTGATTCCCCCAAGTTTTGGTATGGATCAAAATGTCATCCCAGTAAAAGACCACATTCTGCATATCTTCTATGATCTTTTTCAGTCCTCTCTTCAATGTGGCACCTCTGTTCACCATACCAAAAGCATCTCAGGACTCCCAATGGCAGTCGGGTGTGACGAATGCTGTTTTGGGGATATCTTTTTCTGCAACCTTGATTTGCCAATACCCTTTGCTTATGTCAATTTTGGAGAAAAATCGGTCTTCACTGACCTTCTGGAACAGTTCTTCCACTGTTGGCATAGGCTCTGGATCGAAGATTGTTAGTTTATTGAGTCTACGGTAGTCCACACACACCCGGTTGGATCCATCTGGTTTCTTCACGATGACAACTGGAGACGCATATGGTGACTTGGACTCCCTGATGACTTCCAGACTCAGCATTTCTTTGATATCCTTTTTCAGTTCTTCCCTCGTGTTATAAGGAAGACATAAGGTTTGCTGCGAACTGGCTCTTTTGACGTCAGATTAACCTTGTGCTGGATGGTGTCTGTTGTTCCTGGGTCAGGTGTAAACCGATGCTTGAATTCTTGAGTCAGGACGCGCAGTTCTTCTCGTTGAGTCTGGGTCAGATTCTGACCGAACTGGATGTCTTCTACATCCTCCTTGTGGCGGAGTTCTTTAAGGTCAAACAGGTTCTCGTCGTCTAGTCTTTCGTCATCAGCAAGACGCACCGATGCCACTAGTTGCGGTCTGTCTTGACGACCTCTCTCGATATACTTCTTCAGCAGATTAGCATGGTAAGTCTTCACCTTGTTGTTGACCTTGACTCTTTAGTCGTTGATGCCAACCACTGTGTCGACAACGTAGGGTTCCTTCCACTGCATCAGGAGTTTGTTGTTGTCGGTAGGAAGAAGAACCAACACCTGGTCACCTGGCTGGAATCGGCGAGGCTTTGCTTTACGATCATAGTAATCCTTCCCCTTGTTCTGCGCCTTCCCCAGTTTTTCTCGAGCCATCCTGAGGGTATCTTCCAGCTTCTCTCTCAGGTCGAAGACGTACTGGTAGCTGATCTTCACCTCAGGCGCGTCGATATCCTTGATCCACAGCTCCTTCAGGATGTGCATGGGCCCCCTTACAGTCCTACCGTACAGTAATTCAAAAGGGGAAAACCCTGTCGAATCCTGAGGAACTTCACGGTATGCAAAGAGCAAGGCATTGATATATCTATGCCACAACCTTGGCTGTTCAGCACACAGTTTCTTTAGCATAGCCTTCAATATTCCATTAAACTTTTCAACCAGCCCATTACACATGGGGTGATAAGGGGTGATAGTAAGGTGTCGGATGCTCAATAGCCGGTTGACTTCCTCCATGCAGTCGGCGACGAACTGAGTTCCCAGGTCACTCAGGATCTCCTCAGGAATCCCCAAACGGCTGAACATGTCGACGAGCGCCTCTGCCACTGTTGGAGTGTCGATCTTCTTCAATGGTATGGCCTCAGAATAACGTGTAGCGTAGTCCACCAGGGTAAAAATGTAGCGATGACCATCTTCACTTGGAGGGGATATTGGCCCCACCAGGTCCACAGCTACCCGCTTGAAAGGCATATCGATCAGTGGACCTTTCCCTTGGAGATTGTCTTCTGGCAAATGTCGCATGACCTGCAGAATCGGGTGACGTCGCCTCCCATATCAGGCCAGTAGAAGACGGCTCGGATCCTATCGATGGTCTTGTTGATTCCCAAGTGTCCTCCCAATATGGAATCATGGGCCAATTTCATCACCTGCATCCTCAAAGGTTCAGGAACTACTACCTTACGCACAGGTTTATCTCCATTGCTGTTGAATATCCGGTACAGGATATTTTTCCTGGTCTCGAAGGTTATCTCATTTCCCTTCCGCGTTACGGGCTCGGTCTGACCTCGGAACTTGTCAAGCGTGGGGTCGGCTTTCTGTAGCTCGATCAGCCTTTCCCTATTCACCACAGCTGCTTCCGTGTTGTCCGCCACTTTTAGAGGGATGGTCTGGTGACTCTTCTTTGCTTGACTTCTTGTGGTAACAGCACATGTTTCAGGTCTCCACTCTGGATCTGGATCGTCTGCGTTTCTGGCACCATCAATGTTTCCGATGATAAGATCGTAGACAGGGATCTTTACGCATAGCACCTTCACCTCTCCTCTCAGGTAAGGGGTGTCGATGCTGACATTGGCAAGGGGGATAATCCTCACAGTTCCGTCGGCCAAAATGAGGGTGGTCCACTCCTGTAGCTTCTGGTCTTCAGTTACTAGGTCCTCTCTCACGATGATGCAACTACAACCGGTATCTCTCGGCACTCTCACTGGTGTGTTTCCGACGAATCCTGACACCACCGGCAAGTTCGGCACTTCATTCTCAGGCAGAGCGATGTTTGAGACTGGTAAAAATGTAGCCCCATCTCCTACTGGGATGCGTCCATTCTTTCTGAAAGATTCAATCAGCTCTGGTGTCACTCGCGTTTCTCCAGATTCAAAGTCACTGGATGACGTCACATCATTGGCTAATACAGCGGCGGCTCTGTGTTGAGACGTGGTACTGCTTCTGCCTGCTATCCCGCGATCTTGGTTGGATCTTCTGATGTTGTCGCCTCGGGGAACATCTTTAGAAGGACACCGTATCGCCTTGTGACCTTTCTTTCCACGGAGAAAACATGTCAGGTTCTCCACCGGCTTGTATTTCGGGGTGTCTCTGACATTGTGGATTTCCTCTGCTGGTGCAGACAAACGCTGCGGCTTACTGGGCCCGAACTTCATGTTGTGGGCGTCAAGGTATCTTTGAGCAAAGTCGGCCAGGGCCTTTAGGGACTGGTCCTTTTGCTCCCTGAGGTGGGAGGTCAGGTCCTTAAAACATGCGTTGAGGACTTGTTCTTTGATGATGAGGTCACACAGGTCCTGGTACTCTTTGTTTAAACCAGCCAGCTCTATCCATTTCTCCAGGTAGCTCCTGATTCTCTCAATGAATAGGCCGGGTGTTTCTCCTTCTTCAGGCTTGCAGTTCCGAAATCGTTGCCTGTAACCCTCTTCAGTGAAGTCGTACTGTCTCAGCAGGGCGGCTTTCAACTGCGTATAATCTTCGGCTTCTTCTCTTGGTACGCGGGTGTAAATTTCAAGCGCTTTGCCAATTAGAAGTACACTCAGCTTGATAGCCCAAGTCTCTTGTCTCCAGTTATTGCTGCTTGCGCAGCGCTCGAATCCCTCCAGATAAGCGTCCATCTTATCTGAATTTTCAACAAAAGGTGGAAGTTTTGGCGCACGGGCTGTTTGCTCTCTACTGGCTAAGGTTGTTGCTTCAGTAGCTCTCTGGCTCTGTGCCTCTATCTCCATCTGCTTTAGATGAACTTCATGTTGACGTTGCCTCTCTGCCCTCTTCTCGCTCCTCTTCTCGTTGTTTCTCTGCCTTTCTTCGCTGTTTCCCTGCCTCTTCTCGCTGTTTCTCTGCCTCTTCTGCTCGAATTTCGAGTTTCCTGATTTCACGTTCTTTAGCTCTTTCTTCTACCTCCAATCTCTCCTTTTCATCTCTCTCTCTCTCTCTCTCTCTCTCTCTCTCTCTCTCTCTCTCTCTCTCTCTCTCTCTCTCTCTCTCTCTCTCTCTCTCTCTCTCATCTCTTTTCTTCTTTCTCCTCTCTCTCCAGTCTCTCCTTTTCTTCTCTCTCTCTCGTCTCTTTTCTTCTTTCACCGCCTTCAGATGGCCTTAATTGCCCCCTTGGCGTTAAACCGGAATAATTAATAACTGTTGTGATGTGAACGTGCCTGACTATGCCCAAACCTTGTGTGGACTAATATGTGCATTTATACCAACTATTGATTTGATTTACTGATTGATATGGCTGCGTTGACAATACGATATTGACATTCTGTAAATAAATTTGAATAGAAAAGAGAGCACGGTGTTTTCAGTTTGAAATGTGGGATAAAGTTGCAAATTGTTGCGCTTGTGTAGCGGTGCTACATTTTGCGGTGCATTTGTAAAGCAACGAAAGAAACATGAAACATTCTGTCTGTCTGTCTGTCTGTCTGTCTGTCTGTCTGTCTGTTTAGCCAGTTCGCAGCAACGGCAGGTACGAAAAATGACATAGCCACTGACTGTGTTAATATCTTCACCGTTGTAAAATAAAGGGGGTGTAGGGGGGCTTTGGATAGAGGTAGCACCTTTGCTGTTCGGCAGCTGCGTCCTACATAGGACGGACGGGCATCACTGGTCCTCATCCATCTCCTTAATCTCTCTCGTGTTGGCTCCAAGCGCCACACCCTGGCAAACCACCTCAGCTGGTGGGCTAAACCACGTGAGGGGATGGTGTTCACATTGCACCACTAGGCGGATGAGCTGTTTCTGACAGCCAACGGCTAGAGGACGGAGGAGATCAGGTTGGATCCAACGGCCAAATGTGGGGGAGTAAACCCTTCAAATCAGGAGTGGAGCCCCGAAGGCAGACAGTTGCCTGTATTCACGCACTGTTCTGGCAGCTCCTGCAGCCAAACTGGTGCCAAACGTACTGCTTTGCATTCCTTTGGATACATCAGCGAGGCCGAGAGGGGGATCTTGACGACTGGGCACCCCATGATCTCCATACACTTTGCCCAGGCTTGCGCCCTGGAGAGGTCACTCCAGTGACTGACCCAGCAAGCGCATATACTCCATTGTCTTCCGAGACAGGATGCCAAATCAGTAAAATAAAGATTCATTGATTCAATGATTCTCTCTCTCTCTCTCTCTCTCTCTCTCTCTCTCTCTCTCTCTCTCTCTCTCTCTCTCTCTCTCTCTCTCTCTCTCTCTCTCTCTCTCTCACACACACTCTCTCTCTCTCTCTCTCTCTCTCTCTCTCTCTCTCTCTCTCTCTCTCTCTCCCTCTCTCTCCTCTCTCTCTCTCTCTCTTTCTCTTTCTCTTCTCTCTCTCTCTCTCTCTCTCTCTCTCTCTCTCTCTCTCTCTCTCTCTCTCTCTCTCTCTCTCTCTCTTTCACACACACACACACACACACACACACACACACACACACACACACACACACACACACACACATAATATGTGTATATATTATATACACACACACACTTTATCTTGACTTTAAAAAGGCTTTCGACTTAGTGAACCATACAAAATTGATTTCCAAACTTAAGCATTATCTTCGAAACGACATGGCTGTTTCATTTTTTTACGGCATACCTCAAAACAGAAAACAGAAAGTAATTGCTAATGAAGCTTCTCTTCTACTATTAATATGTTAAACTCGGGGTTCCGCAGCGGTCAATCTTAGGTCCTCTTTTATTTTGTATTTATATCAATGACCTGCCTCTAAGTCTCACCTACGAAGCAACACAGTGTGATATGTTCGCCGATGATACCTCAATCCACACAGCTAACAAAGACATACGTGAAGTTAAAAACGGCCTTAAAAAATGTCTCGAAGATATATCAACATGGTGTAAAGTCAACTCAATAATTCTGCATCCTACTAAAACAAAATCTATGATTATTGCAACACGCCAAAAGCACCAGTTGAAACCATTAAAGCTTAATCTATCACTCGGCGACGACATCATAGAACAGGTAGCCGAACATCGTCTATTGGGGGTCACAATTGATAACCAGCTGAGGTGGCAGATGCACATTGACAATGTCTGTAAAACGGTCTCTAGAAATGTCTTTATGTTATCGAAATTGAAGTATTACACAGATAGTGAAACCAGAAATTTGTTCAGTAATGCGCACATCATGTCACATATAAACTACGCATCGACGGTGTGGGATTGTTGCAGTGATGTCCACTTAAAAAGACTAAGTTCTTTACATAGGAGAATGGCAAAATTAATTCTTCCCGACCCGCACTTAACGACGGAGGAAAAACTCAGTAAAGCTAGATTCCTGCCCCTTCAAAATCATTGTAAATATAACAAAGGGGTACTGATGTTTAAAGTGTGGAACCATAGCGCTCCAGAATATCTAACAGAGTTGTTTAAAAAAAAATCAGATTCCTGCTATGAGGGGTCTTTATATTGTTCCAAAACCCCGAATATATATATTTAAATCTACTTTGTCATTTGCGGGTTCCACACTGTGGAACTCCCTCCCACATCACGTTAAAGCCACTCCGGCATTATCTCGTTTCAAGGCAAGTCTTTATCTGACATCACTCAAATAATAATATCTAGTTATTCGCAGACACACGAATGTACGTATATATTATAACAAACGTGTGTGTGTGTGTGTGTGTGTGTGTGTGTGTGTGTGTGTGTGTGTGTGTGTGTGTGTGTGTGTGTGTGTGTGTGTGTGTGTGTGTGTGTGTTAGGGTTAGGGTTAGAGTGCGTTTGTGCGCGTATGCGCGTGTTTGTGTTTAGTGGACTATATATTTTGTATCACTGTGCTTTGATGTCCCTGTTTTATGTATATTTTGTACTTAGTTAGTCGTAGTTGTAGCCACGGCCCGTACGAAAAATGACATAGTCACTGACTGTGTTAACATCTTCATCGTTGTAAAATAATGATTCATTGATTCTCTCTCTCTCTCTCTCTCTCTCTCTCTCTCTCTCTCTCTCTCTCTCTCTCTCTCTCTCTCTCTCTCTCTCTCTCTCTCTCTCTCTCTCTCTCCCTCTCTCTCTGACATACACACACAGTCAAACACACACACACACACACACACACACACACGCACACACACACGCGCACACACACACACGCACACACACACCACACACACACACACACACACACACACACTGACAGTCTCCACGACCACTGCAGCATATGTCCTCGCAGCAGGTCGTTCTTTTAACTCATTCAGCCCCGACACACCACAGCAAGACATGGATCGAGTATCGTAGTTCAAGGGTGGTGCCAGAATAGCTTGGCGCCCATAGGCACCAAGCTATTCTGGCACCACTCTTGAACTATCAAGCGCGATCTGTCTCTATAATTTTAATACAGTCCTTCAAATTAACAATTGGGGGATTCGGTCATGGGGCTGAATGTGTTAATATGAACCTCAAACTAGGGGATGTAGTTTTTGCGAGCAAAAAGGGTATATTCACATGAGTCCCTGCGGCAGCAAGGTCCCATGCGAATATACCCCTCTTACTGATGAAGATACGGAATGTTCAAAGTCCGTGCAAATTATACAGTAGTATGTATTCCTCAAAGATCGGCCTCCGTTGGTTTACATCTTTCTTTCTTCAGAAGGAGGAGTAGACCCGGCTTTTAACCCCTTATTAAATGACAGCCGGGGCAAGACAAACAGTACCCAGTTGCAAGAGACATAAACCCTCATGAGCCCCCGCAGTCGCGGGGGCTCATGAGCATTTATGTCTCTTTTTAGTCCTTTGTTCTTTACGTCTCATGTTGTCCCATTTATATCTGTGTTCTTTACGCGAATGCTGGTTACGTGCAGTCGTTTCTGACGTGAGATTCGTGATCACTAACGGCGAAGGGGTTAAGGTATTAGAAGCGAAACCTCCCTGGTAATACAATCAAGTCGTGCCAATACGATAAAATGACAGACGCTCCTTTTGTCTGCTGTTCGAGAGAGAGCGAGAGAGCGAGAGAGAGAGAGAGAGAGAGAGAGAGAGAGAGAGAGAGAGAGAGAGAGAGAGAGAGAGAGAGAGAGAGAGAGAGAGAGAGAGAGAGAGAGAGAGAGAGAACAATGAACCTTTATTTTCCAACGGGTAGAAGTTATTGATAACAGGACCAGTTTTCAAACTTGCCGTTGCTACATCTACTACATAAGTGACATAGACAAGAAAACGTACACATACCACACACTGCTGCATGCATGTATTCGCTCACGCACGCACGCACGCACCACGCACGCACATACTCACGCACGCACACGCACGCTCATACACACACACACACATGCCCACACACACACGCACTCAGGTACGCACGCATGCACACCACAACTCGCGCATGCACGCACGCACACACACACACACACACACACACACACACACACATGCACAGCGCAATTACTCATGCACGCACGCACGAACACTCTCACCCACCCACCCACCCTCCCACACACACACACACAAACTAACACACGCACGCGCTCAGGCACACACGCACAAAAACAAACACACGCTTTCGGACACGCACTCCAGACATACATACGTGCACACGCGTACGCACAAGAATATAAAATGAGTAAAAATGCAAAGTAAAGCAATAAACAGAAAATCATTAAGTACATTACAGTTCATACAACAAGCGCAAATATGTATGTAGGTGCTCTCTCTCTCTCTCTCTCTCCGCGCCGCACGGCCGTTTACATCGTGGGCATTAGTTCACCCTATTTCCATGGACTAACAAAAGTTTGTTAAGTGATATTTGGTGTGTGACTTCATGAGTGAACGAGGATTTTGGTGGTGTGTTTTTTGTGAAAATTGGACAGACTGAACACGTGAGTGACTATATTTTCTCAACTGACAATGCTCATCAGCGCTGCGAACTGTGATGGCGGCCATGGCGAGGCCCTGCCGTGTAGCCCCCACCCTCCTCGCCCACTATAGCCTCTAAACACCCCCCCACCCCACCCCCCACCCACCCCTCCCTCGGGGCTGCAGTCTGTCACGTTCACCCCTTCATTGTACCACCCTCATCCCCCACGGCTATTCAAGGCCTCCCGCCATTTAGTTTTGAGGCGCGCGCGCGTGCGGGCCGAAAGATAAGGAGCCGCGCGTGTAGCCTCCTTCGATACCGGCCACTGACAGCACAGAGCTGAGCGCAATGTTTTACGCGAGCACGCGATGTGTGTGCCACAGCGGCTGGCCGTGTACCACTTGACTTGCTAGTGGAACCGCCTATAATTATTTTCTCCACAAGACGGCACCACTTGACTTGCCAGTGATTACCTGTGTCCGAAATGAACATCCAGAAGCACGTTACTTTCCATAGCCCATGAAGCTCCATCCGCGTCTCTACTAATCTGCCCCTGAACCCCCCACCCCCCCCCACACACACACCCTCGTGCAACCGTACTCTTCCCTTCCCCCTCACACCCCAACTATCATGGCGTATTCATCTCCCGTCTTGTTACGCCAGCCCATCTTACAGTCCCACGCCCCCTCCCAGTCTCCTAATTCCAGTGATCCTATTGTAAAAGACAGTCTTGACGACAAGCAGAAAGTTTTCAATGATACAAATATCGACGTCCTAAAGCGCTGGAGGAAGGCACTGTCCATCCGCTACGTCGATCTATTAAACTCAGCCAACTGTGGATACGAGGTAGTGTGGATAGACACAGACTTTGATAATAAAACAGTAACTCGGACTGACTTCAGCGTTCGCACCCGTGCAGCCGGAATCCCCGACACCCTTGCCAAGACCTTTGTGCAAGTAAGAAGAGAGGGTGTCAACTGCATCACGGTCAGCCTATACTATAAACTCAACCGTAGTCTTGGCGGAACCTGTCTGATTCAGGGGGTACGTGCCGAGGAGTGGGTGCAGACTGAGTTCCGCCAGCTGTGCGCCCTGGTCAGGTCACTGCAGAATATACAGTTTGATGAGAGTGATGTACCCCCACCCATCTTCAGTCACCTACCCCTGTGTGACGCCAGCCACCACCCTGATCTATCCCTGTCCTCCAGCTTGCCGAGTGAGGAACGTGACGATGACCAGGGGATTAATGGCCTGGTCACGCCCCGTCGCCCTAGCCTGGCGCTCCCGGCTCCTGAGCCCCGCTCACTGCATTACTCTGTTCCTTCTCCGGGGGTCGAGTGCGGGGCATCAACCACTACTGTTCACAGCCGGCCAGCCTCTATGTCACTCATCCCCGTGACTGACCACTCTAGTGAAACAAACGTAACGTCGTGCGCTGGCGTAGATGAAATCCCTGATGTGGACAATATCTCTCCCTTCCACCCTCCCTCCACCCGTGATACTTCAAGCTCCGCACTCCTCACCGTCCACCATCCCTCTTCCTCAGATGCAACAAACACCCCACCCGCTCCTATTAACCCTACCTTCATCCCTGAGTTAGATAACTCCACACTCTCTCTCGTCAGCCCTCCGGCCACGCCCATCACGTGTCCTCAGTCGCGCGTGGCCAAGTCGCATCCCGCTCGCTGTTCGTCTGAGGTCACCACTTGCAGTGTTAGATATACAGCATCCGTGAGTGACCTCGTCACAGGATACGTGTCCTCGTTACAAACCGCGGTCGCTTGCACTCAAGTGGACACTGCTGGCAGTCAGCTCGTGGTCTCTGGTATCAGCGACACAAAGCCAACCATCTTCACTCAGCTCCAAGCCCAACTTGCTTCTGTTGAATCTCTACGCCAGGAGCTGTTTCAGAACAAAGTGGAGATGCGACAAAGACTGGAGCAGCTAGAGTGCCAGGTGCGTGAGACAGGTGTGCTGGTGACCAACGATCTGCAGATGTCTGAGTCCTGCGTGCGTGGCAAACTATCCCAGTTCCAGGACCAGCTGACCGACATGTCAGACTTGCACTGTCAGCTATCCGATAAATTGCAGGGCCTCCAATGCGCACGTGACAATGACAGCCAACTCATTCATGACCTGTACTGTCAAGTGGCGAGGTTAGATGCACCCGTCAATAATTACGTCATCACACAGTCAACAGGGCCCGAGGCATCACCCTACCCTCCCACCATCTCTGGAGCTGATGAGATTACTCACAGTGGCAGAGTAAACCCTCATACCGCTTGCTGTGACACGATCCCTGTGCGACTTACCCCACCTAAGCTCATCAGGTCAAGTACACTACGGGATCAGGTTTCTGGCGGCACACTTATAACGGTCCACGCGCCTCCGTCCGAAACCAAGAAACAAGGGGAAATCTGCGGTGCAGGCGAACGGGAACAAAGTGAGAGAGGCCGTAATCAACTACCCCATAAATGTCCTTCTCCCAACGAGGAGAATTTTGATCATCGAGTCCACGCCGGCACCACCACCATAGTCATTGGAGACTCCGCTTTGCAAAACGTCAAGGGCGAGAAAATGACTATGTACCAAGGTGAGAGAGTGCAGGTCACTTCAGTGTCCGGCCTGCAAACTTCTCACCTAACTGATTGGTGCATGAAGCAGCCTCAATCACCCCACGTCCAACTTGTCACCTTCCACGTGGGGGTCAATGATTGCAAGCAGCGGGAGATCACCAGCCAGCAGTGGGAAACGCTGATCGCAGCGTGCAAAAGGGCGTTCCCCAAAGCGCGCATCCAGGCTTCCTCCATCTTGCCAGCTGCTGTACTAAATCAGCGCATCTTCCCCTCTAATGCCAACATGTGCCACGCGGCCAAGAAGCTTGGCGCTACCTTTGTTGACAACACGGCTGTTTTCAGAGCCCCAAGCGGTCTTCCCCGCAAGGCGCTGTACCGCGTGGATCACAAAGGCCGCCTTGACCCCATCCACCCGTCCCACGTGGGGACTCGCAGGCTGGCCGGTAATATTAAGTACGGCGGGGAAGATGGCCACCGGAAAACCAGTCAACGGGCCGACAGTTCTAGCGATGAGACTACTGCTAATCACCTCTACTCGGACGTTGCTGCGGGGCGTGCGCCTTTAGCTGCGCATCAAATAGAGGAAAATCAACGTCAATATCAGCAGCAGGGCGAACTGCAGCAAAATCAAACAGAACCGCAGCAGCAACTACAGCAACAAGAACCACAACACCAGCAGGAAGAGACAATGTCAGAGCCTCAGAAACTACAGAATACGCCAGTTGCTTTTGTTGACTGGCAACATCACCACCAACAACAGCAACTGATGTATCCGCCTACAGCTCTGTGGCAACAGAAACTTAATCCCCCTGATGGTGTTCAGTGGTACTACCCTTCACCGTACGGACTCCCGCACCCGGGCAGTGGCATGTGTGCTCCATACTTTCCGGCCTTCCCCATGCCGGCTATTATTAATGGCGGACACTGGTCTCAGAGTATCAATCCAACACATGCTTACTGAGTCGTTTTGGGTGCGATCAACTATATTAGCCACGGCTAAGCGAATTGGTTCTTTTCATTCAGCATTTGTATTTGACAACGAAAAACAGTGTTTTCATTATTTCGGTATTCATAATACCTCATTTGTGTGGTATGAACTAAATTTCGTGTGCGTTAGTTGTGTACCGCCAAGAACTACCAACAGCTACTACTCGTGCTTGCAGTACTATTAGTGTCCCTTACTACACGCCTGACGTGCGATAGCTGAAGCGGTGTGCACATATAGTACGACTCTACTGTGCACCATTGACACTTATAGAGTGTACTTCCTCTATTTCCTTTTTTTAATTATTATTTTATTTGGTTAACGTAAAAAAAATCATATTAGCTTCTAGTGCGCTGCAGTTTAGGGTTGCTTTCGTTAATGAAAATGAAGCACCCAGCAAAGAAGCAGTGCAACCTAAAAATCGGTCATCTGAATATCTACCACCTCTTCAATAAGGTGTCCGATTTAAACGTTTACTTAAACGCACCTGAACCGTTCCACTTGTTTGGTTTAAGTGAAACACGTTTAAAACCTGATATGAGTAACGATGCCATCAGTATTCCCAACTTTAGTATTGTTCGGCGAGACCCCTGTATGCCTGGTCGGACTGGTATTGCCGTTTACATACATAACTCTATCCAAACACTCGTTCGTCGACGTGAAGACTTAGAAACCCCTGACGTAGAGTGTATCTGGCTTGAGCTCAAAGGCCCTAAAACCAGACCAGTCATTATAGGTTTTTTCTATCGTAACCCGTCTGCCTCGTATGAATGGTATGACGACTTCCTGCAATCCATTGAACATGTTGATTTGTCTAATAGCGATGTCTTATTGCTAGGCGACTTCAATATTGATATGCTTAAATCTCACGCAGCATGGGATTGTGTTACGACACAGCTTGGTCTAAAACAACTAGTTTCTTCCCCTACTAGAATTACTCCCACATCAGCAACACTCATAGATCACATTTACTCTAACCGTCCCCAAAACGTATATAACGTTAGTGTTGCTGACCTCAGTATCAGTGACCACTATCTCACTGTATGTTTATGGTCATCAAAACTACCAGCGCAGCCTAAGCTTGGACACACCACCATCTCTTATCGCTCCTTTAAACACTTCTGTGAGTCGGCCTTTCTAGCTGATCTTAACCAAACACAATTTGACATTGTACACAATGAAGACAATCCTGACACTGCTTTGGATCTCTGGTATAATCTTTTCAACAGTGTGCTTAATAAGCATGCCCCTTTACGAAAAAAGAGAGTAAAAAATCATACGTTACCGACTTGGTTAACACAAGATATTATCCAAGCGATGGAACTTCGTAATAACTTAAGAAAACAAAAACAGTTTTCTGAGTACAAGCGCCAACGAAACCGTGTCAAATCAATGGTGCGAAGGGCTCAAAAAAACTCTGTTCGAACGAATGGTAAGGGAGAACAGAGAAACATCTTCTCTCTGGCGAGCGCTTAATCTTATCACCAGAGGCAACAGTAGAAGATCATCCGCTATCCCCTCTCAGCTCAACGCAGACACTTTTAACGAACACTTTCTGTCGGTTGCCCAGTCAGTAAACTCCTCATCCAAAACGTCAAGTACATATTCGTGTCCTGAGGCTCTACTTAACTTTTGTTCGCAAAGGACAGTGGATAAGTCATCCTTTTGTATTCCCCCTTTAGCAGTGCACGAGGTTGGCAAGCTTATAAATTCACTAAAAAACAAGAAATCGTCCGGACCTGATGAGATTAGCCCCAAAATACTTAAACTTTCCCTTCCTTACACAATTGAATCACTAACCTACATTTATAATTTGTGTATTCAACACAACACGTTTCCTACTGAGCTTAAACATGCTAAAGTAATACCCCTGCCCAAATCTAAAGATCTTACGGACGTGAATAACTACAGACCTATATCCCTTTTGTCTTCCTTGTCAAAACCACTTGAAAGACATGTTCACAAACATCTCTACCAGTACCTTGATACCTGTAATCTTCTACATACCCATCAGTCAGGCTTTAGACCAAAACATTCGTGCCATACGGCATTAACAAGACTTGTTGACACCTGGTTAACTTCTATAAATCAATGTCAAATGATTGGGACAGTCTATCTCGATTTCAAAAAAGCCTTTGATCTTGTAGACCACAGCATCCTTTTGTCTAAACTTCAAGCATATTTATGCAATGCAGATGCCGTATCGTTTTTTAATTCCTACCTCAGCGGTAGGAGGCAAAGAGTTTTCTTAAATGGTAACTACTCGTCCCACGGTATTGTCACGAGCAGCGTGCCTCAAGGCTCTGTCCTCGGGCCATTGCTCTTCTGTGTCTTCATAAATGATCTACCACTGCACCTGAGTAGTAACCAAACCTCGTGTGATTTGTTTGCGGATGACGCAACTCTTCATACGCCTGATCATAGTGTTAATGCGATTAATACACGTCTGCAAAAAAGCATGCAGGAGGTTTCTCACTGGTGCGATTCTAATTCAATGGTTCTTAATCCATCTAAAACAGAATGCATGGTGATAGCCACACGTCAAAGACATCAGCTGCGCCCACTTTCTCTTGATCTAACAGTAAACGGCAAACCAGTCCAACAGGTATCTCAACACCGTCTCCTTGGGGTCACGGTAGATGATCAACTTAAGTGGAAAACTCACATTAGCAGCGTATGTAAACGTGTCTCAAAAAACCTTTATATGCTATCAAAGTTGAAATTCATTACCGATGTAGAGACGCGTACAATTTTCTATAACGCCCACGTAAAGTCGCACATAGACTACGCATCAACAGTGTGGGATGGTTCAAGTGAAGTGCATTTAAAGAGGCTGAATACTTTACACAGGAGGGCTGCTAAACTTATCCTACCGGATCCTCAAATAGCAACGGAAAAAAAACTTGAAGTTCTTGGTATGCTTCCCCTGAAGCAGCACCTTATATGTAACAAAGCCATTTTTATGTATAAGCTGTGCAAACAAAAAGGGCCCCGTTATCTTGACCCATTTTTTTCAGTAATTTCCTCACGACATCCCAGACTGGGGCGGCACTATCAGGTTCCGCGGCCTCGCATTGACATCTTTAAATCTAGCTTAACATACTCAGGTAGTACTCTCTGGAATTCGATTCCATGTAACCGTAGAAGTATGTCCCTGCCCTCCTTTAAAGACGGCCTCTTCAAATATCTAAAATAATCCAGCTTTACATGCGGAAAACTGCATGTTCTTAGAATACATATATCGGCATGTGCATTGACTCCATGTCTGATCCATCCTTTTTGAGGATGGAAATGATTGTCTTATTCTATACCTGCGTATTTCTCTGTGGGCTGGCGATTGGGTGCCTGATAGGCGGGGGCAGGGGATCTAACTGTTGTCTGTCCAGCGCTGTGATTCCCCTTGGTTTGAGTACTGACAATTCTGCCAGCGCTAGCCTCACCTATCTGGTTTGTGAGTATCATGTCTGACAAGTAATACCTGCCTTGATGTACTGGCACGCGTATGGCGTGCGTGTGTTTGTGCGTATGTGTGTGTGTGTATGTGTGGCTGTGTGCATTCGTGCGTATGGGTGTGTGATCGTGTGTGTGTGTGTGTGTGTGTGTGTGTGTGTGTGTGTGTGTGTGTGTGTGTGTGTGTGTGTGTGTGGGTGCGTGCGTCTGTGTGCGTTCATGCGTGTGGTCACGTTATGTGATCGTGTGCGTGTGTGCGTGGTCTGTCATAATGTGGCAGATTGCACACGCGTACGCGCACGCACGCACGCATGAGCGCAAGCACGCGCACACCATGTGCGCGATTTATGCAATTTATATGTTGGAATTTTTTATTCATAATTTTTTTTTAAATTCTCTTTAAAGGTTTTTTAACACATTTTCTTTCTTTTCTATCGCGCTATATTCATCAGTATTTTGTTTGCTAGCACATAATTGAATTCCTTAGAGTAGTGTGTGTGTGTTTGCGAGTGAACATGCGTGCGTGTGTATGTGTTTGACCTAGTTATGTTTTAGACCATTGTTTTGTTTATGAAAACGTTGACAAGTAGTTTGTAGCAACGGCAAGTTTGAAAATTGGTCTTGTAACCAAATACTTCTACCGTTGTAAAATAAAAGTTCATTGTTCATTGTTCATTGTTCATTGTTCTCTCTCTCTCTCTTTCTCTCTCTCTCTCTCTCTCTCTCTCTCTCTCTCTCTCTCTCTCTCTCTCTCTCTCTCTCTCTCTCTCTCTCTCTCTCTCTCTCTCTCTCTCTCTCTCTCTCTCTCTCTCTCTCTCCCTCTCTCTCTCTCTGTGCAGACTATAGCATCTAGCTGTGCGCGGTTTGGTGGCGCGAGGAGGCCGCTATCGCATGTGTGTGCGGGTGTGTGTCTGTGTGTGTGCAAGTGTATGTGTGTGTGTGTGTGTGTGTGTGTGTGTGCACGCGCGCATCCCTACGTGCTTGCGCACGCGCGCGTGTGTGTGTGTGTGTGTGCCAGTGTGTGTGTGTGTGTGTGTGTGTGTGTGTGTGTGTGTGTGTGTGTGTGTGTGTGTGTGTGTTTGTTGGAGTGAGTCGTGTTGATTTTTATGATGAGAACAATAGCGGTTTTATGTACAAAATCCTTTATACTCTTTATATTTGCTGTAGTATAGTTTTAAGTTATAGAATGTATGTGTACATATGATATACTGATGTGTGTGTATGTGTGTGTGTGTGTGTGTGTGTGTGTGTGTGTGTGTGTGTGTGTGTGTGTGTGTGTGTGTGTGAGTGTGTGTGTGTGTGTGTGTGGAGGGTTGTGCAGGCTTGGCTTGGCGCCTGTAGGCTACAAGCTAATCTGGCACAAACCTGTGCACGCGGCAAATGCACACCGGCGCGCGTTTGTGTGTGGGTAAAGGCCCCGCCACACATGTCCGATTTTGAGGCCGATTCTTGAGCAGTTTCGAATCGGGGTGTGATCGGACCGGACTGCAAAAACGTGTGCACTGCCACACATTTCCCGACTTTATTTAGCCGACCGGTTTGAATCGAAGATCAAGGTCGTACCTGTTCAGCGAAATGGCTGCTAGTTTGGACAGTGATGATGATGTGCTTGCATTATTAGCAGTTTTGCATCATATTCAGGAAGACTGAGGCGGGCGAAACATCGGCAACGAAGGTGGTTGACTGATCTTCCGCCATTTGCAAACTGAAACGACGTGCTTTGCGAGACGCGCTCTGATTGGTTGAAGCTTACAACCGGGGCCGATTCGGATCGGAAAAATAGAGCAGTTTCTAACACCCGATTCCCACCCGATTGCGATCGGATCGGATATATGACGTCATCCGATCGCAATCGGATCGGAATCGGCTTCAAAATCGGGGCACAACCGGCAAGTGTGGCGGGGCCTTAAGAGAGTGATTTTATGTACGTTATTTTGTTTTGTAGTGTGTAGCAAGGACAAGAATGAAAACAGGTCTGCGCACCTATTCTTTTATCCTTGGAAAATATATTTTCATTTCATTTCATTTCATCTCTCTCTCTCTCTCTCTCTCTCTCTCTCTCTCTCTCTCTCTCTCTCTCTCTCTCTCTCTCTCACACACACACACACACACACACACACAGCATGCACGCACCCACACACACACACATACACACAGTCACACATACAGTATACACACACACACACACACACACACACACACACACACACACACACACACACAGATACGCGAGCGCGCGTCCAAAATATCGCGTACACGCATAATATGAAGGCAAAAAAACATTATTCACAGTACATGCAGTATTCAATGTACTCTTGGCATTCAAATATTATGGTACACTGTATATGGAAAAAAGGGACTCTCTCTCTCTCTCTCTCTCTCTCTCTCTCTCTCTCTCTCTCTCTCTCTCTCTCTCTCTCTCTCTCTCTCTCTCTCTCTTTCTCTCTCTCTCTCTCTCTCTCTCTCTCTCTCTCTCTCTCTCTCTCTCTCTCTCTCTCTCTCTCTCTCTCACACACACACACACACACAAACTCACACACACGCACATGCACACACCTGAACACACGTGCAAGTTATCCCAATGCTGTAATGATTAGATTACGTCAGAGATTCTAGGTGTCTGAAGAGGCTGTCCCTATATAAGGTGAGCGTCTTTGCGTTTCTGATTTCTGCAGGAATAGAATTCCAGAATGAACTTCCCGAGAATGACAAACAGGTTTTGAATAAATCAATACGCGGCAGGGGTACTATGAATTGTTATCCACATGTCTAGAAGCTACAGATGGCCGTTCTGAGAAAAAGGAATTCAAGTACAGTGGACACGATTGCTTGTACAGCTTGTACATCAATACACCTTTATTGAACTGAAAGTGATGGGATAGAGGGAGCATTTTTAAAGTTTTAAGCTTTTCGTCAGTTGAGAGTTCGGGATCGGGAAATATAAGCTTAGCAGCTCTCCTATGTAGGGTGTTCAGCCTCTTCAAATGTGCATCACTGAGATGCATAGTCTATGTGCGACTTGACATGAGCATTGTAGAAAAGAAGACGAGTATCTGTGTCAGTAATTGTTCAATTCAATTTTGCCAACATATACAGGCTTCTGGAAACCCTTTTCCACACATTATTAATATGCAGTTGCCATTTAAGATGATCATCTATAGTGACCCCCAAGAGGCGGTGGTGTGATACTTGCTCAATTGGGCTGCCGTTTATAGAGAGACTAAGAGAGAGCGGGCATAGCTGGTGCTTTTGGCGTGTGGTTATAACCATACATTCTGTTTTTGACGGATTCAGGGACATGGAGTTGGAATGACACCAGTCGGTGACCTCACGGATGCTTTCCTGCAGACGCGTGCTAATTGGAGCTACATTTTTGTGAGGAGTGTGTAGTGTGCATGTCAGCAAACATGTCACAAGAAATATCGCGGCAACTAATATGCAGTGGAAGGTCATTGATACATATGCAGAACAGCAATGGCCCGAGGACAGAGCCCTGAGGCACGCCGCTTTTGACTAGACCATACGAGGAGTACGATCCATTTAACAGTACTCTTTGTTTCCTTCCGCTTAAATATGAAGTGAACAATGAGACAGCATCTGCATTGCAGAGATATGCTTGAACTTTTGACAAAAGAATGTTATGATTTACAAGGTCAAAAGCTTTCTTAAAATCAATAAAGATCGACCCAGTTATTTGGGAGTTATTCATGGATGCTAGCCACGCATCAATAAGTCTTGTTAGTGCCGTGTGGCAAGAATGCTTGGGGCGAAAGCCGGACTGAAATACGTGCAAAAGACTGCAGCACTCCAAATATTGATAAAGGTGTTTGTGCACGTGTCTTTCAAGAGGTTTGGAAAGGCTGGATAATATTGAGATGGGTCTATAGTTATTAACATCAGAGAGATCTTTTGATTAAGGCAAAGGGATAACCTTGGCTTGCTTCAGTTCTGATAGAAATATATTTTATTGGATGCATAAGTTATAAATATACGTTAGCGATTCTACTGTATAGGGAAGGGGCAGTTTCAGGATTTTAGGACTGATCTCGTCAGGTCCCGATGATATTTTGTTTTTCAATGACCCGATCAGTTTTCCTACTTCATACACAGCTAGAAGCGGTATAGAGAAAGGGGGGGGGGGGGGTGTCCTGGCAGTTTTGTTGACCAGGAACACACAGTAGGAAAGTGATCACTGATGCCGAGGTCAGGAACACTAACATTGAACACACTAAAGGGACGGTTGGTGTAAATGTGATCAATGAGTGTTGCGGTTATTTTTGTGATCCTAGTAGGGGCCGAAACTAATTGTTCTAAGCCGGTTTGTGTGGTGATGCAATCCCACGCGGTATGGGGCTTCAACATATCTATGTTAAAGTCGCCTAGTAGCAACGCGTCGCAGTTAGGTAAGCCAACTTTTTCTACTGCATGCAAGAACTCGTCGTACAATTTAAACTTGGCTGATGGGTTACGATAACAAAAGCCGATGAAGACGGGTTTAGTTTTTGGAGCCCTAAATTCCAACCAAATGCACTCAACTTCCGGAGTTTCTATGTCCTCGCGCCTTTTTACTAAATGTTGGATTGAGTTATGGATGTAAACGGCAAGCCCAGTCTGACCAAGTACCAAAGGGTCACGTCGAGTGATGCTAAAGTTAGGTATGTGAACGGCTTTATCGCTTATGTCAGAGTGAAGTTGCGTCTCACTAAGACCAAACAGGTGAAATGGTTCAGACGAGTTTAGAAAAACATTCAAATCGGCCACCTTATTAAAAAGATGATAGATGTTCAAGTGACCAGTTTGAAGGTTTCCGTGTTTCTGAGCATTATGGATCATGTTGAATTCTAATTCTCACAATTGAAGTGCAACACAATACCAAAAAATATATAAACAGAGGGAATAAGGAGTAAAGTGTCAATGCAGTAAAACGCGGCTGAAGTTATAGCACCTCGTATCAAACGTCACAAACGGTGTCCAACACAGCGTTATCAAATGAAGATCGCTTTTGATTAATAGTGTATCCACGTATGAATGCCACGCAAGCTGTCTAAGTAGTGACTGTGGTGTAGCGCACTTATCAGATGTCACACGTGAAAAGAGTCTTCTGGTCAGCGGCACACTAGGCGGCGAAAAAGGATGCCCTGAAATGCGTTGATAGGACCAGGCGTGGGTGTGGATCTGAATGCTATCACACGATTTCCTCACGACTAATCCAAAGATATGGATGAGCGGCCGTAATTGTTAACCGTTACACGGATAAACACCTTGAATTTTACGCTGCTGGCACAATGTAGAATGATTTCCACAACAAAGTAACTGGTTAATTGTTTACCGTTACAGCGGAGAACACCTTGTATTCTTTGCTGTAGCAGCAAGCAACACACTGCTGACACAATGCAGTAATATCCGATCCACAAAGTATATAGTTATTTTTTATTCTGTCTGCCGCTGCAGCGGAGAACACCTTGTATTTTTCCGTTGTAGCGGCAACAACAACTAAGTGCAACAACAACAACAAAAACCAAACTCCACGAAGTTGTAAACTATAGCGGCAACAACATACTGTTGATCAACAAAGAATGCAGATAGACCCAACGAGATCACCTAGTGTACTCACAGGTGGGCACAGGAGATAAACGCACACTCCAACACACTTTTTAGTGAGTAGTGAGTAGGGAATAATGAACGACTGCACAGCCTAGTACGCACGCACACCATTCACAAACTGTGCCCACTGGGCACCACTGAGAATGGACGCTGGGTAGCTCGGGTAGTACGGGACATACGTTCCACTTCCTGGTTGCTGGTAAACGGAAGATGGTGAGTAATTAGTCCAATGAGCACCGCTAGGGAGAGGTTGGTACTGTCAAGGTGTCACGGGAGGATACATCAGTTGGTGTTGCTGCAGCCAGTCAGGGGCAACAACTCATGTATCTTGATGCTCCTGAATGGGCTGTAGTTGTAGGTGCTGCTCTTGTGGTTCCTGTTGGTGCTGTTGCGGAGGTTGACGCTGTTCTAGTTGTCGTTGCTGCTGCTGTAGCTCATTTTGCTCCTGTTGCGGGCATCGCTGTTTTGGCTGCTGTTGCTGATGGTGCTTCTGAACAGCGGATGACAAGCACACCGGTGCCCGCCCCGCAGCAATGTCTGAGTAAAGCTGCTTAGCGGTTGTTACATTAGTAGATGTAGCGTCCCGTTGAGAGGTTGTTCGGTGGCCATCTTCGCCGCCGTATTTGATTTTACCGGCCAGCCTCCGCGTGCCCACGTGGGACGGGTGGATAGGGTCAAGCCGGCCATTGTTGTCCACCTGGTACAGCGCCTTGCGAGGTAGACCATTTGCCTTTGAAAGATGCCGGTGTTGTCTAAAAGGAAGCGCCCACCTTATTCGCCACGTGGCACAGGTTGGCGTTGGACGGAAAGATACGCTGATTTAAACGAGAATTTCTTCCCTGCCCAGCAGGCAAGATGGAAGAGGCCTGGACTCGTGCTCTGGGGAACGCCGTTATGCAGGCTGTAACCAGCTTCTCCCACTGCTGGCTGGTGATCTCCCGCTGCTTGCAGTCGTTCACCCCCACGTGGATGGTGACAAGTTGGACGGGGGGTGACGGCGCCTGCTTTATGCACCAGTCAGTCAGGTGGGAGGTTTGCAGGCCCGACACAGAAATGACCTGCACCCTCTCACCCTGGCACATTGTCGTTTTCTCTCCCTTCACGTTACGCAGGACAGAGCATCCTATAACGAGGGTTGTGGTATAGGCCATGACATGATGTGAGAGGATCTCTTCGCTTGGATGAGGGTTTGTGGTTTTACGCCGTTAATCCGAGTACCGTTCCTCTCATCATGGTCACGTTCACCCGGGCTGATCTCCACTTGCTTCTCAGCCTCTTTCGGGGACGCGTGGACAGTTATCAGCACACCGCCAGAGGCCTGATCCTTCCGGGTACTTGACAAGCTGACGTTTTTCGGAGGGGCAATCCTTACCAGGATCACTTCACCACCTGCGGTAGCAGGGTTTACACTGCCACCGTCGGTAATCCCCTTAGCGCCGTCAGTGAGAGCGGGAGGGGCAGGCGTTTCTTCGGGCACTGACTCGTTGAGCTGATTGTTGGGCTGAGCAAGTTTGTGGCTAGGGACTACAGCTTCCAATCTTTCCACGTGACTGCGCACGTCATGGATAAAGTAGGTGTCACTGTCACGCGCAGAGTTAAGGCCCTACAGTGTGTCGTGTAGGTGGCAGTGAAAGTCAGACAGATCGGTCAGCTGGTCCTGTAACTGGGAAAGTTTATTGCGTACAACGGACTCAGACATCTGCAGTTCACTGGCTACTATCACTGTGATTTCACGCACTCGGTTATCTATCTGGTCCAATCTTTCCTGCGTTTCGGATTGGAGATGATACAACTCCTGTCGCAGAGACTCGACAGCAACAAGTCGGGGCATTAGCAGGCTGATGGTAGGCTTTGAGTCGCTGCACCCAGTAGTGAGTTCACAGCGAGCAGTGCCCTCCTCAGTGCAGGCGACCGGAGCCCGGGCCGAGGACACGCCCTCTTGGGTGAGGTCACTGACAGATGCTGTGTACAAGACGATAGGACTGGCTACAAGGGTAACGGATGACTGGCCCAGAAGCACATTAGCAAGGGTGGATGAGAGGCGATAATCATGTTAAAGTGTCTCGCCAGGGGACGGGGGAGGAGGTGGGATAAAGAGAAGGAAGGAGGTCTGACCGCTGGTCGTAGCACTGTGAGCTGGAGAGATATTGCCAATGGAAACAGTCAGTGCCTCGGGCATGGGATTAGTTGGGAGGGGGGGGGGGGGTCAGTGTTGGAGCGCTGAAGGGCTGACGGGGACACAGGGTTACAGTCATCCACTTGTGATGCACTTAGGGCATACAGCTGTAGGAGGAGATCTGAAGCGGTTGCTGAGCTCTCAGGTTCTGGCTCGTTTGAGGTCCTGGGAGGGGTGTCTGACGCCCACAGGCATGTCCGCAGGCACATTTTCCGCCGGGTCCGCGCAGCCATCCTCAAGCTGCTGTACGAATGTACACAGGGACTCGTACTCACTGACCACCCACGCGTCCTTGTTATGCCACTGTATGAGGCACGTGCCTCCAGTCTTGCGTCGCACGTGAAAGTAGAGTGTTATTGTTATTTTGGGCTTTTCGTCTCCCCTGACCTGAATGAACGTTTTGCTCAGGTCATCAGGAAGGGCAGGGGCGGAACAGTCCAGATAAATATCTCCACACTCGACCGGTTCATTCCTGTGGTCCGTGTCGCTCCAGATTACAGTGTAGCCCCCTCTAGCCTGGAGCAGGTGCAGGTAGCGGTGGTGAAGGGCAGTTCGCCAGCGCTTGAGAGTGATGACGCCTGTGGGGCCGTTGCTGTAGAACCGTGTTTGCTGGCCGCACGCAGTATCCTTTAGGACCGGCTTATCTCTCTTGAATGGGATGGTGGGGGTGGTGAGGCATTGCGTCACGACACTCAAGGGGAGGGATGAAGACTGAGATGCCATTGCGACTCAGACTTCCTGGTATGCTGTCACCTGGCACTCAACACCGTCTTCAGAGAGTTTAAACACAGGGGTGTGTGGAGGGCGATGGTATCGGCAAACATTATGGCACCCCTCATGAGGAAGTGCCAACGTGTCAACAATGCTGTCTTGAGTGGAGTCAGGTGTGGAGGTGGAGACGATACAGCAACTTATCACAGAGTCAGTAAGCCGAAAAACAAACATTGGCCGCCTAGATCCATGGTAATAAGTACTTGTTCCCGACACACTGGCAACAGGGGGTTCACCAACGAACTGCATTAACCACAAGCTGACAACGATAATAATAATTACGGTATTTATAATGCGCTTATCTTATAATAATTATAACTCTAAGCGCGCACTCACAACTCGCGCACGCATGCGCACGCTTTAGACAATGACTCACGTACCGCAAATACATTACGACAGTCAGCTTGGGGTGTGTGTGTGTGTGGGGGGGGGGTGTAGTGATTTTATAGTGCTAGAACTGTTGGAAGAGGTGAGTTTTGAGGGCGGACTGGAAGGAGGAGAGAGAGTGTTTCTGACGGAGAGAGAGTGGGAGGGTGTTCCAGGTGGATGGACCGTAGACGTAGAAGGAGCGGGGGCCGAAAGTGCTGAGTTTGGTGCATGGGATGTGGAGGCGGAGAGGGTCGGAGGCGGAGCGGAGGAAGCGGAAAGGAGTGTATGGGTGAAGTAAGTTGGAGAGATAGGCAGGAGCGTAGTTGTTCAGGGATTTGTAGCAGAGAGACAGAATCTTGTATTGGATGCGTTGGGGGGTGTGGAGCCAGTGAAGGAGTTTGAGCAGGGGAGTGATGTGGTGTTGTTTCTTTCTGAGGACGAGGCGGGCAATAGTACTATTTTGCAATAGTAGAAGTCGGAATAGATACACGTGAACTCACAACCACATTTTTTTTAAACGTTGATTTCAATGTTAGTTAGAGAGTTTAAGGTTACCTCGTACGAAGATGCTGTCATCAGACACAGTCAGGAATCCACTCTGTCACAGCACGATACAAACAACAGGAGATATGAAGCATGTCCACGTGTCCACTTGAATATATCACAATTCCGCAACCGCGACACCATACTACTCACAGCCAGCAGAATAAAGTAGTTTAAAAATCACAGTTTACAAAATCTTACAAAATACAACTAATATTCACAGTTTACAGAAAAAAATCAGCAAACAGAAAACGGTCTGTTTCAGTATCCTCTATGCACTGACTAAGGCGTCACGGTTGACTGCACGCACGACGGAGAGAAGACTGGCACGTCTTACTCAGCTGACGGCAGAAACAGACAGAGAGAGAGAGAGAGAGAGAGAGAGAGAGAGAGAGAGAGAGAGAGAGAGAGAGAGAGAGAGAGAGAGAGAGAGAGAGAGAGAGAGAGAGAGAGAGAGAGAGAGAGAGAGAGAGAGAGAGAGAGAGAGAGAGAGAGAGAGAGAGAGAGAGAGAGAGAGAGAGAGAGAGAACCGTAAGACTGAAAGTAAATCGGCATTTAATATACCGATAGAGTTGCCAGCCTTAATAAAGGTGACGCTACCCAACAGCAAGAGACATAAACCCTCATGTCACTTGTCCTCTCCTCAAAAAACACAACCTCGACCCAAACGAACTCAAGAACTACCGCCCAGTCTCCAATCTCTCTTTCCTGTCCAAGCTTCTTGAGAAGGTCGTCCTCAACCAACTCAACCTCCACCTCGCCGACAACAACCTCCTCAGTCCCTTCCAGTCTGCCTATCGCAAACATCACAGCACTGAAACTGCCCTTCTACATATCCTAAACGACCTGCTTCTCTCCACTGACTCGGGCAATATCTCCCTTCTTACGCTACTCGATCTCTCTGCCGCCTTCGACACCATAGACCACTCTATCCTCCTCCACCGCCTCCACCACTCCTTTGGCATCACTGACTCTGCTCACTCCTGGTTTCTCTCCTACCTCTCCGACAGACAGCAGTCCGTCACCATCGACGGCGTCTCCTCCAACCCAGTCAGGCTCTCCTGCGGCGTTCCTCAGGGGTCCGTCCTGGGCCCGGTCCTTTTTACACTCTACATCTCCCCACTGTCCAACATCATCCAGTCTCACCACATACACCACCACCTCTACGCTGACGACTCACAACTACTAGACAAAGACAAACTCGACAACACTCAGACACTACTGACTCGCACGGCTGACTGCTATGAGGACGTGAAAAACTGGATGACAGCAAACAAGCTCAAACTGAACGACGACAAAACGGAAGCCATGCTGGTAGGCACTCGCCAGAAACTTTCCCAGCTCTCTCCCTCTCTCCACCTTCAACTCGACAGCACCCCCATCTCCCTCTCTGACTCGGTCAAGAACCTTGGCGTTATCCTCGATTCCTCTCTTTCCATGACCAGCTTCGTCTCCGCCACGGCCCAGGCATGTTATTTCCACCTCCGCCGCATCAGTCAGATCAGAAAATACCTCACTACCGAAGCTGCCACCAAACTCGCTGTCTCTCTCATCTTATCTCGCATCGACTAGTGCAACTCTCTCCTTTCTGGCCTTCCTCACTCCACCACTCTCACTCTCCAGCGCGTCCAGAACAATGCTGCCCGCCTCGTCCTCAGAAAGAAAAAATCCGACCACATCACTCCCCTGCTCAAGCTCCTTCACTGGCTCCCCATCCCCCAACGCATCCAATACAAGATTCTGTCTCTCTGCTACAAATCCCTGAACAACTACGCTCCTGCGTATCTCTCCAACTTACTTCACCCCTACACTCCTCCCCGCTCCCTCCGCTCCGCCTCTGACCCTCTCCGCCTCCTCATCCCCCGCACCAAACTCAGCACTTTCGGCCCCCGCTCTTTCTCAGTATACGGTCCAACCACCTGGAACACTCTCCCACTCTCTCTCCGTCAGAAACACTCGCTCTCCTCCTTCCAGTCTGCCCTCAAAACTCATCTCTTTCAACAGTTCTAGCACTATATCACCACACTCCCCAGCCCAAGCTAACCGTCCTAATGTATCTTCACTATTTGTGTTACGTGAGTCATTGTCTAAAGCGTGCGCATGCGTGTGCGAGTTGTGAGTGCGCGCTTAGAGTTATAATTATTATAAGATAAGCGCATTATAAATACCGTAATTATTATTATTATTATTATTATTATTATTAGTCCTGTGTTGTTGTTTTTTTGTTTATAAATGTTTTGGTCTCATTTTCGTCCCATTTACATCTGTGTTCTTCATGCGAATGTCGGTCAGTCTGCAGTCGTTTCTGAGAGAGAGAGAATGAGAGAGAGAGAGAGAGAGAGAGAGAGAGAGAGAGAGAGAGAGAGAGAGAGAGAGAGAGAGAGAGAGAGAGAGAGAGAGAGAGAGAGAATCAATGAATCAATGAATCTTTATTGTACAACGGTGAAGATATTAACACAGTCAGTTGTAGGTTTATTTAACGTATTGGACCGGCTGGCGACATACATTCAATATTCTGTTTAGTTTTGGGTTTTTTTTTCACAAGCAGTGCAGGCACGTCCTGAGAAAGTCTTGTTGCTTTCGGGACGTTAAGCAATGTACAATCAATCAATCTCTCTCTCTCTCTCTCTCTCTCTCTCTCTCTCTCTCTCTCTCTCTCTCTCTCTCTCTCTCTCTCTCTCTCTCTCTCTCTCACTCTCTCTCTCTCTCTCTCTCTCTCTGTTACGTGTTGAGTCGTGGTCGTAGTATGATATCACACCAGACGCACGCACGTAAGGTTCTTTTTAAATAAAACTTCATTCAGCTGCAACCCGACACACGTGGCTTACGGTTGTAGACAATACTGGAGTAACAGTTCCAACAATACTTTATTTCAGCGATGCGATCTCCACACAATGCATTCCCAAATGCACCAACACTGATACAATGTCTCTTCTGCGAAATGTCCACACTTTGACACAATGCGTCTCTCATACAATGTACATCACCATTCTCTGCATAACTCCGTCACTGACAATGAAGCACGATGCCTTGCGTAGCTCTCTCAATGTCAATGTGCTTACGATCTATCTATCTATCTATCTATCTATATCCCGTAGTCTTGCCGACCGTTGGGGCACCACTTGTGACTTAACAACCAGCTCCCTCCATTCCTCTCTGTTCTCTGCCATTCTCAGCGTATCGCCCATCTTAAGTCCTGTCCACTCTGAGATATTGTCCTCCCATCTTTTCCTCTATCTTATACAACTGAACAATGTACCGACGCTGTTACATCGCAATTCTACAACTGAACAATGTACACACGTGCTTCCTAGCACGATCTTTTATAGTGGTATGCTTTCAGAATAATCGAGCAAATTCGTACAACACAACCAATCAGAACAAAATACGTAACTAAAACAGCTCAGACAGTAGGGAGAGTTTAAAAAAGGAAACTACAGGTGAATGGACCAAGGGTAGACAGAAACATATGCCCCGGAGTAGAAGGGAAACCCACCCTGTAGGGCTGACCAGGGTGACCCTGGGAACTAAACAGTAGTTAACCCCACCCAAGTCCCCCAGGGCATACCCGGGTGGGGGTGAGAGAGAGAGAGAGAGAGCGAGAGAGAGAGAGAGAGAGAGAGAGAGAGAGAGAGAGCGAGAGAGAGAGAGAGAGAGAGAGAGAGAGAGAGAGAGAGAGAGAGAGAGAGAGAGAGAGAGTGTGGTATAGTTGACATTGATGCTCGAGAAAATTATTCTTTAACGCGCACATCAAGACACATTGTAATTATCAATCCAGACCAAAAAGGTGACTGCCAAGCGTGTAATATGCAAAGAAGTACCCAACGGAGAAAGAAACACGCTTAGAAAAGACGGGTACAACACAATTGTGTTGTACCCGTCTTTTCTAAGCGTGTTTCTTTCTCCGTTGGGTACTACATTGTAATTATGCTTCCAATATCTGGGACGGCTGTGGAGACATTCATTTGAAAAAAATTAATTCCCTTTACCGGCGAGGTATTAATCTTATTCTTCCTGGTTCGTCCCCTACTCTCTCTCTTCCGTCTCTCTCTCTCTCTCTCTCTCTCTCTCTCTCTCTCTCTCTTTCTCTCTCTCTCTCTCGCTCGCTCGCTCACACGCACACACGCACACACACACTCGCATGCGTGCAGTCTGGACACAGGCATAAAAATCAGTTATATGCCACAGAGAGAGAGAGAGAGAGAGAGAGAGAGAGAGAGAGAGAGAGAGAGAGAGAGAGAGAGAGAGAGAGAGAGAGGGAGAGAGAGAGAGAGAGAGGGAGAGAGAAATGAAATGAAATGAAATTAAATTAAATTAAATTAATTTAAATTAAATTAACTTAAATTATCTATCTATCTATCTATATCCCGTAGTCTTGCCGACCGTTGGGGCACCACTGATGACTTGGCAACCAGCTCCCTTCATTCCACTCTGTTCTCTGACATTCTTAGCGTATCGCCCAGCCTCAGTCCTGTCCACTCTGAGATATTGTCCTCCCACCTTTTCCTCTGTCTTCCTCTCCTTCGTCCTTCTTGCACAGTGCCCTGCAGGATTGTTTTGGCAAGCCCTGTTGAACGCGTGACATGCCCATACCACTTCAGTTGCGTTTTTTCACAATGGCTAATAGGTCTTCATAGGGCTCGATGGCTTGCCTGATTCTGCTTCCCACTTCCTCGTTCGTGATGTGATCTATGCAGGAAATGCCAAGCAGCCTTCGAGAAACATCTCATTTCAGTGGCGTGTATCCTCCTTTCAAAGTCTGCTGTGAGGGTCCATGACTCGCAGGCATACAAGAACACTGAGATGACTAAGGAGCGCATCAGTCTGATCTTGGAGCAGAGTGTAAAGTTTCTGTCCTTCCATATGGTCTTAAATCTTGTCAGTGCTGTTGTTGTCTGCGCAATCCTGGACAGTATTTCTGGTTTTGATCCCTCATCTGTCACAATGGCTCCTAAGTATTTGAATTTATTAACTGTTTCCAGTTTTTGGCTTCCAATCATGACGTCAGTGCCAATGCCACTGGTGTTATTTGTCATCAGTTTGGTCTTCTCTGCACTAATTTCCATCCAATAGGCAATGGCTGTACTGTTCAGCTTTTTCACCAGCTGAGCTAGCTCCTTCTCTGTTCCTGCAAAGCCATCAATGTCGTCTGCAAAGCGCAAGTTCGTGATTGTTCTGCCTCCAATACTGACAGTTCCTTCATGATCTTTCAGAGCGTCTGTCATGATTCTTTCCAGGAAGATGTTGAAAAGAGTAGGTGAGAGCAAGCAGCCTTGTCTGACTCGACTGTCCTAAACCAGTTTCCTATTTTGCCGTTTAAGCAAACTACGCTAGTGGCCTTGTTGTAAAGGTTTGCTACGACTTTGATCAGGTTGGCATTGATGTTGTATAGCTTCGTGGTGGACCAAAGGGCTGCATGCCACACCCTGTCAAACCCTTTCTTAAAATCCACAAAGACATGACAGAGGTCTTGCTGGTGCTGGAGGTACCTCTCACATAGAACTCTCAGGTTGAAGATCTGCTTAGTTGTGCTGCGCCCTGGTCTGAAGCCTGCCTGTTCATCAGCTATGATTTCCTCTGCCTGTGGCTTCAGCCTGTTCAGTAGGATCTTTAACATGACTTTGCTTGGGTGGCATATAAGACTGATCGTGCGATAATTCTGGCTTTGATGTAAGTTGCCTTTTGGGGGGAAAGTTATTATAAGTGATTGGGTCCATGGTGTGGGCCAATCCCCTGACTGCCAGATCTTTTTGCAGAGTGTCTTCTCCCCCTTCTTGGAGTAGGTCTGCAGGGATGTTGTCTGCTCCTGCTGCCTTCCCTTTTTCAGCGACTTCACTGCAGCCTCTACTTCTTCTCGGAGGATGGGATAGTTACCATTGTTGGTCACGGGTGGGTTGACAAGTATGCCTGGGTCCCCTGTAGCTCGGTGGTTATACAAATCTGAGCAGTACTACTACTACTACTAATAATAATACATGGTATTTATATGGCGCATTTCTCATATCTATAATATAACTCAATGCGCAGGCGAAAACGACACACACACGCACACACACACACACACACACACACACACACACACACACACACACACACACACACACACACACACACACACACACGCACGCACGCACGCACACACACACACACACACAGAGTCTGCAGGGGAGGGGGGGGGTTACAGAAAACCGTAGAGATCACACGAAAGTCTGCGAGAAAAGGTGAGTTTTTAACTTTGCTTTGAACAGCGTAAGGGGGAGGCATTTCTCAGCTCAGTCGGTAAGGAATTCCAAATTAAAGGAGCAGTACATCTGAAAGAGCGTTCACCGGCAGATTTCAGATGGTACTTTGGAACTTTGAGAAGTTTCTCTCCCGATGAACGCAGTGAGCGAGAGGGCTGGTAAGTGATCAGACTGGAGGAAAGGTATGACGGAAGGCTGCCATCAAAGTGGCGGTATGCAAGGGTCGCAATCTTAAACTGTATGCGGGACTGGATAGGAAGCCAGTGAAGGTCTTTCAGTATAGGGGTTACGTGGTCTCGTTTTCTCTGTCCATCTATTCAGTATGTCTTGGTCTTTCCGTAAGACAGTTCCCTTCACTTTCTTGAATGATCGAGGAGCGTCCTTGTTTTACACTGGTCAGGTCTTTCACCAGTTGGTATGCTTTTTTTGCTATTATTTTGTTCAGATTTTCTTCTACGTGTTTACACTGATCTTCAGTCCACTTATTCTTTGCCTTTTTCATGCTTTTCTTGATATCCTGGTTAATTTCCCTGTATTGTTTAGCTCATTCTACCTCTGATTTCTTTTTTTAAAATTCTCGACGCTTGTCACATAGAACAAAGATGTCGGCTGTAACCCAAGGTTTCTTTGCTTGTCGGTGTTTGCCAAGGATCTCACTGGCTGTTTAGGTTACAGCAGTGTTAAATGTGTCGATCAGTGTGTCCACATCCGCGTCTTCTGCACCTAGAAGTAGCAGTGGCGCGAATTTTCCTCCTATCTTTGCCTGGATGGCTTCCGCTATCTCTGGGTCTTTCAGCTTCTCGAGGTCAAACTTGATTCTGGAGGGACCCTACTTGTTGACCTTCTTTAGGCGGAGTCGGAAGGTCATCATCACTAAGTCATGGTCGCTTCCAATGTCTGCTCCTGGAAAACTTCTTGTCTTGGCAATGTTCACACTGGTTTGGAAGCGTCTCTTTACCATGATGTAGTCAATTTGGTTATGGTGCTCTCCGTTCGGGCTTTGCCATGTCCATCTTCTGGATGCTTTGTGTTTACCAAACGTGTTCATCAGCTTTAGATCATTTGAGCTGGCAAATTCCAGGAGCCTTAAGCAACTGTCGTTGGTCTCTGCATTGCAGTAGCGTCCGCGTGTGCCTTTCCAGTTCCTAGCAGCATCCTCTCCTATTTTGGCATTCCAGTCTCTCTGCACCACAAGAATGTCTTTTTAAGGGGTCTGGTCCAAGATTTCTTGCAGTTGGTCATAGAAGTCTTCTATTTCCTCATCGCCATAGTCTGTTGTCGGGGCGTAAACTTGTACAATGGTGATATTGAATGGGGTTGCCCTCAATCGTATGGTGATAAGCCTACTGGAGACTGGACGACAACTCATGACAGTGTTCACGATGTCTTTGTGGACGAGAAATCCGACACCCTGTTCATGTTTGTCTTCTCTGCCACTGTGATACAGTTTGTGGTTTTGCTGGGTTGATGTTTCCCCAAGGTTCTTCCATCGTACTTTGCACAGTCCTAGGATGGTCCAGTGGTATCTGTTCATTTCGTGTGTCAGTTCCTCTATCTTTCCAGGCGTTCTTAATGTTCTGACGTTCCAGGTGCCAATGCTGATGTTGTTTCTGGCACGGAGGTTTGGTGGTGCACCAGTAACACACTTAACACCTCTACCCTGGTGCAATACAGAAGGCGCGGTCCTTGTTCCGGGCGACGATCGATCCGGTATGTATTGAGGTAAGGTTGTCATTGCATGTGGTGCGTCTTGGGCAAAAGAACCTGGCGGAGCCCATCCCTCTTCAGGCTGTTAACCACTACCGAAACTACACATAACTTGTGGCTCGCCTTAATCCTGGACACATG
>BTPG01000001.1:289828385-290043385 GCA_036245525.1 Semisulcospira habei | reverse complement strand
TTGTGGAATGTTTTTATCTAATATAAGTTTCGCTGCTCGCCTATGGAGTGAGTTTAATCTTTTTAAATTTGCATCGCTACAGCCATCCCACACAGATGAGACATAATCAATATGCGATTTAATGTGTGCATTATAGAATAGTTGTCTTGTTTTTCTGTCAGTGAAATATTTTAGTTTAGCAAGAAGAAACAAATTTCTTGAGACCACCTTGCATATCTTATCTGTTTGGCTCTGCCAGCTGAGACAGTTATCAATGTGTGTGCCAAGTACTCGATGTTCTTTAACTTGCTGAATTTTTTCTGATCCCAGAAACAAGTTCAAAGGAGGGGGATTGAGCTGATGTTTTTGTCTGGTGGCCACAAGCATGCACTTTGTTTTACCAGTGTTTGGAATCATGAAATTATCCGCACACCATTTTGATGTAACATTTAGACCCTGCTGAAGGGTGAGGTTGACACTGAAAACATTTGCATCAGAAAAGTCTAATGTGCCATCATCTGCAAAAAGGCTGCAGGTGACTCCAGTGGGAGAAATATGTAGAGGAAGATCATTTATAAAAAGAGAAAATAATAAGGGGCCGAGTATTGATCCTTGTGGCACACCATGACGAATTATACCCTCTGCAGATTGTTCGCCATTTACAAGAACAAATTGAGTTCTATTCTCTAGGTATGACTGAAAAAACGCCACAGCGTTGCTATTAAGCCTATATGCTCTAAGTTTCTGTATAAGTAGATTATGATTTACTAAGTCGAAAGCTTTGCTAAAATCTAAGAATACTGTCTCTGTCGTTTGCAGTTTGTTCATTGCATCGAGCCATCTATCAATCAGATGAATCAGCGCTGTATGACAAGAATGGCGTTGTCGAAAGCCTGATTGCAAGGGGTGTAAAACTTGATGATTTTCCAGGAACTATTGTAAATGATGGTGAATATGTTTTTCTATTGAGAGAGAGAAATGAAATGAAATGAAATGAAACTTTATTTTCCAAGGATAAAAGAATAGGTGCGCAGACCTGTTTTCATTCTTGTCCTAGTAGGGCAGAGAGAGAGAGAGAGAGAGAGAGAGAGAGAGAGAGAGAGAGAGAGAGAGAGAGAGAGAGAGAGAGATAGAGAGAGAGAGAGACTGTTCCTGGAATTTGTTTTGTGAGTGGGTCTGCATGCACGTATTGGTAAACAGATAGTTGTCAAAAATCAGCAGGAAGTAACTGTGAATCGTAGCAGGCCAAACTGAAATCAACTGCAGTCTACACAGATGAACAATAAAGGTAACATAAATTAATTATTTACACAAAGTCCAAATAAGGCAGCCACAGGCGTGTAAAAAGGCTAAGTTTGTTTCTGACTGCGCGGACATGTTTTCTTTGCTACACACTACAAAACAAAATAACGCACACAACAGAAACAGAGGAACAGAGACAGAGAGAGGCAAAGAGAGACAGAGAGTGAGAAAGCGACAAAGACAGAGAGACAAACAGACAGAGGGACAGAGACAGAAACGGAGACAGAAAGACAGAGAGAAACAGGGACAGACAGAGACAGAAAGAGACATTTAGACAGAGGGAAAAGAGTGTGAGCGACAGACAGAGACAGAACACCTCTGAGATAGAGGAGAGACAGAGAGACACACTGAGACGGAGGACTGAAGAGAAATTTAGGAGAGAGAGAGAGAGAGAGAGAGAGAGAGAGAGAGAGAGAGAGAGAGAGAGAGAGAGAGAGAGAGAGAGAGAGAGAGAGAGAGAAGGTGATGATGATGATGATGATGATGATGAAACGTTTTATTGACAGGATAAAGTTTTAGGCGAAACGCATCTCTTACAAACTGTCCTGTTAGAAAAGAAACACTAATAGCAAAGAGTAAGAGAAACACAATAAATCGAAACATGAAGAAATAAACTGAAATGAAAAAAAAAAAAAAAACACAATACAAAAGCAATTCAAATAATGCGCACACATATCAATAATAGTGAATTATATATATATATTTATATATATAAATGTGAACTGTTTGTTTAGGTTTAGGAGACGGATAGTTCTAAACTTTTCGTCGGTGGGAGAGGGACCAGGCACAGTTAACTTTACCCCTCGACGATACAATGAGTTAAGTTTTTTTTAATGTACCTCACTGCATCCATCCCAGATAGTGGAGCAGTAATCACAGTGTATCTTAATGTGGGCATGGAGAAAGAGTCTTCTAGTGTCAGTGTTAACTGTTTGACTTAGTTTTGATAGCAGAAATAGATTTTTAGATATTGTTTTGCATGTGTTTTCGATATGTGGTTCCCAGCTGAGCTGGTTATCTACTGTGACTCCAAGCAAACGATGTTTTTTAACTTGATCAAGGGGCTCAGAGTTCAGGTATAATGTTAAGGGCAGGAGACCACGTTGATGTTTTTGTCGTGAAGTAATCAACATACTCTTTGTCTTTTGGACACTAATTATCATATGATTATGTTGGCACCAGCTTGAAACCTCATCAATACTTTGCTGGAGAACTTCGTTTATTTTTGGCAATTCGCTGTTTGATGTATGTATGGTAGTGTCATCAGCAAATAAGTCACATGTTGCATCGGGATGTGAGATAGAGAATGGTAAATCATTGATAAAAATGTTAAACAACAATGGGCCCAAAATTGACCCCTGAGGAACACCACACGTTACTAAACCTTCACTCGATTAATTACCATTAAGCAAAACTTTCTGTCTTCTGTCACTTAGATATGATGATATCAGATTACGGTATTGGAATCGATGTGATACATCGGTAGTTTTTTTTTAATAAGATAGAGTGGTTACTAAATCAAAGGCTTTTTTTAAGGTCAAGAAAAACCTGCACCTGATAACTGAGAATTATTAATGGCTGTAAGCCATTTATCAATGATATGTATAAGGGCAGTTTGGCAAGAGTGTTGCGGGCGAAACCCAGACTGCATTTTACTGAGTAGACAGTTCCGTTCTAGAAAATTTTGCAGATGTGTATGGATATGTTTTTCAATAGGTTTTGAGATGACTGGTGGAATGGAGATAGGTCTATAATCATTCAATGAGTTTAAGTTTTTGCTTTTCGAAAGGGGAATGACCTTAGCTGTTTTAACTCATCAGGGAAAATATTTCTTTGAATAGAAAGATTGTAAATGAACGTTAGAGACTCAACTATGTAGGGCAGAGCTATTTTAAGAATTTCGCAACTGATGCCATCTGAACCACATGACCTTTTTTTTCATATTAGATATATATTTACCCACGTCAAAAACTGTCATTTGGGGGAGTAAAAAGACACAACCAGCAGTACTGTTACTGTGAAATCGTAGTTGCTCAGAACATTGGTATTTCGCAGGATCATTTGTATTAGTGCGTGCTAAAGTCTCAGCTATGCTAAGAAAGTGGGTATTGAAGGTATCTGCAGTGAGCTCAGGTGCAATGTTCATGTCTCTGTGAGTGTGACCTTTAGTAAAGGAGAGAGAGAGAGAGAGAGAGAGAGAGAGAGAGAGAGAGAGAGAGAGAGAGAGAGAGAGAGAGAGAGAGAGAGAGAGAGAGAGAGAGAGAGAGAGAGAGAGAGAGAGAGAGAGAGAGAGAACAACAACGACTCTTTACTTTCCAACGATAAATACTTTAGATGCACGGTCCTTTATTCAGTCACATGTCCTTGCTACAGCAACAGGAGAGACACACAGACAGACAAACAGACGCAGACAGACACAGACAGAGAGAGGTCTAATTGAGTGTCTGAAGCGTAGGCCTCAGAACAGTTTGACTTCATTTTCCACAGAGGTATTCATCAAAGCAAAACGAAGTGACAGACTGCTCTCCGGCTAACGTTAATTGCAGCCATTGCGTTTTAATTCTAAATGGAAATCGACTTTGAATCTGTCATTGTCCGCTGGCCTGTGATTTTAGAGCTTACGACGACGGCCGTAAGGTCCAAAATCACAGACCATCACACATTTCTGTACATGTGTTTGTATTTATTTTATTTTATTTATTTATTTTTTATTTCTTTTGACTTCGCTGATATGTTTGGATCTATTTTTTGACTTCGTTGAAAACAGCCGTATTCAGCAAAGTGAACCACACTAAATGCCCTCTGCATACGCGTGTAATTGTCAATACCATTAAATACAGTTCACAGCCGAGAGAAAAATTGAACAAGAACCAACTGCAAAAGGTATAGATCCTCATGAGCCCCCGCGTACGGGCCATGAGGATCTATGTCTCTTGCTGAAGCCACTTTGTGTCCACGTTCCTTTGGGCAGTTGCCCAAAGGAACGTGGACAGGGGGGGGGGGAGGTAGGAGGGGGGCTCATGAGGATCTATGCTTTTTGTTAAAACCGCTTTGTGTCCATGTCCCTTTGATAGCTGGGGCTATTTGGCGTTGAAGTCACAATGATTTCAGAAACACAGTCCACTGGCAGTGAAAGGGTAACAAGACAATTGACTTTCGTTCGTAATTTATCGTGTGTAGGCGAGCGCCTTTGCTTTCAATGGAAATCGACTTTCTATTCGCACGTGTGTGGTGGTCTTTGATTCTGGACTTCACGGCTTAACGCCATAAGGTCCAAATCACAGACCACTGCACAACTCTGTAGTTGTCCGGCTGACCTTTATTTCCCCCCCCCCCCCCCCCCCCCCCCCACAAAACTAAAACACACCTTTATTCACCTTTATGTATAGGAAATAATCCGACCAGAGGAGGGGGAAGAATGAGGGAGCGCTCCTTAGCACTTTAATTACAGTTGGGCCTTGAGAAGGTAGGGCCCAGTTCACACTTTCACATTTGTAGTGCCAAGGGTCCACCGAGGTATAGTCAAATATGGAGGTACAGGCAAAGGATACTATGAGCATACCTTGTCTGGAGGAGATCTCGCCAAGCCATATCTGGCCCCGCGAGTTCCTACGCGGCTGTATAGATCTGTCTGTACGACTGTGTGCGATGCCGTGTAGCTGTTTAGTCCTGAACAAACCGGAAGTGTACAAAAGTCTTGGGAAATGGATTTTAAAATGTAATCAGGCGTACTCCTGCGTACATAGCACAATGTTGCCCTTCGAAGTCAAAAGACAATAGGGAGACTTAGAAGACAAACGAAGTGCGTTTCGTTAGTGACGTCACCAGACTGTGTGTACCGCCTTACGAACTCGTACGACTTCGGTCGTACATCTTCGTCAGCTTGCCAGTTTTCACGAAACGACTTTCGCAGGTTCGATTCCCAATGCGCACAAGGTCATCGGGCCGACGTCGGCCCGCCGTTGGCCCGCACAGGGACGTGCGCTGGTCAACGGCGGCCGACGTCGGCCCGATGACATTGTGCTTATTGGGTTATGGCTAAAATTTCTTGATGTGGCACCTTATCGTGTAAGATTTAAGCAAGAGGGTCATTTTAGAAATGGACTCTGTCAACAATTATCACTAAAGTATCAATAAAATACGCTTTTGTATCAGTTTTCTGAACCCCACTTCCATCGGCTCTCGCAGAGAAGCCTACACGATGGCGGTCATCGCTTCGAGCCGGGTGTGTCGATTCACTTTGACTGTCGCTGTTTACGCATGCAACATATCACAAATTTATTTGGTATGGTCGATAATTCACTTCTGTTGTGTATGACTCCATACGGAGTCTGACCTCCAGACCATCGTCAACAGGTTCTCGGAAGCCTCTCGACTGTTTGGTCTCACCATCAGTCTCAACAAGACCGAGGTCCTGCACCAACCGGCCCCAGGCACAAGAGCGCCCCCCACCCAAAGTGTACATCGAAGGCACCGAGCTGCAGACTGTCGACCAGTTCATGTACCTTGGGAGCATCATCTCTTCTGACGGTACTATCGACAAGGAAATCGAAGCTCGCATCAGCAAAGCCAGTCAAGCCCTGGGTCGCCTGCGCACTCGTGTGTTGAATAACAACAACGTCAAGCTTTCCACCAAGATCAAAGTCTACAAGGCAGTAGTTCTCCCCAGCCTCCTCTACGGCTGTGAGTCATGGACGCTGTACAGAAAGCACCTCAAGCAGCTTGAACATTTCCACATGAGATCCCTGCGCTCACTCAAGGGCATCAAATGGCAAGACAAGGTGACAAACCTGGAAGTCCTTGTTACGATTGTGGTTGTGTTGTCCTGTGAGAGCATGCATGTGTTGGTCGTGGGAAACGATCCGATATTTGTTTGAGCTATCATGGTTGCGTATCACGTGCCTTTTCAGTGAGATTCTTTGTCGTTCGTGCATGATGGCGGATTTGGCTTTGTTATGATACGCTAATTTTAGTCCGGAAGCTTCTAGAAGAGCGGCCGATTTTTGTTTTGCGTAGATTAGCTGAGAATGAACCAGAAACGTTCGAACCAGGGTCGCGCTGTCTAGTGACCTCGTACATGTGACGTCAAAAGAGTAAGGAACATTTTTGTAACACAGTAGCAAAGTTGCTAGTCATAGTTGTTTACTGTGCGCGTGAAATTAGCAGCCGTTCTTTGTGTTTTGAAAAGTCGTAAACGGTTTGCCATATTTTTTGTGTGATATCATTACATACTGAGATTTGGGGCTGAAATGAGCAGTCGAATTTTGTAGACCATTATAATTATTCGAGAAAGTTCTTCTTTTATTAATATTTATGAGTTTCAGTAACGTGTTCCGTTCTGTATAAATTCATTAGATTTTTTTGGAAAGTGGTTTTACTATAAAAGTTGTTGCTAGTAAGCCACGTATATACATTGTCACGCATTGTCAGTTGTAGGGACACACAGTTTATCGTAGGTACGTGGCCCGTATAGGGTGTACATTGTGAGAGACGCAGCGTAACAGTGGTGTACGTTGTGTGAGGAACTTTGTGTCGCCAGTGTTGACATTTGAAGAAGAGACGTTGTATCAGTGTTGGTGCATTTGCGAATGCATTGTGTGGAGATCGCATCGCTGAATTAAAATATTGTTGGAACTGTTACTCCAGTATTGTCTACATCCTGAAGCCACGTGTGACGGGTTGCAGCTGAATGAAGTGTATTTAAAAGAACCTTACGTGCGTGCGTCTGGTGTGTTTATCATACTACGACTACGACTCCACCACGTAACACTGTCCTGGACAATGCTGGCTTAGTGAGTGTTGAAGCCTTGATCTTAAAGACACAACTCCACTGGACAGGTTATGTCATACGCATGGATGATTCTCGCATGCCCCGCCAACTCCTGTATGGTGCACTCTCAAAAGGCCACAGGAAGCAAGGACGGCCAAAGAAACGCTTCAAAGACTGCAAGAGAGACAGCCTCAAGCACTGCGTCTTCCCGGTAAAGAAACTTGAAGCACAAGCACAAGACAGATCCGGCTGGCGTGCCGCCACCAGGAAAGCCTGCACGCTCTTTGAACACAATCGGCGCGAACGGATCACCAGTGCCAGAGCTCGCAGAAAGACAGCGTCGACTCTCCCGGCCACAGCTACGTTTCAGTGCCCCCATTGCCCTCGCAGGTGTGGCTCTAGGATTGGCTTGGGCCAGCCACACCCGCACCCACAAATAGAAGTCGTGCACAATGACGACATCATCGGTTTCGATGGTCTACCCATTATTATGTTGTGTATGCGAAGGCACACATGACTTATTTGTTTATTTTTTTGCGTAAGTGGGCAGAAATCGATAGCGGTAACGATACCGCTAAAGTAGAATGCGTGCCCGTGAAGAGTTACCTTCCTTGCACCAACGAAACGTCTTTTGGTTCGAGTAGCCGGTTTCATATCGTAGGACTGGAATGAAACGAAGATGATTGGCCGTTCTAAGTATCCCTAATAAGTCCATTGTTGTGACAAGTAAGAGTTTCATTACAATAGAAATCTTGCTTGTCAAAAAATGGGCTTACAAAATTTTGAAGTTGCGCAGGTCTGCCAATGAGTTACAGTGAATTCTAAAAGGGGCGCAATATACGCGTCATTGGTTTGTCAAACGTCATTTGTCATGACGTTTTCCGTTTTCTTTTTTTTTTCTTTTTCTTTTTTTTTTTATACGTAATTTTATATTTAACGATATGAGTTTCCCTTTCCCTTCAAGACTTGACCAAATGGTAACAAAACTAGAATTTCACGGTACAATTTCAGTTTTGTTATAAATTGAATGAAATCAGGTTGGCTTATCTAGCTACATGATAATATTACGTACACCTGCATGCTTTTTGGAAAGCGCGTCGATGTGTGTGTGCGTGTGCGTGTGCGTGTGCGTGCGCGCGCGCGCGCTCCAAATATCTCCAGAGGCATAATCCACCGGGCGCATTAGGATCTATGCCTATTGGAGATGCGCGCATATGTGTGTGTGTGTGTGTGTGTGTGTGTGTGCGTGCGTGCGTGCGTGTGTGTGTGTGTGTGTGTGTGTGTGTGTGTGAGAGAGAGAGAGAGAGAGAGAGAGAGAGTTAGTTATTTTGGTTTAACGCCGAGCAGGCGGCTAAGACCATCACACGGCGGGGGGATGGGGGGGGGAGAGAGAGAGAGAGAGAGAGTTATTTTGGTTTAACACCGAGCAGGCGACTAAGGCCATCTCACGGCGGGGGGGGGGGGGGAGGAGAGAGGGGGGAGAGAGAGAGAGAGAGAGAGAGAGAGAGAGAGAGAGAGAGAGAGAGAGAGAGAGAGAGAGAGAGAGAGAGAGAGAGAGAGAGAGTTATTTTGGTTTAACACCGAGTAGGCGACTAAGGCCATCTCACGGCGGGGGAGAGAGAGAGGGAGAGAGAAAGCATTACGTCATATTAGAGTATTGCGTCAATTGATTGTGTGGTGTTGAGTTGCTCCTTTAACGTCACCGACTGACTTTCTCCAGATGTCAAGGTATTTTACTGTTTTATTTTTTTTCCGAAAAGAATTAATTTTTACTGAAGAAGTTAAAAGGGTACAAAGCTGGCTAACGAACTCATCCACTGTCTTTCTCCAAACTAGCTATATCCAAAATTTCAAGTAAATATGACAAAAATTATTGACTAATCTGGGTCAACCGACTTTATATAAACGGTCTTTTGTGTCTTCAATGATTCGTCCAATTGCAATATGCTCGGAGGCTCTCTTAGCCACCCCTTGAATAAAGTATTGCGCCACGTTTCAAGCTTGTGCGTACAGAAATATCGGAGATTCTCTTGTTTACATACACACGCGCGCACGCACACACACACACACACACACACACACACACGAACACGCACACACACACACACACACACACACGCACGCACGCACGCGCACATACACACACATGACGTAATTTTTACTTGTTACTCCTGTTGTCAGATGATTAGGCTTGCCCGCCTTTGACATGATGGACATGCTATTCGTGCTGAAAAAAAAATAGGGATTCCGGCCCGTACCACCAAAATAAAATGCTCAGTCAATGTTCGATCTCTATCACCGTGATGTATTTTTGATCAAACAACGTGTTCTTCCAGTTCCATTTACACCTACAGTGCAGCACAACTATAGTATCTGTGTGAGCGTGATTTGACGTCTGTTAACCATTAACCCCTTCGCTGGTAGCGGACGCAGATTTTTATTTTTGAAACCGTGGGACAATTTAACGTCAAAGACCCTCAGCCGTCAAAGAAACGTGGATGCAAATTGATTTCAGCAAGAGGTATAGATCCTCATGAGCCCCCGCGACTGCGGGGGCTCATGAGGATCTATACCTCTTGCAGTTGGACGGTGTTTCATTTTTTTCTCTGCGTTGAAGGGATTAATGGCGCATTGTTGTCCTTCCAGCCCGACCTGTTTGTCAGCGAACACGTGGTGCACAACAAACAGAGCCCTGCTTGCGTGGAGCATTTCAACCAGAACGACATCACGATGATAATTTAGTTAATGGTAGCCACAACCCCACCACCCCAGCCCACAGCCCCAGCCCCCGGCCCCCGACTCCCAGCTCCTCCCTCTTCCCCCACCCCTAACCCCGATCATCATCCCCGCCCACAGACCTTTTTTTGTGGTTATACCCGTCACTGTCATTAGTTGAAAACGGCATTTCTGAGTTTCTAAAATCTTGCTTTATTCCACCCCAAGGAGCCCCGTTGTTTCATCCCAGGAACATGGATTCAAAGTGGCGTCAGCAAGAGGCATAGCTCCTCATGAGCCCCCGCGACTGCGGGGGCTCATTAGGAGCTATGTCTCTTGCAGCTGGATCTCGTTCACTTTTTTTCGGCGGTCAAGGCTTAAAATCTATAAAACTATATAAATATTAGTGTCGACCTTCCAAAGAACACGGATTCAAAATGGCGTCAACTAGAGGCATAGATGCTCATGAGCCCCCGACACTGCGGGGGGGGGGGGGGGGGGGGGGCTCGTGTGAATCTATGTCATTTTGCAGTTGGGTCATTTTTTCTCGACGGTCAAGGGTTAAGATCTATATTAGTGTCAATCGTCCAAGGAACATGGATTCAAAGTGGCGTCAGCAAGAGGCATAGATCCTCACAACTGCGGGGGCTCATGAGGATCTATGTTCATTACATTTGGATCTTGTGGATTTTGTTAACCTTTCTCGGTAGTCACGAAATTAACGAAAATTCAATTCAATTCAATTTAAAAAAAAAAAAAAAAAAAAAAAAAAATCTATTTATCTCTTAAACGGCAATTACGGTTTTGTGGACGGGGGGAACAGTAAAAATAAAAATCATTCAATAAAAATGTATTAATATCAAGACATTCTAATATAACATTTGTATATACTATTAATATTCTAAATCTGTATGACTTATTATACTCAGTTTAAGACATATTAAAACTCTAAACACAAAACATTAATAAATATTATGCAATATTAAAACATTCTAAATTTTATAAATGTATAACGCAAAATGTTTCTTGACGGTAGGAGGAGGAGGTTGGGGGGGGGGGGGGGTATACGGCTAACGTCAGCCCAAAAATCTCTTCTTCGATGGGACTATCCCCCTCCACCCATCCTCGCTACATCCCCTCTCTCCCGCTCTTGCTCCCTCACCCCTCTCCCCTACCCCGATTTGTTTGTCAACCAGCACATGATGCACAACAAAGACCTGACACCGTGTTTGCTCTCCGCTGATGGCGCTGGCCTGCTGTGTAAGGTCACTCTAGATCTGCTCAAACAGAGCGTTCGGATGTGCGTAGGGTCATTAGATATCTCTTTGTAAATCGTGGTCGTAGACGCATGCCCGACCGACTCTTTGTGAGGATGTACGTTGAGCTGAAGGGGTCAGCCTCGCTAATATTTATGCGTAAATCTGCCATGCGTGAATCCACCCAGTGTGAATCTACCAAGCAAAAATTCACCCAGCATGAATCCACCCAGCAAAAATCCACCCAGCGAGAATCCACCCAGTCGAAATCCACCTAAGCGGGAATCCACCTATGCGGGAATCCACCTAATGTAAATCTGCACCACTGCAGTTTGGCCTATATTTAGACGAATATCTAAGCAGGCTCAATCCACTTAAAGCAAATCCACCCAGCATGAATTCACACAGACTTGATTCCACCCAAGTGAAAACTCTGCGTGAAATAGCGGCAGCACAAATAGGCTATACACTGGGTGGATTCCTACCTGTATGGAATCATCCTGGGTTCATTTTCGCTGTGTAGATTGCCGCTTTATACACTTACGACTAAATAATTATAGCGAAGCTGGCCCCTTCAGCAACAAAACGTTGGGCTGATATTTGCAGGCAAGCGGCGTACATACCCAGTAAGCATAGTTCATCGGGGGAACGTCGCTCCGTTGATCTTTTGCATGTTGGGTAGATCAGTTCTGTTCAGCCCCTGGGCTCAGCTGCATGAGTGAGCTTAGTCCTGCGTCAGCCACTAAGCAAGGAGTTACATGTTCAGCTAGCGGCCTGTTCCGTGCCAGCTGACGCAGCCTGTGTTTTTGCAGTCTTTGTTAATTCAACGTCAAAACGTCCTGGCTTTCCCCAGGATTCAGCAATGGTGTCAGCAAAAGGCATAGATCCTCATGAGCCCCCGCAACTGCGGGGGCTCATGAGGATCTGTGCCTCTTGCAGTTGGGTGGTGTTCAGCTTTTCTCGGCACTGAACAGGTTAGTGGCTTGGGGACTACGCTCACTCATGCAGCCGAGTCCCCGCACGCAAAGAGGGCCCCGAGAGAATATCTGCCTTATTCGCTACGGCTGGGGGACTTAGAGAAGCGATTCACCCAAGCTGAGGTAAGAAGTCTATATGGGGACCAATCTTTGCAAACAATTACAAGCGTATACTCTCCTGAGCTCTTCCTGTTGCAGCGAGGGGTTCTTGCCAATCTTTGCAGACAATTAGAAACGTATATTCCTTTGGGCTCCTCCTGTTGCAGCAAGGGGCTCATGAGAATCAAGGCCTTTTGCAGACGGACTCTTAACCTCATCACTGCCGAGAAAAATTGAACACGATCCAACTGCAAGAGACATAGATCCTCATGAGCCCCCCGCAGTCGCGGGAGGGGACTGGCTAATGGGTTTTTGGAGGATATTTAATGCACTCAAAGGGTGTTAAAGAACGCCGCTCTGCAAGCAAGAAGCGTGAATTCTGTTTACCCCATGCATGGACTACTAGTGTGAATCTATGCTTTTTTGCAAACGGAGGAAACTGAGTGAAGGACTTTTGAACGACGTGCGCACTCGGGGGCTGTAAAAGACAACATCTCTGCAAGCAAGTAGCGTAAATTCTGTGTAGTCCCTGCATCAGCGTGGACTCAAGTGAAACTGTGCTTTTTTTTTTTTTAACTTAGGAGGAAACTGACTAATGGACTTTTGGGCGATGTTATAATTTAATGACCTAAAATACAATGTCCTTGCAAGCAAGAAGAGCATATTGTGTAGACCCTCTGCAGATGCGTTGGCTAAAAAAAAATATATATATATATATATTTCAATGCAGACGAAGCTAGCTTTAACACCATCACAGCCAGTGGACGCAGATGGTGTTTCTGAAATCTGTCAGTTCAACGCCAAAGAGCACAAGCCGTATGAAGAACGACGGACAGGCCTATAAACTGGTGTTAGCAAGAGGCATAGATCCTCATGTGCCCCCGCGAATGCGGGGGCTCATGAGGATCTATGCCTCTTGCATCCGGGCGTTGTGTGTCGTGCTCCGGCAGTAAAGGGGTTAACAGCGACCATAGGACTCGGACAATGGCAAGTCTCTGGACACGTCTGCACACACACAGCGTAGGCTGACCGCCCTGTTTACCCAGTAGAGTTGCCAGCAGATTCTAGCGTGATGGTTTTGTAAATCCGCCACCGAAAGGATTGTGCAGAAGCTATCCGAAATGGTGGGTTGATTTTTTGTTTTGTTTTGTTTTGTTTTGTTGTTGCGCCCAGCGCCATCTGGTGGAGATGGAGCCACCAAAGTTGTATACTCATATTCTCACTCATGTACTATTTCCACGTTAACTGTGACGCTTTCTTTGTTTGTTTGTTTGTGTGTTTTTGTTTTTTGTTTTGTTTGTCTGCCTGTCTTCTGTTTGTTTGTTTGTTTGTTTGTTTGTTTGTTTGTTTGTTTGTTTGTTTGTTTGTTTGTTAAGTTGGTTGGTTGGTTGTTTCAATTCCATTGTGGTCAAAAGTGCGAAATTTTCTCCACTTTAAAAAAACCAACATGTGACGTGTTCATCTCCGCCGCAGAAAGTACCTTCATAAAAGAACTGAAAGCTGACTGTGCGAGATTGCGTCGCAGCTGTCACGGCAAATTGCACCCCCACGACTTCAGCGTATAGTAGTAATACCATTCATATCGTAAGTTTTCCCATTGAGAAAAGTTTACGATCTGCTTTGCGACACGAACTCTGCCTAGCAACGTTGCTATTGCTCTTACTCAGGCGAATCCGGTTCTGCCTGGCAGTCTTTAGACATGAGCACGAACGCGACAAACTTGTGACGTAACTATCACGTTAGCCAAACAACGGACTTGATAGCTAAATGCACCTTTCTTCAAATGAAATGCCCATGCTTTTAGATTTGAGTAAGTTTTTACCTAACACCCTGGAGCCTGAAGTTCCCAAATTATGCACCAGCACACAATGAGACGTAGGTCAAAAGTGCATGTCTTTCGACGAAAACAATGGATTAAAAGCCCGGAAAAACATGCGACATGTCGCATGTTTTTCCGGGCTTTTAATCCATTGTTTTCGTCGAAACGTGCAATTTCCATCTACATCTGATTTCCGAAAAATCCTCTGTTTACGTGTTATAGTTAGAGAGAGCTGAGTATTGTCAACGTTGTGGGAAGTGTGTGTGTGTTGGGAGGGGAGGGAGGCGGTTGTGGTGAATTCCGTTCATATCCCAGGGGAGTGGCTCAGTGGATACTCAACCATCGCAATTAATAACCGCTGGAGTAGTGCAAAGGGTTCGGGGTGGGATTATGCGGGGAACGGCCGTGGAGTAGACAGAGTCATCTGAGGGCAGGAAGTCATTTCAGTGATTGTCGCCCCTTCTTGACTCTTCTGACTCCCCCGCTTCCGGCAAACATCAGAGAAACAGATCATTCAAAACATATCTTGTGGTCGAACATCTCTCATAGTCGAAAAACTGATGTTTGGACCTTGAGGGAAGTTTCGACGTGAGAGATGTTTCGACCATGAGAAGTACGTGATTCCACCAAGAGAGATGTTTCAGCCATCAGAAATGTTTCGATCGTAACATATGTTTGGAACATGACAGATGTCTCGACCAAGATAGTTTTTTTTTTCAGTTTTGAATAGTTGTTTTCGATCATTGGAGATGTTTCAATCAAGAGATATGTTTCGACCTAGAGAGATGTTTCAACCATGAGAGATGTTTCGACCAAGATAGATGTTTCGACCATGAGAGATGTTTCGACCAAGAGAGATATTTCGACCATGAGAAATGTTTCGACCAAGAGAGATATTTCGACCATGAGAGATATTTCGACCAAGAGAGATATCTCGACCAAGAGAAATGTTTCTAACATGAGAGATTTTCAGTCACGAAAAAAATGTTTCGACAATGAGAGATGTTTCGACCATGAGGAATGTTTCTACCAAGAGAGATGTTTAAACCATTAGGATATTTCGACCTTGATATTTGTTTTTGATCATGAAAGTTGTTCAGTCAAAAACAGTACCTAATTACCTTGACGCCCCCGATAGTTCAACCGCGAAAAGAATCAAATATTCTTGCACCGCTCGTTCTCTATAATGATCGTGTGTCAGAGGATTTTGTCAGCCATTTTTGCCAGCGATAAAGCGATGTCACTACCAGTACAACTAATGACTGAGCACTCCCATTTGAACCATCGTTTGGTAGGTTACACAGTGCTTTTAACCTTTTGACTGCCGATGACCTACGTTGTCTCGGACACCATCACAGACCGACTTCCAGATTTATCCCCCTCACTGCTGTGAAAAGGTGAACACAACCCCAACTCCAAAAGGCATTGATCCTCATGAGCCCCCGCAGTTGCGGGGGCTCATAAGGATCTATGCCTCTTGCTGACACCACGTTGTATCCTTGTTCCTTGGACATCTAGATCTCTTCGGCGTTGAAATAACACAGATTTCATAATCTGCGCCCAGTGGCCATGAAAAGGTTAAAAGACTGCAGTCATGTTGTTGGTGGTCGCTTAATTGCAGCATCGAACACTTTGCGCCGATAAAAATAATACAGCGCCGGCTGAACAAGCAGCCACACTCAGCAGACGACAGTGCATAACCAGGACGCGAGACTGACGAAATCTTCGGGGCAAAACATGGGATTGTAAGAGATGTCTTTATTATCACAGATGCGAACCACTAATACAGTTCATGTTCCGAGGGATATATCACGAGGCCCAATGCAAGCACAAACCTAAAAATAGAAACGCAATTTTAAATAAAAATACAGACCGGAAACCAAACGTAGAAATAGAATAAAAACCAGAGCTAGAAATAGAATGACTCCAAAACAGAGATCTTTCGATCTACGTGACACAAAGTTTTGCTTTCTGAAAGTCTTTAACCTCGTCCGCCCGAGAAACACGGATATGAGTGAGGTCAGCAGGAGGCTTAGATCCACATGAGCCCCGCTAACGCGAGGGCTCATGTTGATCTATGCCTCTTGCGAGTCGTGTGTGGTGTTCGCCGTGTTTCGGCAGTGATGGAGGCTTTTAACCTGTTTGCACCCTTCTCACTTCTCGTAAAGTGGACAGCTTGCCCCACACCCCTGAACACCCCCCACCCCACCCACCACACCCCCCCCACTCCCCCTCCCCCCCCCACACACACACACCGCCCCTCCCCAGCTCTTCCCATCTCGTACACGTATTTGTAAGTGCATGTCCACACATTGCGAACTTGTGCCGTATTTGTTGTTCGCGTCAAAAACAATATATTTTAAATATTTTCCACGATGAAATAAAATTGACTAGCTTTACAATTCTTGACACCTCCCCACCCCCCGCCCCCCACCCCCGGTCCATACAACCCTTACCCCTCCAACCGCTCCACCACCACCACCACCACCCCTCCCCAGCCCCAACCCCTCTCCCCTTCCCTCCATCTGAACTCCTGTACAAATACAAAGCGTAAACGCCAAACGACCTATTATGGCGCATTTGTTATTCACGTCAAAGACAATACTTATATATTGTCCAAGAGCTTTGGAAAAAAAAACTTAGCTAGCTGTGCAATTCTTGACACCCCCTCCCCTCTCTCCGTACAACCTAGTCCCCTCCTTCCTGTCTCTCTACACTCCCGTACACGTACAAAGTATACACATGACACGACCTATTGTTGCCTACGTCTCATTTGCTGTTTACGTCAAAAACATTATTTTTATATTTTCCAAGAGGGCTGGAAATAAAATTAGCTAGCTGTACAAGGCTTGACACCCCTCTGCCACCAAGCTAAAAGCCCCGTAAACAATCCTCGCCCCCACCACCCACCCCCCACCCCCACCCCACCCCACCCCCACACACACACACCCCACCCCACCCCCACCCCCACTTCTCCACCCCAGTACAAATACAAAATAGCCTATATACATAATACGTCCTATTGTGCCGCACATACTGTTAATGACAAAAACATTTTTTAACTCATTCTACCCCAAGACCGAAATCCCCAAATTTTGCCGTCGTCCTCTGAAGACTGCATTGCAGTGCAGGACAGGGATCGACCATGATAGTTCAAGGGTGATGCCAGAATAGCTTGGCGCCTATAGGCGCCAAGCTATTCTGGCATCACCAGATATATTTTTCACGAGGGGTAGTAATATAAATTAGCTAGCTATACAATTCTTGACACCCCCTCCTTCCACCCCTCACCCCCCAAATCTCGTACAGCTACGAAGTGTACACACATATCGGTAGTGCCGCATATGTTGCTCAAGTCAGAAGTGGTATTTTTATATGCCCCCACAGGGCTGGAGATAAATTTGACTTGACCCCTTTGTCGCAGAGTTCTCGCTATGCAAGCTGCGACACTCCACCACTCCTGCTCAAGTAAGCAAAAGGTTCTCGGGCCGACGTAGGCCCGAGAACCTCTACGGCCACGTCGGCCCTAAAACTTTTGTCACTGAGTTATCCCCCTTCTTCACTCCCCCCCCCCTCCCTCCCCCCCCCCCCCTCCGCTTCACATCGCACCCACTCACACACACTCAAACTACATGAACTTTTTGTCACATTTGTTGTTGAAATCAGAAAACGGGAAAATAACAACTTTTTACAAATGACGGCACCTGTCACCAGGTTCATCGTTCTAAGAAAAAGTGCTATTACAAATTAAAACGCAGTATTTTCTAAGAATAATAAGTACGAGAATAATGTATTATCCGTAGTTTTTTGGTTTTTTAAGTTGCTTCCGGGTTCATTAACGAATGCTAAGTATAATAATGAATTAAAAACTATTGTAACCCTTTCACTGCCGAGTAAAGCGGACGCAGTCCAACTTCAAGCGACTTAGTTCCTTATGAGCACCCGCAGTTGCTGGGAGCTCATGAGGATCTATGCCTCTTGGTGACACCTCTTTGTATACACGTTCCTTGGACCTACTGGGTTCCTCAAGCGTTGAATTAACAAAGATTTTCAGAAAAGAAATCTGCGTCCGCCGTCAGCTAAGAGGTTAAACTGAATTTAACCCCGTGAGTGGCTAGCGAAATGATGTCTCTGAATCTGAATTTCTGAATTCATCGCAGAGCAGTGTCCTTTTAACCCACTGAGAGGCAGAGACAAAAAATGCTCCTCAGAGGACACCACAATTTTATCCACTTCAATGCCTCGGGAAAAATCGAACGCGCTGTAACTGCAAGAGGCGTAGGTCCTCATGAGCCCCCGCGAATGCGGGGGCTCATGAGGATCTATGCCTCTTGCTGAGACCACTTTGTGTCCTATTTTCTTTGGCCATGCAGCCGTGGCTTTTGGTCGTTCAGTGAACTCAGATTTCAGAAGAGAAAAAAAAATGTACGTACGTTTGAAAGGAAGAGGTTGACCCTTACTTACCTCTCCTAAGGAGGAGGCGATCGAAAGGCGCATAACACGCTGCCTTTTCTTACTATAAAGGAGCTCAACCTATGTCCATAAAATAAATCTGATCGATTTAGGATCAGGAATATCACGTGTATAAATTTTTGAACACGTCGAACTAGCGTGAACGAGAGGCGGCGAACCAGCGAAACAGCCGCTTTAGATAGTTCCGCAGTTTAACCCCCTCCCTGTCAACCGACGTGCATTCCGTTTCTGAAATCTAATTTAATAAATTGTGTTGTAACTCCCTTTTCTAAGCGTGTCTCTTTCTCCGTTGGGTGCTTCTCCGCATTTTACGCGTTTGGCAGTCACTAATCTGTGTTCCGCACTGAACGACTAAAAGCCACAACTGTCCCCCAAAGAACACGCACACAAAGTGGTGTCAGCAAAAGGTATAGATCCTCATGGGCCCCCGCAGCCGCGGGGTCTAATAATGATCTATGCCTCTTGCAGTTAAAGCGAGTTTATTTTTTTTTTCCGAGGCAGTGAAGTCGATCAAACTGTGAAACTGTGATGTCGTACGGTCTGAGGAGCATTTCTTGTCCCTGCCAGTCGCGGGGGAGGGAGGGGGGAGGGTGGGGGGGAGGGGGGCTCATGAAGATCTCTGTCTCTTGCATTTAGATTGCCTTTCATTTTTTATCGGCAGAGAAGGAGTCAGTTTACTTATTTTATTCGGCCAAGAAGGGATCTCTGCGGTATCGGAAAGGCTCACGCACGCCGCTACCCCACCCACCGTAAGTTTTTGCGGAGTTTCTTTCGATGTCGTGCAAAAATCTGGTCTGGTTCTCTTTGGAATTCTCATGTCCTTTCAAGCCTGGCCGCCGTTCGCTGCCTCTCTCCACTCCCCTACGGAGGCGATTGGCTGTGCAAAAGGGCACAGGACACGCTCTTTTCTTACTATATAGGGGCTCAACCGAGTGTCCTCGACATCATTATGATCTAGGAATAACTGTATTTTAACTGCCGTATATGCTTATTAAAACGCAAACGAGCCTTTTTCTTATTTAATAATAATAATAATAATAATAATACCGTTATTATATTATAATAACGGTATTATTATTATTATTATTATTAAATAAGAAAAAGGCTCGTTTGCGTTTTAATAAGCATATACGGCAGTTAAAATACAGTATATATTATAGGCGCTTTTTTCTCAATTTTGGGGCAAAATCGACTCAAAGCGCCGCGAACTGAAACCCAACACGCACACTCACGTAACAGACACGGATTTACGCCATTTAAGACAAACACAGTACAAGACAGACGAAGGGCCAGTTCAGCTACTGAAGTTACAGAGATTTTTGATCGCTTGTATTTGAAATTTGTAAAGTGGCCTGAAACCGGTACCAAAGTGTGGGGGGTGGGGGGGTGGGGGGGGGGGGTTGGAAGAACCGGAGTACCCGGAGAAAGAACCCCTGATGGTCCGCCCGAATTAACGGTGACACTTACCAGAGGAGAAAAGTCCGACGCCGGAACCCGTTTTCGAACCTCGCATCTTTGGCATTGGTGGCAGGCGCCTTAACCACTGCGCCACGGACCTCTTTATTTAAAAGGGAACAAGCTAACATACTTCAAAGCGTATAAGTAAAAAGACTAATTTTATTTGTTAAAAAAAATACCCATTCAGCCCTGACGCACATAATTCAAGGGTAGTGCCAATTTAGCTTGGCGCCCGTCGGCGCCAAGCTAATCTGGCACTGCCCTTAAATTATCATGATCAATCCATATCCTGCAACTGGTGCATAGTCATTAGATGACGCTTCCAAAATTTGGGAAATACGGCAGTGGGACTGAATGAGTTAAACGGATGCTTTTTTCGTTACTATGAAGTAAGCATACTCTCAGACACACATGAGTCTGTTCGGATTTTCTAAAATTTTGTTTTATTTTTTTTTTTTTATTTTTTTTTTTTTTTTAGGCGTCTTCAGTTTAGTGCCGCTTAGTTCACATCGGTCTAGACGGCAAAGGACCATACGAGGTCCATCCCTTCCCCTCAGTGCATTCGATAACGTACGTGTCAATTTTGTACTAGTTTACTATGAATCTCTCATATCCTCTGCATCTGTCATAACACCTTAAATTCTTTCAGAAATATGGATTGTGAGCCCCGCACTTGCAGGGGCTCGTTAGGATCTACACCTCTTACTGACACACCGCGTTGTATCTATATTTCTTGGACTAAATCATTGAAAATATGCGAAAACAGTCTGCTTTCTCTGCACAGAAGTGGCTAAAATGGTTAACAAAAACCCATATCGTTAACCTTTTCACAAAAAGAACACACCTCGCGTAAATAGACATCATGATAAATTCAGCGCTAACTCTTAAACTCCCAGAACTGAATGACTATCATTCTTATCTATGGAATGGAAGTCATTTAGTTCTAGGAGTTAAACAGTTAAGTTGACGGAAATCCAGTTGAAAAGACGGACTTTTACAGACCGCTGAGAGGTCCTTGTAAATCAAAGTGGCACATCTGCAGTGCACCTGAATTGATCAGTATTCAGGTCGTACTCCACAGGCAATAGCTCTGTCAGCTCTCCCGGCCCCTGTTGGTCGTCTATTATCACTCTCGTGGCGTGGCCAGCAAACCCGAGGGGAAAAAAAAAAAAAACAATCAACCGACCACGAAGCACTGATATAAATAAAGCTAGCGCGAGGCAGCGAACATCATAAGCCCCCGCTTTTGCGGGGGCTCATGAGGTTTTTTACCTCCTGCAGTCGGGTGATGTTCGCATTTTCGTGGCAGTGAAAGATTTGTATAAATAAACGTAAGGGTTTTTTGTTGTTGTTTTGTTTGTTTGTTTGTTTGTTGTTGTTGTTGTTTTTTTTTTTTTTTTTTTTTTTTTTTTTTTTTTTTTTTGGGGGGGGGGGGGGGGGCGTTATTGCTGTAAGTTTGGGTTTAACTCATTCAGCTTCGACACGCCACGGCAAGACATGGATCGAACGTGATAGTTCAAGGGTTGTGTCAGAATAGCTTGGCGCCCATAGGCGCCAAGCTATTCTGGCACAACCCTTGAACTATCACGCTCGATCTGTTTCCAGAAGTGTAATACAGTCTTCAGGGGGCAACTTCAAAATTTGCGGATTTCGTCTTGGAGCACAATGAGTTAACGTTCACGCCGCCACAAGAGTGCTAGCAGACGGCCCTCGGGCTGGGAGCGAAGGGGGGGAGGGGGGGTGTGGGGGGTGGAGAAGGGAGGAGGATGTGGGATGGGGGTGGCGAGGGGATTGGGGGGAGGGGGAATTGGGGGGTGGGCTTGGGGCTGGGGCAACACTTCTCTGTGGAGTACAGCCTGAAAACTGCCCAGTTCAGGCACACTGGCACTGTACCCCAGCACATTTCAACGCTCGTGCTATAGAACAAGCCCGTATTTCCCCCTGGATTGCAAGCTCAGCTACCGGGGCCGGCTGTTCCCTTCACTCTCTTCCGCTCCGACTCTTAACCGTCTGGTCTGTTTTTGATTGTGTGTTAATTTATCCATTTTTTTAAACCGGGGTTAATTTATTAAGCATAAACAAAAAGACTTCTTTTTCTTTTTGTTTATCTGCCCCCACCCCCACCCCCCGCACCCCTTTTTTAAACTTTATTTTATTTATTTTTATTTATTTTTTTTTTTGTTTTGTCTTGTTTTGTTTGGGGGAGGGGGGGGGGGTTTCCACTGACAGTTTTCGTTGTGACCGGAAGTAGATTGTCAGCCATGATGATGACGTACATGCCTATGTAACGCAGCTGCGGCGTATTTTTCTTTTTTTATACTTCCTCTCAATTGTTAACATACCAGCCAAAAACAAAATGTCTGCTCCGACTTCAGTATTGTCTCAGTGCGTTACGACCGGAAGTAGATTGTCGGCCATGATAGTGACGTATCTGCCTGTGTACCGCAGCTGCGTTTTCTTCCTCTCTGAATTGTTAACCTACATGGCTGCTCCAACTTAAATCACCATTGTATGCTTAGCACCCGTTTTCTTTTCAGTGCAGAATCACAGCGCATAAGCCCCGTTTGCAAGAGGCATAGAGCCTCATGAGCCTCCGCAGTTGCGGGGGCTCATGAGGATCAATGCCTCTTTCTGACGCCATTTATATCTGTAATCCTCAAGAGTGCAAATGGCGGTTGTGCGGCAATGTGTCCGCGAAGGTTCCAGAACAGAAACGTCATTTCCAGAAGCTTGCAGGTCAAGCGACCAACTCCTAACAAGAAAGGGTTAGTAGGTTGCGCTATGTCCTTTATAAATGTTCTTAGTACGTTACAATACTGCTGCACAAAAGGACTATTTTAACCCGTTCAATGTCGAGAAAATCTGAACACCACCCATCTGCAAGAGGCATAGATACTCATGAGGATCTATGGCTCTTCCTGACACATCTTTGAATCCATGTTCTTGGGACAGTCTGCTTGGTGTTGAATTGTTGAACATTGCAGAAACACAGTCTGCGTGAACTGGCAGTGGGCGGGTTAACATGTCAACCAAAAATATAATACGGAAATAATGAATGAACAAACGAATTATCCATTCACCGAATTTTCGATTTAACTTTCAACAACAGTTGGCGCTGGAAGAGAAACAGACACCGGAACATTGGCCTAGCGCCGCCTCGCGGTTATGACCGCAGTCACGAGGGAGACAATTGCTTTTCTGTGTCTCCCTTCAAGTCAAGGGTTGCGTCCCATAAGGCTTTAGTTCACCCAATCCCCCCGATCGCGTGATTTATATGCTGGTCTGTGATCAAGAGCCTTAAGATCCAAAATCACAGAACAGCACAATTCGATAATAAAGTAGAGTATGTTTCTCGGTTGTCGGCATGTGAAGGTTTGTGCTTAGGTTGTTGTTGGGTTGTTGTTGTTGTTGTTTTCACATGCTGAAACCATTAACCACATCACTGCCGAGAAAAAGTGAACATGATCCAGCTGCAAGAGACATAGATCCTCATGTGAGTCCGAAATAGCTCAGGCGGTTAAACGTCGGAGCAGGAGAGCGAAGGGAATCGCCGGGTCGTGGGTTCGAATCCCGTCCCGGCCCCGGTAGCTGGACTCACAATCCAGGGGGAAAAACGGATTTGTTCAATAGCATGTCCGTTGAAAGGTCCTGGTAAATCAAAGTGGCACAGTTGGAGTGCGCCTGAGTTGATCAGTGTTCAGGTCGTACTCCATAGGCAATAGATTTCCCTGTCCCCCATAACCCGCCCGTCAGGGCCGTCCGTGATCACCTCGGTGCTGTGGACGTTAAACCCGAACTAACCAACCAACCATAGAGCCTCATGAGGATCTATGCCTCTTGTTGAGACCACTTCGTATCCATGCTTCTTGGACGATTTTAGCTTTTATTCGTAGATGGACCGAGATTTCAGAAACAAAACTGTACGTGCAGTGTACTACGTATAGCGGCAGGGAAGGGGTTAAAGGGATCAGCTCCATGGCCGGCAGGCTTTAACTGCTAGAATTCGCCCCCCGCCCCCGCCCCCCCCCCCCCACCCCTAAAAAAAAAAAGAAAAATAAAAAAGGGGGGGGGGGGGATCAATGTTGTCTTGCCTCAACTAAGCCTTTCTACCCTCCTTTTTAAGTCCCTTCTATATTTATAGAAGGGACTTTTTAGGAGGTGTCGTGGTAGAGCGAATTTAATAGCATGTCCATGATGTCAAAGGTGGGCAGGCTAAACCTCTAACAATTGAAGTAACAAGATAAAAATTACGTCATGTCTAGTTACCTGCTGAACGTACATTTGGCGCGAAGCGCCGTTTGTGCGTATATGTATGTATTTATGTATGTATGTATGTATGTATGTATGTATGTATGTATGTATGTATGTATGTAGGTATGTGTGCGCGCATGTATGTAAGCAAGAGAATCTCCGATATTTCTGTACACACAAGCTTGAAACTTGGCGAAACACTTCTTTAAGTGGGTGGCTAAGAAAGCCTCCGAGCATATTGAAGACATAAACAACCGTTTATAGGAAGTCGGTTGACCAAGATTTGAGTCCGTAATTTTTGTCATATTTACTTGAAATTTTGCATACAGCTAGTTTGGCAAAAGATATTGGATGAGTTCTTTAGCCAGCTTTGTATCCTTTCAACTTTCTCAGTAAAAATTAATTCTCTTCAGAAACTAATTAAAACAGTAAAAAAAAAAAAAAAAAAAAAAAAACTTTTGACTTTCAGAGAAAGTCAGACAGTGCTGGGGACGTAAAAGAAGCAACTCCGTCACCACGCAGACATATGACGTAATTCTCTCTCTCTCTCTCTCTCTCTCTCTCTCTCTCTCTCTCTCTCTCTCTGGCACAAGCCTGTGCACGCGGCAATTGCACACCGGCGCGCGTGTGTGTGTGTGTACGTTATTTTCTTTTGTAGTGTGTAGCAAGGACAAGAATGAAAACAGGTCTGCGCACCTATTCTTTTATCCTTGGAAAATAAAGTTTCATTTCATTTCATTTCATTTCTCTCTCTCTCTCTCTCTCTCTCTCTCTCTCTCTCTCTCTCTCTCTCTCTCTCTCTCTCTCTCTCTCTCTCTCTCTCTCTCTCTCTCTCTCTCTCTCTCTCTCTCTCTCTCTGCGTGCCTACTGTCTTCATCCTTAGAAAATAAAGTTTCAAAGTTTCTCTCTCTCTCTCTCTCTCTCTCTCTCTCTCTCTCTCTCTCTCTCTCTCTCTCTCTCTCTCTCTCTCTCTCTCTCTCTCTCTCTCTCTCTCTCTCTCTCTCTCTCTCTCTCTCTCTCTCTCTCTCTCTCTCTCTCTGTATCCAGTTAGCTGCAAACTTCCAAAAATGAAAAAACAAAGTCACACGTGCATCACTTATAGATCATTTAAAAACTTTAATGAGAATGCTTTTTTGACTGATTTAGCTGGAGCACAGTTCACGGACGTGTATAACGATAGTGACCCGAACAAAGCATTAGACATCTGGTACCGCGTCTATCTCGGTGTGCTGAATAAACACGCGCCCCTGAGGCAAAAGAGAGTTAAGTACGCCGCCTTACCACCCTGGCTAACTGCGGATCTGATAGAGGCTATGGAACACAGGGACGAGCTTTAAAAAAAAAAACACAGGCATTTTGCTAAATACAAAACACAACGCAATCGCGTAAAATCAATGGTTTTAGAAGCAAAAAATCTCTCTTGAGTAATGTAGTTAAGCAACGTAAAGACTCCTCCACTGTATGGCGTGCCATAAGTTTAGTAACCAAAGGTACAAATAAAAGTAGTGCGTCTTTACCACCCCACCTCACTGCAAACAATTTTAACGACCATTTTGTCTCTGTGGCGGAATCACTAATGCCACTGGGAAATAACTCACATGAGTATATTTGTCCAGACAAACTACTAGACTACTGTAACCAGAAAAATAAAAACAACGAAACTTTCATGATACCGCCTATAGCGGTTCATGAAGTGGGCAGATTAATTACCTCGATGGAAAATAAAACTTCATCCGGGCCTGATGAGATCAGCTCAAAAATACTCAAGACATCTCTTCCATAATATATCGTTTAGAGTATCACGTACATCTACAATCTCTGTATAAAACAAAACTGTTTTCCGGATGCATTTAAAGAGGCAAAAGTAATCCCACTACCAAAATCAAAAGATCTAAGTGAAATTAATAATTTTCGTCCCATTTTATTACTACCAGTTTTGTCAAAGCCTTTAAAGAGGCATATTCATATACAGCTATCTAAATATTTAGAAAACCGAAATCTTATCCGTTCATTGCAGTCAGGTTTAAGACCAAACCATTCCTGCCATACCGTGCTGATTAGGATGACAGATACCTGGTTAGCATCTATCAATGAATCCAAACTAACAGGTGTAGTCTTTTTAGACTTCCGTAAAGCTTTTGATTTAGTAAACTATGATATACTGATAAAGAAAATCTCATATACACCAACATCGCTGCCACGTTCTTCAAATCCTACTTGGATGACAGAAGACAAAAAGTCCTTCTTAATGGTACATATTCTAATCACCGCTTAGTCAAGCATGGCGTGCCCCAGGGCTCTATTTTAGGCCCTCTTCTATTTGTTTATTCATTAACGACCTTCCGCTCACAATTAGCGATCATAATGTTTCATGCGATATGTTCGCGGATGATGCTGCAGTACACACGCCCGACGAGGATTTATCTATTATTGATACACGCCTACAAAACGCACTACAAGACATTGACAACTGGTGTAGTAATAATTCCATGATCCTAAACCCAGCGAAGACTGAATGTATGGTATTAAGTACCCGTCAAAAGCACCAGCTCGGCTCTCTCTCACTCAGCTTGTCTCTGCAAGGAAAACCCATCAGTCAAGTAACAGAACATCGTCTTCTCGGTGTTACTGTTGATAACCAGTTTAAATGGCAGTGTCATATTACTAACATATGCAACATAATATCAGACAAACTTTACATTTTAGCCAAATTAAAATATATCACTGATGTAGAAACACGTAAACTGTTCTTTAATGCCCACACCAGGTCACATATCAACTATGCTTCTACAGTGTGGGATGGAGCAAGCGAGGTCCAGTTAAAGAGACTGAACTCTCTTCATCGTAGAGCCGCAAAACTTATCCTACCTGACCCTAACTCAACTACTGATAATAAATTGAAAACCTTGGAGATTCTCCCCCTGAAAAATCATTTAATGTACAATAAGGGAATAATTATGTTCAAAACATTAAATAGCAAAATGCCTGATTATATTAAGAAACTATTTTCCTTTCCATCACCAACGTACTCAAGATCAAGGCAATTCATTATTGTACCACCACCTAGAATCGATCTCTACAAGACAAGTTTAGCGTTCTCCGGCCATAGCCTGTGGAACACTTTGCCTAGGAAAGTTACAACATCAACAACCCTTTCGTATTTTAGAGCCAGTATTTTCAATTGCCTCACGTCATTATCATAATACTTTCACTGCGACCTTATATTATTATACTTTTTGTAAATTGCATTTTTGTAATTAGTTATTTTTGTACATTAGTTTTAGTTAAGCGTCTAGAGCTCTAATCTGAGGTTAGGCGCTATACAAGTACTCATTATTATTATTATTATTATTATTATTATTATTATTATTATTATTATTATTATTATTATTATTATTATTATTATTATTCAGTGTGTGCGTTCACGCGCGTGTTTGTGTGTGTGTATGCGTGTGTGTGCATGTTTTGTTGTTGTTGTTGTTGTTGTTGTTGTTGTTGTTGTTGTTTTGTTTTGTTTTGTTTTTTATCATTCTTTTTTTTCTTCTTCTTCAATATAACATTTTCACACTTTGTGCATTATTTATATATTAGATTAGCAACGGCAAGTTCGAAAATGGTTGTGCCAGCCAAAAATTTCGCCGTTGTAAAATAAACAATCATTGTCATTCTCTCTCTCTCTCTCTCTCTCTCTCTCTCTCTCTCTCTCTCTCTCTCTCTCTCTCTCTCTCTCTCTCTCTCTCTCTCTCTCTCTCTCTCTCTCTCTCTCTCTCTCACACATATGCCCGCATTTCCAAGAGGCATAGATCCTCATGTGCCCACATCGACGCGCTTTCAGAAGAGCATGCAGGTGTACTTAGTATAGCATGTACCTAGGTAAAGTCAACCTGATTTCACACAAATTATAGAAAGACTGAAATTGTACCGTGAAATTCTATTTGTCACCATTTTCACTAGTCTTGAATCGAAAGCGAAACTAATATCACGTTGAATTTAAAATTACGTATAAAAAAAAACAAGATGGGATGAACCATAACCCACAAAGTCCCTTCAACATGAGAGCTGTCTTCGCTGTCAAGGGTCTCTACCTTTTGTCTATGACTTGTTTCTGATGTTGAAATATCTCCTTTTGAAAAAGCCGTATAGATGTGCCAATGCGTCATAGAGAACTCTATAGGGGCGCGCGCAGTGCATACGCGTCATTGGTTTGTCCATCTTCATTTGTCATGATGTTTTTTGTTTGTTTGTTTTTACGTAATTTTATATTTAACGTGATATGAGATTCGCCTTCGCTTCAAGACTTGGGAACATGGTGACAAAATTAGAATTTCACGGTACAATTTAAGTCTTGCTAAAATTTGTGTGAAATCAGGTTGACTTTACCTAGCTACACCTGCATGCTCTTCTGAAAGAACGTCGATGTGGGTGTATGTTTATGCGCGTGCGTGTGCGTGTGCGTGAGTGCATGCGCGCGCTTCAAACGTCCTAAAGAGGCATAGATGTTCATGCGCCCTCCAGGCACATGAGGATATATGCCTCTTGGAGATGTGCGCATTTATGTGAAAGAGCGAGCGAGAGAGAGACAAAGAATTACGGCATATCTGCGTGGTGACGGAGTTGCTTCTTTTACGTCACCGCCACTGTCTGACTTTCTCTAAAAGAAAAGGATTTTAACTGTTTTAATTATTTTCTAAAAAGAATTAATTTTTACTAATAAGTTCAAATGATACAAAGCTGGCTAACGAACTCATCCAATGTCTTTCTCCAAACTAGCTATATGCAAAAGTTCAAGCAAATATGACAAAAAATATGGACTCTAATCTGGGTCAACCGACTTCCTATAAACGGTTGTTTATGTCTTCAATGAGACATTCAATTACAATATGCTCGGAGGCTGTCTTAGCCTTAAGAAAGTATTTCGCCAAGTTTCAAGCTTGTGTGTACAGAAATATCGGAGATTCTCTTGTTTACATACATACGCACACACATACATACCGTAGTCTCCATACATATACAAAGCCGTAGTCTCCATAAATGCATACGCACATACGGCGCTTCGCGTCAAATGTACGTTCAGTAGCGAGGTTAGCGTAACTAGACATGACGTTATTTTTATCTTGTTACTTCAATTGTTAGAGGTTCAGCCTGCCCGCTTTTGACATCATGGACATGCTATTAAATTCGCCCCACCACGACCCGTCCTAAAATGTCCCTTCTATAATTAGAAGACACTTAAAAATGCGTCATGACAAATGACTTTTGACAAACCAATGACACGTATGTGCGCATCTCCAAGAGGCATAGATCCTCAAGTGACCGGAGGTTTCATGAACATCTATGCCTCTTGAGGATGTTTGCAGCGCGCGCATGCCAGCACGCACACGCATACACACACATCGACGCGCTTTCAGAAGAAAATGCAAATGTACTTAGTAGCATGTAGCTAGGTAAAGTCACCCTTATTTCACACAAATTATAGCAAGACTGAAATTGTACCGTGAAATTCTAGTTTTGACCCCATTTGAAGCCTTGAATCGAAAGCGAATCTCATATCACGTGAAATATAAAATTACGTAGAAACAAAAAAATACGTCATGACAAATGACGTTTGACAAACAAATGACGCGTATGCACTGCGCGCGCCCCTTATAGAGTTCACTATGGCGCATTTGCACATCTGCAATGCTCTTTCAAAAGGAGATATTTCAACATCACAATCAAGTCAAAGACAAAAGGCAGAGACTCTTGACAGCGAAGACAGCTCTCATATAGAAGGGACTTTGTGGGTTATGGTTCATCCCATCTTGTTACAATCTATGTGAGTAGGCACACATACCAGGAGTTTTCTACTGACTTTTGAGCGGAAGGAAAATGACTCTCCAGCAAACAACGGAGAAGGAGAGCAGAAAAGTCTTTCATTCTTACAACATTCAAACTTCATGCTTTAACTCATTCTACCCCATCAGCGAAATCCCCAAATGTTGCCGTTGTCCTCTGAAGACTGCTTTGCATTGCAGGACACAGATCGACCATGATAGTTCAAGGGTGATGCCAGAATAGCTTGGCGCCCATAGGCGCCAAGCCATTCTGGCATCACCCTTGAACTATCATGGTCGATCCTTATCTTGTTGTGGTGTGTCTGGGGTAGAATGAGTTAACTGAAATCATTCGCGGCAAGCGGTATCCGGGTGCGGCTGACCGCAAATGAGTTAAGTTAGCCCTTTTGTCTAGCATTATTGTAAACCATAATAAGAACTTTCAGAATGGAAATGTTGCGAACTGTTAACCTATTAATCCTTTACTGCCTGAAGGGGGTTCCTTTAACTCTTTCGAGAAGTGCCGCAACTTGTTCTGCGACACGTATCGAATGTGTTAAAAGAGCATAACTTTACAATGCGCTTCTCAGATTTCTTAGTTCTTTGTAAAATCGCGATGATTCCGGACAAAAACCGCTAACGACGCGCAAAGGGCTAATGGACGAAATTTTTAATCGATGATGTGACGTTGTACATTTCGCACACTAAGAGAGATCAGTAATACTTTGTACATCCTGTCTGTGTGTCCATTTTGAAAAGGGGGACTTCACTCATTGTGCCCGAGGTACGAAATGCCCGCATTTTGGAGTTATCCTCTGAACACTACATTACAATTCAGGACACAGATCGACCGTGATTGTTCAAGGGTGGTGGCAGAATAGCTTGGCGCCTATAGGCGCCGAGCTATTCTGCCACCACCCTTGAACTACATCTTACTGTGGTGTGTCGCGGGCAGAATGAGTTAGGGTCAGGAGGATAACTTGTGTGGGTTTGATGGTCCTGTGGCAAGCACGTTTCGATCTTCACTTCTCTGATCCGTCTCCATAACAGCTAAACTAGTCGCCGGGGACACACTGCTATGGACAGCTTTCTACATCACGTCAATCGCCTAGTAGTAAAATTTGCCTGCCAGTGGTCGCGGATTGGGTGTCTGAAATCCTTGTCAAATTTATAGCCAAAGAGCTGCAGCCGCCGGGAAACAGGAAACATTTCCGTAGTCTCCATGCAGACGTAAAAGTACTAGGTCTGTATAGGCCGTTTGACATCGGAGTTCACAACGGTTTTTTCCCAAATATCTCCGCAAAGAAACACTTTCTCTGTGCCACTTTAAGAACAAACATCATTTAATGCCAATTGACCTAATATGGAATATTTTTTACTGAACTCCTATGATTTGTCGATTTTGCTGTACAGTCGTACAATATTGGTGAAAAGACAAGAACAAGCCATTTGCAATACCCTAAACAGAGCCCCGGCAGATTTTAATATCGAGGTCAAGCATGCAGACTTCAAGTATGCCTGGGCTGTTTCAGGTTTGAAAACGTGGCCAATTCCTGTGAAAATCGATCTTTCTTACACTGGGCTTAATAGATGTATATATGGGGCACATTTAGGGATGTAAAATCCGTAATTTATTAAACAATTCCGAACTTTTACCACTATACAGCAAACCTGACACATTGTTCGAGTTTCTTAAAAGTAAATCGTATTAGGTCAACTGTCACTGAATGATATTTGTTCTAAGATTGATATAGAAAAAAATGGTTCCTTGTGAAGATATTTGCGAAAAACGTTGTGCTCTCCGAATTAAAACGACCTATACAACTTTGAAACACGTGACTCCAATGATGATTGGTCAGTATACTAAAGGGTTTTCTAGCCTACTTTGTTCGCTTCAAAATGAACGTGCCATATCTCCGCTTACGCGGAGAAATGGCTCGGTTATTTCGAAGCTAATAAAGTAGGTTATAACGGAAGTGGCGGGAATTCCAACAGGTCAAAGTTTACCTCATTGCAAAATGTTTTTTTTTTTTTTTTTTTTTTTTTTTTTTTTTTTTTTTTTTTTTTGGAAGGGGGGGGGGGGGGGGAGGGGGTGCAGAGGTGCAGGGTTTCATATGACGAGGCTTCTTATACCTTATGAGCAAGCATGTTTAAAAAACATGCTGCGCATTGACTTCAGGGGTCATATGAAAAGTTAATTTCCACTGACGTCATTTGTCGTTTAGTAAGCGGAGAGTCGAGAGTACCACCGAGTCACCCAGCTTCCCGATGGGGAACAAAGCAGGCTAGCTCAGCTGCCAGCCAACTGCCCCTCTGCATTGTTAGCGCAGCAAGATTTTTACGTGGGGGCTAAAAAATAAAAATAGCTCAAACAAAGCTGCTTGGACTATTCTTCGACCAGTGTCGAGTGTCAGGTAATTTCCAATAGCCAGTACCTTCCTGTCAAAGTTCCAGCTGTTTTGTTTTGAACTGAGAGAGAGAGAGAGAGAGAGAGAGAGAGAGAGAGAGAGAGAGAGAGAGAGAGAGAGGAGAGAGAGAGAGAGAGAGAGAGAGAGAGAGAGAGAGAGAGAGAGAGAGAGAGAGAGAGAGAGAGAGAGAGAGAGAGAGAGAGAGATGATGATGATGATGATGATGATGATGATGATGATGATGATGATGATGATGAAACGTTTGATAAAGTTTCATGCATGCGAATGCCTCTCTTACAAACTGTCCTGCTACTCTACACACATAAATATACATCGAGCAACACAGTAAAAAAAAATTTTTTTTTTAAACAAAAAAAAAAACATAGTGTCAAGAACATTCAAGTGTACGAAAAGCTTAAAAGGCGAAAAACAAACAAACATAATAACAGCGACATAACCTGAAGGTCATCTTGGAGTTAGAACATGTCTCTGAGAGTACAGCATCAATAGAGGAGAATTGAATCGTGGTATTACTGAATTTAGAAGTAAAAAGCGATAGAGAGAGAGAGAGAGAGAGAGAGAGAGAGAGAGAGAGAGAGAGAGAGAGAGAGAGAGAGGCAGACAGACAGACAGACAGACAGACAGACAGACACAGACACAGACAGACAGTGGTACCTCAACTGGTCTCATTCTTCTTCTTCTTGAACGCCGAACTGGTCTTATTTATTTTTTGCAGTCAACACTCAGGCTATCCGAAGTATAATATATATATATATATATATATATATAATATATATATATATATATATATATATATATATTATATATATATATATATTATATATATATATATATATATATATCTTGGCACGCTTAAATAAGTGAATGAATCCAGTCATACGCCGCGCTATGCCTTCTGATGAAGAAAGAAGAAGATTGAAAGATACCTGGCCCTGTGGGCTCCTACTCCACCGCGAGACATTTGACTTTTTACAATACTCCGTTACTGCATACTTAGTAGACGAGAGTCTGGTGCTGCAGCTTGCTGGAGTATTACAATGGAGGCGGCATACTCACCTTGTATTGCTGCTACGCCAGCCGTGTGCGTGGCTGGGTTTTTTACACTGACGACACAAACTCCCAGATCAGCATATTGTCTGTGTGTGTGCTGGTCTTTGATTGTGGACCTTACGCCTTTCAGCCGTAAGGTCCACAATCAAAGACCAGCATACTCGCTAATAAAATCACATACTAGTCTATGGTATACACTTAAAGCGGCCGTAAACGGTTAATAGTTCGCAATATCTTTTGTTATGAACGTTTTGGTATGTCTTACAATAATGATGGACGAAAGGACCAACTTAAATAATTAATGAAGTAAACATCATATGTTAACATAATTATCGTATGTTAAAGTGATTTTCATATGTTAATTCATTCAGCCAGACGCACGTATTTCCCTAATTTTGGAGGCGTCATCTAACGACTAAGCACCTGTTGCAGGAGATGGATCGACCATGATAATTCAAGGGTAGTGCCAGATTAGCTTGGCGCCGACAGGCGCCAAGCTAATCTGGCACTACCCTTGAATTATCATGGTCGATCCATCTCCTGTTGTAGGACGTCAGTGCTGAATGGGTTAAAGCGACCTATTGACCTAGTCCTGTGACCTAGTCCGGTGACCTAGTCCCGTGACCTAGTCCGGTGACAAGGTCCGGTCAGTAAAGGTACAATACAGCGCAATGTCTCTATGACCAATGTCCTTTGTATGTCTGACAATAATGATGGACACAATTGCTAACTTTAAGTTATGAAAGTTTGAGTATCGTAAAATGAAAGACTTTTCGCCACTGCACACAGGCGAGTCCCTTCGCCGACTGCGCTCAAAAGGCAGCGAATAACCTTTGGGGTACGTGTGCCTGTACTCAGTGGATTGCCAAAAGAAGGGCAGGAAAGTCTTAGCTGAGGCGAGACAACGTTGATAACCCGTTGTACCGGCGAATTTAAGGGAGCAAAGCCCCGCCACGGAGCAGATCGCTTTAGCCTTTTCATTGATGATGAAACGGGTTTTTTTTTCAGGATAAAGTTTTAGGCATGCGAATGTCTCTCTTACAAACTGTCCTGCCAGTGAAAGCAGATTGTGTTCCTGAAATCATTGTAAATGCAACATCAACGACCCCAGGTCGTCAAAGGAACATGGATACAGGGAGGTTTCAGCAAGGGGCATAGATCCTCATGAGCCCCCGCAGCTGCGGGGGCTCATGAGGATCTATGCCTCTTGCAGTTGGGTGGTGGTCATTGTTTTCTCATTTCCGCAGTGAAGGAGTGAAATAATCGTGAAAGACAGTTGGCAAATGGTGACTCATCGGTTTTTAATGTTTGTTTATCGTGATGTGATTTTGCCCTGAATTACCAAATTAGGGGTGGGGTGGAGGGGGGGGGGGTTGTGCTGGTCTGTGATTTTGGACCTTACTACTCAAGTGCCGTAAAATCCAAATTCACAGACCAGCTGAATGAGCGCGACCCCTTCGATGTGAAGGGGACAGCAAGTCCATTTTAGTGAAAAAGCTAGATTTTACCCCTTCAATGCCGAGAAAATGTGGACACCACCCAACTGCAAGAGGCATAGATCCTCATGAGCCCCCGCAATTGCGGGGGCTCATCAGGATCTATGCCTCTTGCTGGAACCACTTGATGTCCATCGTTCATGGGACGGCCGAAGCTCCTTCGCGTTGAGTGTACAACCAGATTTCGGACGCACAATGTACGTACAGTGGAGCGAAGAGGTTAAATTGGCCTATCACACACGTATACGCGTCGGATGTAACAAATGGCCAGGGAACCAGTTTCTCCTCGTTGCTTATCCGAAGTTTGCTGTAAGCCAAAAGAGATTTACACACAAAAGGAGGGCTCTCGGGACCTGTGACAAAGAGTCTTTGTAACAAATCGTTCGATATAACAAATCGACAAGGGTCCCACTTTTTCGTCTTGTTACGTCCGAAATTTGTAATAAACGACGTCATTAATTTCAGTGCACTCCGCTTATAACAAGGTCGGTTGTAACAAAAGTCGGAAGTAACAAAACTTCTTCAGAGGTCCTGACAGCAGTCGTTCTATGTAAATCGTTTATAATGAATTTCGGATATGACCAAAAAAAAAGGAAACCTGGACCCTCTGGCGATTTGTTATATGGGAAGTTTGCTGTGCTTAGAAGTGCTGTTGAGACCTGTGGAGAAAAAAGTGTTTGTTATATCCGATTTGTGTTTTATCCGGCTTTGTTATCAGAGAAGTAGACTATAGTATTACAATGACGCTGTCGTTCACAAAAAAATAAAAAATAAAAAACAACTGCAAGAGGTATAGATCCTCATGAGCCCCCGCAATCGCGGGGGTTCATGAGGATCTATACCTCTTGATGACACCACTTTGTGTCTTATGCTTTTCACAGAGCTGTTAGTTTCGTCTATTCTACTATTATCTCCTCGCTGCAGTCTCTCTCTCTCTCTCTCTCTCTCTCTCTCTCTCTCTCTCTCAGTCTCTCTCTCTCTCTCTCTCTCTCTCTCTCTCTCTCTCTCTCTCTCTCTCTCTCTCTCTCTCTCTCCTCCACCTCTCCACACTCATCGACCGACACGTGTGCCCACACCTTGCACGCGCAACTCACGCGCAAGTCGAAGAGCACGCGACAGGCGCGAGCGTAGGAGGGGCATGCGTAGAAAACTAGCGCCGTAGGACGGGAGACGGACGGAATACTAAGATACAGCTCTCTCGGCAAAGGATCCTGCACGTTTTCGACACAGTGGCGGCCGAGAGACACACGAGAGATACACGAAGAGACAGAAGAGTTAGCAGAGACAATTAGACAGGAGGCCGAGATATATACAGACGTGAGAGAAAGTGAGAGAAACTGGCTGATCAATGATTTACTGTGACAGAAACTGGAAGAACACGGCAATGAGAAAGTAAGAGCAACAGAGAGTAACATTGTAACTGCGGAAAAGACAAAACTGGAAAATCAGTAGAAGAACCAGGCTGTAAGGTACGAGAGAGAGAGAGAGAAATATAGTAACACTTTTGTTCTTTTGAAACGGTCGATAAACAGGTACTGACATCCCTGACAAGGTCACAATTCCAAGAGCCATCTTCAGACAGAAGAAGTGACTGAAAGACAAAAGAAGAGAAGAACAAGTGGCTGAAACAAAACAAAAAACAAACACAAAAGAAAAACGTGATGTGTTTGTGTTTGAGATATCCAAGATCCGGTTGACCCTCCGCTTAACCCTTCTGCAAATAAGCGACTCGTGACCATAGTGAGATGACGGCATTGATCAGCCGGAGACCTTTCAGCATTGTTGCATCATAACAAAGCCGACATCCCACGACAACCACGATATTGCACATTCCGCATTCAGTTGATCCGCAGAAGACCCCCCCCAAAAAAAAAAATCTCAATAACTTTGTGTCTGAAAATATTATTTAGAGCTCCTCGCAGAGTGCTGGAAATTGCTGACTTGTTTTCCCTGTGGAATACTTTGCCCCGACAGGGTTGCTTCGCTGCTATTGCGCAACACTAACAGGAAATTGCCTTGGTTGGTTGGAAGTACACTTGTAACGATTGGCTTTCTTGCTGTGGATACAAGAACTGTGGCATCCGCGTCCTGACAGAGGATACATTGTTTCTGGATATGGTTCAGTTGTGGTGAGAGGACATTTTTCTTTCTCTTTGCTTCCCCACTACGCAAGCGGTCCTCGGGCCGACGTCGGCCGCAGTGGGCCCGCGCACGGCCGTGCGCGGGCCCACTGCGGCCGACATGGGCCCGAGGTGCTGGGTTTTTCTTTTTTCTTTCTTGAAATCCAGACCAATAACGTGGCTGAAATGCTCGTAAAATGCAAGCAAAAAAGCACTTGCACGGAAAGAAAAACGCGCTTCTGAAAAACACGGACAAAAGAGTACTGCTTTTTGTTCTTGTTTTTTCTGAAGTGTGTTTATCACCAAAGAAAGAAACACGCTTCGGAGAAGGAAGTCCTTGGTCTTTCGAAGCGTGTTCTTTTCCTTCTTTTTTTTTTTTTCTCTCCTTGGTTTCATTTTAGCTGTTTATATGTTTTCGTTGTTAGTTGCATTTATTTGTTCGTTCGTTCCTTTGTTCGGGGGGAGCCGGGAAGCTCAGGTGGTAGAGCGATCCACTCTCGTCCGAAAGGTGACGGGTTCGAACCCAGCATGGATCAAATTTTGTTCAGACTCAAGCCGTTAGGCCCTAAACGCTTAACGGTTGGTTTGTTTGTTTGTTTGTTTTTGCTGTTGTTGTTGTTGTTTTTCGTTCATTCGTTTGTTCTGTCATTCATTCTGTCATTTGGGGAGCTGGGTGGCTCGGTCGTAGAGCGTTCGACTCTCGTCCGAATGGTGGCGGGTTTTAATCCAGCTGGGGTCAAAGTTTGTACAGACCCTATTCGGTGCGACCCCGTCTTAAAATCCCCTTCGTGGTGGACACAAGGTGTTAAGCGCTAAACGTATTAATGTTTTTCATTCTGCCACTCATTCTGTCATAATGTCATCTATTCTGTCATTCATTTTCTCATTTGTCATTCATTCTGTCAATTTGTCATTAATTACCTCGCTCATTCTGCCATCCATTCACCCATTCATCCATTCATTTATCTGTTTGTAGGGTTTTATTTTATTTTTTGTTTTCTCTCATTACTTTATCATCAAAATAGTTTCTTTTCCTTTCTTTCACATATTTATTACACTCTTTCATCTTCTCAGATGTCCTCGGTTTTGTTTCTTTTAGATTCTTTCATCTTCTTTTCCATCTTGCTTTCTTTCAGATTTCTTTTATACAAAATCTCCCTTTCTTTCACGAAATAAATTGATTAAACTGCGCGGTCAATACTTTACGCAGTAGCCAAAGAAGCCGATTTCTTTACACGCTACCTACATAACTAATGTGCATTTACAACCCAAAACTCTTCCGTAGACGTTTCACTGATTCCCACCTAATAAACAACTTTTCCTGCCCAGAAAAAAAAAATGCAAGAGACTTAGATCCTCATGAGCCCCCGCATTCGCGGGGGCTCATGAGGATCTAAGTCTCTTGCTGTGACCAATCTGCACCCAATTCCCCTGTACGGCTGGGACCCTATGGCGTCAGAATGACACAGATTTTAGACAAATGATTTTAGTACGCTGGCAGTGACGTGGTTAAGACTATCGCAGCTGTTTCTCGATAAAAGGGGTTCCAGCAAGAGGCATAGATCCTCATGAACCCCTCCCCACCCTCCACCCTCCACCCCCTCCTCTGCAAATCGGATGGCTCATGAGGATCTATTTCTCTTGCAGTTGGATTGTGTTCACTTGTTTATCGGCAGCGAAGGTAAACAGCACAGCTTGCACTTTTCTTATCAAACACGCATCCCGCAACATTTTTAAAGATTATCCACAGCTTTTGTCAGTGATAAAAAGGACACCCCAAATAGACCGTTACCCGCAGATCGATAGCCTAACACATTCTTTTACACCAGGACCGAAATTCTCCAAATTTTGAAGTTGCCATCTGAAGGACTGTATTGCAATTCTAGAGACAGATCGAGCATGATAGTTCAAGGGTGGTGCCAGAATCGCGTGGCGCCTATGGGCGCCAAGCTATTCCGGCGCCACCCTTGAACTATCATGCTCAATCCGTGTCTTGCTATGGTGTGTCAGGGCTGAATGAGCTAACAAACAAGTTTGTGTGTCCGTTCGATGCAAAAATTCTTTACGCACCAGTTTATGTGAGACGCAAGAATGAGGAATGGTGTGTGGTGGGGTGAGGGGGGGGGGGGGGGTCTATAAAAACTGTGCCCCAGCTGTGTGCGATGGATCGGCCATGACTGTGCCAGATTAGCTGGGAGCCTTCCCTGGAGTATTAGTAAAATTGCATGAACTCAAATCAGGGTGGTTTCAATTAAAGCTGTCCCCCCTGTGTAACGTCTAGACAATGCTACCTTCCCTTGCAAATTACAGAATGTAACAGGCTGCACACGTCACAAGTAGGCCTACTGAATGCGAATTGAAATAGTTCATTCCACGTGAACAAAAGCACAAACATGTACTTCTGGAGTATTTTGATGAAGTTCATGTCACTTTTCGGCAATCGATTGAACTTGCATCCGGAGTGAAAATTTCGTGCGCAAAACTTATTTTACATGTTAAGATTTCGTCAGTAGCTCTTACCATTTACGTCTTTGTCTCGTTCGTATTGCGTACCAGATTGAACCAGTTACTAGACTTCGTCTGTACCTCTTACTAGTTTTTGTTCTTTTCCTAAGATTTCGTCTGTATCTCGTACTGATTTTCATCTCTTCCCTAAGATTTCGTCTGTATCTCGTAATCTTTTTATCTCTTCCCTAAGATTTCGTCTGTATCTCGTACTGATTTTCATCTCTTCCCTAAGATTTCGTCTGTATCTCGTACTGATTGTCTGTATCTTTTACCAGTTTTCATCTCTTCCCTAAGATTTCGTCTGTATCTCCTACAGATTTTCATCTCTTCCCTAAGATTTTGGCTGTATCTCGTACTGATTTTCATCTTTTCCCTATGATTTTGTCTGTATCTCTTACCAGTTTCCGTCCTTTTTCTAAGATTTCGTCAGATGTATCTCTTACCGGTTTTCGTCTCTTTCCTAAGGCTTGTATCTCTTACCAGTTTACGTTATTGTACTTACACTTTGTCTGTGGCTCTTACCAGTTTTTGTCTTTTTCCAAAGAACTTGTTAGTTTGCAGTTCTTACCAGTTCACGACGAGGTTCCATCTTTAGCTATTGCCAGTGTTCGTCTTTTTTCTAAGATTTTTTTGTTTCAGTTAAGAAATAAATACGGATTATATCTTTAAAAAATGTGAAAACCGGTACGGTTTTCGTGTTTTTCCTACGATATAATCCTTATTTATTCACCATATACACCATCACCGACCTTTTCCTGAGACCTTTTTTTCTGTAGAGCTTCTTTTTCTCAAGTTCTTCAGCTTTCTCGAGGCATTGCAACACTGCTCTAAATCTGTTCACACGATACTTCCTTTTTCTTGTATGCTGTCTGAGACAAATGTGAACCCAAAAGAGTTGTCAATTTTAGTTTTCCTTCATTCACTCGAGAACTTGGGTGTGCTCTCTCAGGTTCAGTTCGTGCGTCTCACATAAACTACTGCGGAAAGAATTTTCTCATCAAACGGACACAAGTACTTACGTTTGTTAGGATATCGATCTGCGGGTCACCGTCTAAGTCCTTTATATCACTGACAAAAGGTAATGTTACCTCCTTCAGTTGCCACATTCCTTCTGCCAATGAAGATAAGTAGCGGCTAATCTCTCTGTTTGTTTGTTTGTCTATTTTGACAAAGGGTATTTACCCGAAATATTAATAAATTGTGTTGTACCCGTCTTTTCTAAGCGTGTTTCTTTCTCCGTTTGGTACTTCTTTGCATATTACACGCTTGGCAGTCACCTTTTTGGTCTGGATTGTTTACGTTTGTTAGGATATCGATCTGCGAGTCACCGTCTAAGTGGGCTGCCCTTTATATCACTGACAAAAGTTGCGGATCATCTTTCACCTTTACAATGTTACGGGATGCGTGTTTGATAAGAAAAGTTTAAGCTCTGCAATTTATAAACAGTACGGATAGCTTTAACCCCTTCACTGCCGAGAAAAAAAGAACACAATCCAGCTGCCAGAGACATAGATCCTCATGAGCCCCCGCATTTGCGGGGGCTCATGAGGATCTATGTCTCTTGCTAAAATCACTTTGTATCCATGTTCCATGGGAATCATCGACGTTCAATGTACAACGATTCCAAAAACACAACCTGCGTCCAATGGCAGTGAGAGGGTTAAAAACACATTCCTTAACAATTTAATGTTTATTTTATATCTTCTACAGCTCTGTCGTTAAATAGCAAAAGCTAGCATGTCCATTTTTGAGGAAAGCGAGATTTTTCTGTTTACAATGAAAATCTCGCTGCTCTCGAAAATGGACATACTGCTTTTGTGGGGAGATTTTCCTCGTATACATTGAAAATCTCTTCTTTTTTCCTCGTATACATTGAAAATCTCTTCTTTTTTCCTCGTATACATTGAAAATCTCTTCTTTTTTCCTCGTATACATTGAAAATCTCTTCTTTTTTTCTCAAAGAAATGGACGTACTTGATTTAGCCATACAACGGGAAAGCTTAGGTATGTAAACGAAAATTGGGTGAAAGAAAGTAGCCAGTGCCTATTGAAAGGAAGGGCAGCGTTAGTAATATCAACGACCAAAAGCCAACACCGTCCAAGACACATGGATGTAAGGGGCATAGATCCTCCTGAGCCCCCCCCTCCTCCTCCCATGAGGATCTATGTCTCTTGCAGTTGTATCATGTTCACTTTATTCTCGGCAGTGAAAGGGTTAATCTAACTACTTCCGACTGGGGCAAAAATAACACTTTAGTCTGAGCCACGCCCACGCGTAATTTCTAAGTATAAAAAAAAAGAAAAAATAAGTGTCTTCCACTTGCGCGTGAGGCAAATAAATGGTTTAATTCTGACTCGAACAAGTCGAACAAGCCAACTCTCCCCCAGTGAGCAAAGGTCATCTGGCCCATGACGGCCGTAATGGGCCCGCGTACGGCTGTGCACTGCGGCCATCGGAGGCCCAAAGGCGTTTTGCTACCGGGGTCGCGACCAGAATCACTTGGCGGAATCATACATTTTCTCACGCGCCTAATGACGTGTACAGTTTGCTTTCTAAGCATAAAAAGTCACTGTCGTAAAAACAAAAATCCATAAAGTTTCAGTGTCGTAGTGTGTGGTGTAGGAATCCTTGGGACGGGAAGGATGGCGGGGGGAGGAGAGAGGAGGAGGTAGGTATGGCCTTGCCATACTTCATCTGAACATGAATTAATGCGTTTTATGAGACAAGAGTAGAGATCTTAGCTTAGATGTTGACAATACTACTTTTCATACAATCCTTTGCTGACAAAGAAATTTAAAACAATAATTTAATTAAATAATAATAATAATAATAATAATAATAATAATAATAGTAACAATAATAAAGGTATTAGGGGGAGGGGGCTGTGGTGAACGGCGTAAATACAACAGTGTCTTAAATCATTCACGGTCAGCCGCATCCGGATGTGCGGCTTATGCTGGCCGCGAATGAGTTAAGGCGAACATACTATTGGCCTGAGAATCTTTTTTTTAAGCGACCATACCAACCATTTTCCTCCGGCCAGTACTTTCTCTTGACCCTCCCAATATTAAATATAATTGGGACATACCTCCTCCAATACCATGTTATATTGCAAGGTAGGGCAGTGTCATAGGAACTAGGCAAAATACAATACGTTTCTTTTGAGCGAGATTTTTATTGTAATACACTAAAAATTTGATTTTTGTTTTTTCACATACATGAAATACTTAAAATAAATTATCAAAGGACAGTACTACCTGGAACATTTTGACATACAATTTTGACATTGTATATCCAACCCCCCCCCCCTCCAACCATTCACCCACACCCCCATCCGATCCCCCACATCCCTCCCTGTCGCCGGAGTTTTCAAACAGTTTGCCATACTGCCATACATCCTCTGAAGTCTTCCTACGCAACTCGTAATGTCGGTGAATAAATAGCAGCAATAGGACGTACATTCTTCTCACATTGCCTCGTCTCAATGACAGAACTCGCATTAATTTTTTTTTTCACCGTTTAATCGATCCCTTTAAATCCCTCGTGCATTCAGCCACTGGTACTGCCGCTTACAGTACCGCTGGCTTCATGCGCAAGGGGGTTAACCCGTTCATTGTCGAGAAATACAACTGAACACCATCCAGCAGCAAGAGGCATAGATCCTCATGAGCCCCCGCAGTCGCGGGGGCTCATGAGAATCCATGCCTCTTGCTAACTCCGCTTTGTGTCCGCGTTCTTTGGACGGTTTTGGCTGTTCAGCGTTGAATGAACGAAACGTTTCGAAACACAATCTACGGAAAGTAGAAGTAATTTATTTGTGCTGTCAATGCGCAGCACGTGTCTTACAAACATTGTCTACATTCACAAGCTGGATTTATTTTTCCCGCGACAGAAGTGAGTTCTGACGTTCTGAGTTTAACTGCTGCTAAGTAGCAGCAAGGAAGATTTTAACCTATTAAACTTTCGGCCGGTCGATATAAACGCGCGCGCAGTCCCGATCATGAGTCCGAAATAGCTCAGGCGGTTAAGCGTCGGAGCAAGAGAGCGAAGGGAATCGCGGGGTGGTGGGTTCGATTTCCCGTCCCGGCCCCGGTAGCTGGACTCGCAATCCAGAGGAAAAAGACGGGCCCCGGCTTGTTCCATAGCATGTCCGTTGAAAGGTCCTGGTATATCAAAGTGGCACAGTTGCAGTGCGCGTGAATTGATCAGTGTTCATGTCGTACTCCATAGGCAATAGATTTCCCTGTCCCCCATAACCCGCCCGTCAGGGCCGTCCATTATCACTTCGGGTGCCGTGGACGTTAAACCCCGAACTAACCGATTGAAGTCATTTGAATCCTAGCTGTCAGCGTGAAAGCATAGCGCCGCCTGCTCTGCGGCGAAACCGAAGGTACACCTTCGGGATCCGACCCTTTAAGCCGCACGAAGGACAATATTATTGTCCTCTGATATGAGGTTTAAGTCACTGTTCTGGAGACAGCTCAACCATGATAGTTCAAGGGTGGTGGCGGAATAGCTTGGCGCCTTCAGGCGCCAAGCTATTCCGACACCACCCTTGAACTATCATGGTCGATCCACATCCTGTCGTATTGTGGTAGAGCTTAGTGGGTTCAGAGAGGTCCCAGACTCTCTAGTCAAAGTCAAGTCCAAGTGAAATATAGTCCTAAAAGGGATGACCATTGCATAACTCCCAGTCATTAAAACAAATAAAATAAGAAGAAAACTAAAAAGAGAGGCTGAACCCCCTTTAAAATATGTGGAAATCAAACGCGTCGTTTCGGATCAGAGATCCTTCTTCGTGTTTCATTTCCACATAATTAAAGGGTAATCATCCCTCTCTTTTTAGTTTTATTTTCATACAAAACCCTTGCCGCAACAGTTTTACTTCAAATAAAATATTAATAATGTATATGAATGGTTAATAAACACACGTAAAGAATGAAGTCGTCCTAAAATGTGGAGCGTTTGGGAGGGAAAGTGAGATGAGGGAAAGGCAGGTGTGTGTGTGGACAGTTGCAGCCTGAGGATTGAATCAGTGAGAGGGGAGAGAAGTGGGGAGGGAAGGGGGAAGGGAGAGGGAGAGGGGGTATGGGATGAAGCAATATATGACCATTACACACCGACTAAAGCCTGGACTATCATGTCCGGTGTGCCCAGCGCAAACATTATTATAAGTTATGGGCCTTTCGGCCATCCTTATCAGTGTTCGGGGCCGCTGGTAATTTTGACAGCCGGCGTGAAAATCAGATAACAAGGCTTTTTGCTGTTTTTTCTCATTATGCATTATTTCAGTAATATTTTCTGGCTTTTATATCGATTACATGCCGTTAGACCCCTATGATTTTCTACTAGTCAGATGTAATAATACACCCATACTAATTAGGGGTATTAAGACTGCTTTAAAAAAAAAACTGAACAAATACGAACAAGGCCCCATTACCGGCTGGCTGAGCCAGTTTTTGGATCAAATCTGCGTTGCAACTGTTGTCGATGTACATGGTCTACGCTATCACTGACCCGTCAACTCATTCGAGACGTGCTGCATCCGGATACGCGGTTTAAGCCACGTATCCGAATGCAGCACGTCTCGAATGTGAAAAACAGATGTAACCCAAACACCTATACAGTTATTAGTTCGTGGGGCTTTGCTAATGGATAATTTCGCCCAGTTTTCAAGTAGTCTTATGAAGACCTTATTAGCAAGCGCGCATAATTAATTGTAATAAGTGGAAAATCATAGTGCTCCAATGGCATACAACAGATTGAGCGGAAAGAAAATGCCACTTAAAGCATGGTGTATGAGAAAAACAATAAAATACAAAGTGGTAAAGGTGCCCAAATAGCCCAAATCAGTACGATTTGCCTTTTATCAAGAAATACAATTTTGAATTTTTTCTGTGCTTTTATCAATGAGTTCCACTGAATTGTCAGTTGGTCCTAAAGGGAATTGTATTCCCAGTATGAAAAGAAAACTAAAAAGAGAGATTGAAAACCCTTTAAGTACATAAACAATGAAAACACGTCTTTCATTTTTGATGGTTTTCAAACTTTTTTTTCTTTACTTTTCTTTTCACACGAAACCCTTGCGGCAATATTTTTACTTATAAAGCAAAGAGGATTTATGTTCCAGCAAGTCAAAACATTAGTATTCTCTAGTCATGTGTCCGGAGGAGGTTTGACCATGACCAGTCCCTCCCAACTGGCACCTTCCCCCTGGGCTCATACGTTCTTGTAAGGTTCGGCGCTTAAAGCCTGCGGCATAAGGATTCTGTGCCTTATAAGTGTACCTATTACAAGGTTGTTTAGTACAGTATTCAGCCAAGTCCCATGTCGACAGAATGGAAAATGCAAGAGAAATAACAAACAAGCAAACAAAAACCTAGAAAACCTTAAACAAATACAAAAACAAACTCACAAAGCACACTTCGTAACAAGGACAAACAGTTCCCTACAATTTAGCCCATTCAGTCTCTCTCTCAGTGAAAAAAGATTGTGCGGTTGAGATCTTTGTTAATCATTTCAGTGTCAATTGACACAGCTTTTTTTTTAATCATTCTGCATTCAGCGTCAAAGATCGGCTCCCCAGCCGTCACAGGAGCTTACATACATTATGGTTTCAGCAAGAGGCATAGATCCTCATGAGCCCCCGCAACTGCGGGGGCTCATGCGGATCTATACCTCTTTCAGTTGGGTGGTGTTCAGTTTTGTTCTAGGCCGTGGACGGCTTAATCGAACACCAAAGAATCCTAACCGTCTAAGAGACATAGATACAAAGTGGTGTCAGCAAGAGGCATAGATCTTCATGAGCCCCCGCAACTGCGGGAGGCTCATGAAGATCTATGTCTCTTGCAGCTGGGTGGTGTTCAGTCACTTTTTCTCGGCAAGGAATTTGGTAATACGACATGATCTTTGCGTATCGATCTCCACTCACTGACAAAAATACCCCGTGAGCAAAAGGTCCTCGGCGCTGTTGTGCTGTTGCAACCACTAAGACCAGTGTCAGCCTGAAGATATTTGATGAGTGTCTGTGTCCGTGAAGTGTTTCCGATGAATCGACTAATGTCGCATTTCCTTTGCTCGTCAGTATAGTATTGTCTCTAGCAACGATGATGAGGATGATAATGATGATGATGGCAAAAATGGTCTTTCTTGTGAATTCAAAAGTCCATTGATTTTGTGAAAAGCTAAATTTTTATTGTCATTCAGCGCGACGCACGTATTTCTCAAATTTTAGAGGCGTCATCTAACGATTACGCACCTGTCAGTTGCAGGCGATTGATCGACCATATTTCAAGGATGGTGCCAGATTAGCTTGGCGCCGACAGGCGCCAAGCCGTAATCTGGCACTACCCCGGCCTTGAATTATCATGGTCGACCCATCTCCTGCTGTAGTGCGTCAGAGCTTAATGGGTTATATGAAAATCTTTCTTTTCACTGACAAAAATGGGCTTACTGTCTTTCGCTTTCACAGAGCAGTCACGATGATGACTGAACTATTCTTTGTGCAGCTTCTCACACGCGGGAATGTTGGCAGGCCATGTGACGCTGGCAGTCCTCGTCTGCAGCCTGGCTTTGACCTCCGCTCACAGCGCCCCCACCGGCGCCCTTATCAAGGTAGGCAACTCTGTCGGTATTTTAAATGTTGATTTACTTTCAGTCTCTCTCTCTCTCTCTCTCTCTCTCTCTCTCTCTCTCTCTCTCTCTCTCTCTCTCTCTCTCTCTCTCTCTCTCTCTCTCTCTCTCTCTCTCTCTCTCTCCAATTTGCATGTAATTTAGTTCATAATGATAGTTGCCAGAGGCAAATTTTCATGCTGGACTGACTAGCCAATGCCAGTCCAATCCCCGCCCCCTCCCGCCCGCCCCACACCCTTATCCCCCAGCCCTGAGAACCGCGAGAACTCCCAAAAAGGACCCACTCGGGGTTTACGCCACAAGTACAGTTCAATTCAAAAAGATTAGAATCTCATTTGAATTGGAGTGTGCTTGTGATGTGTTACCCGAGTGGGTCTTTCTTGGAATACATGTACTCCCGCAAACGGTCTGGGACTTTATCTGGAGAAAAAAAAAACTATGGATTCTCAAACCACGCGCGCAAGGCTTGATGCGCTAAAATCCACCTGAAGAAGGAAAACTCAGTTGAGAAAGTGAAAATGTCGAGGTACATATGTCTGTGATGTCAAACGAAATAATATTTCGTTTGGCAACACAAACATTTAATCCAATGCGTACAAGGTCATCGGGCCGACGTCGGCCGCCGTTGGCCCGCGCATGGCCGTGAGCGGGCCAACGATGTCGGCCCGATGGCCTTTGCGCACTTGGTGCGTATCTCGAGATTATCGCATTCTGCTTCTCGTTGACAAAATAAACGCGATAAATATATACGTATGCATTTATATTATTACTTTCCATTATCGAGCCTGATGTTTATCATTTGCCTGTGTGTCTGCCAGCTGCTGTCCTCCAAACCGTTCCATGACCTTACACACCTCGACCGGTCACAACTCAGCGACCTTGACCTTGCCGTCCCGCCATCAGTCTCCATGGACACCGACGAAGACCTATGGCCGCAGCCCGGCCTCGCCAGGATCGAAAAGCTCAGAGGCGCGAGTTCTAGGTCAAGGTCACCGTTTGACGACGACTCCATGTCAACGGAGGTCGACAGTGAAGATGACGTGGACATGACGTCAGAGGTCAAACGATTTAACCCCAACGCGTTTTTCGGGAGCCGAGGCAAGAGACGCGGCATGGCTTTACGCGGGGAGTTACTCAAGCGGTTTCAGGCGGGCTTTCTGGGCAGCCGGGGGAAAAGGGCGTCAGCGGAGGAGAGGGAAGAGTGGACGATCCCAGAAGGCAAGAGGTTCGATCCCAGCGGATTTAGCGGCAGTCGTGGCAAGCGGTACATTCCTGGACTGGAGGCCTTGCTGCTGAGTCAAGTCTACAGGAAATGTAAGTAGGTTTATGTAGTGATCGTAACTGAAGGCTAATCGCGTGTGGAGAAGAACCCAACGGAGAAAGAAACACGCATAGAAAAGACAGTTGCAACACAAATAATTAACCCATTCGGCCCTGACGCACTACAGCAGGAGATGGGTTGACCATGATAATTCAAGGGTAGTGCCAGATTAGATTGGTTCCTGTCGGCGCCAAGCTAATCTGACACTGACCTTGAGTTATCATTGTCGATCCATCTCCTGCAACTGTACATAGTCATTAGATGACCCCTCCAAAATTTGGGAAATACGGGCGTCGGGCTGAATGAGTTAATGTTTTGGGTAAATACCCTTCTTCACAAACAAGTATAGAATTCAGTCGCTACTTATCTTCATTTTTATCAGCGAAGAAGACATGTGGCAACCACATTCCGTCTTCGCTGATAAGATAAGTAGAGACTGAGTTTTATACTTGTTTGTTTGCCTGTTTTGATTAATAAATTGTATTGTAACTGTCTTTTCTAAACGTGTTTCTTTCTCCATGGGTTCTTCTCTGCATTTTATACGCTTGGAGTCACCTTTTCGGTACTAATTGCGTGTGGTTGCAATATGCAATATATGTGGTTGTAACGGGTTTTCAGCATCTCCTTTTAGTTCCTGTTCAGTGATGCAATATTGTTGTCTGAAAATCAGATGTATGTCAACCTTGCACCCCCGTGTTTCGACGAAAACAGTGGATTGAAAGCCCGGACAAACATGCGATATCGTATGTTTGTCCGGGCTTTTAATCCACTGTTTTCATCGACACACGTCCAATTTTAAATCACACTACGTGAACCATTTGCGAGTCGCGATAGATGGACTGACCCGATGTTACTATCCTCCAGAATGCGCCATCCGAATTTTAATACTACCATGTGGCCGCCTGTTTTTTGTAATTTCATTATGAAACTTTAATTCTCTGACTGCTACTAACGATAACTTTTGGCTCGATTTTAGCGCACAGTGTGTCAGCTGCGATTTAGCACAGGCTGTAACAATACACAACAAACCAAGGGGAATCACTCAGCGCTGGACAGAAGAACAGTTAGATCCCCTGCCCCCGCCTATCAGGCACCCATTCGCCAGCCCACAGAGAAATACGAAGGTATAGAACAAGACGATCATCTACATCCCTTATGATGATCGTCTTGTTCTATACCTGCGTATTTCTCTGTGGGCTGGCGAATGGGTGCCTGATAGGCGGGGGCAGGGGATCTAACTGTTCTTCTGTCCAGCGCTGAGTGATTCCCCTTGGTTTGTTGTACAATTCTGCCAGCGCTAGCCTCACCTATCTGGTTTGTGAGTGTAACAATACAGCTCTTGTGTACACCCCTGCAACGGAGATTTTATCTGTACATATTACCACGGAAAACCTTTATCAGGTTTTCTGTGGTAATTTGTTCACATTCAAATCAACACAACAATAAACTCTACTTTCGAACGAACGATGAACAGCAGAATTTGCTTTATCCCATATTGAGGCTAAAAGCTTCAAATTTGTACACTACCATATGCAAGCTATTAGTCCATAAGCTAGCCAGGTCTACCGTGCACCCCTCCCCCCACCCCCCTTCCCAGTACTCAATAAGATGGGTTTCAAAATGTACCTTGGTATGAGTATGTCCTGACATGTTTAAGCTATGTTCCCTGAAAATCCTTAGGAACACACCAGAGATATAGCCGATGGCTAAAATGAGGTTGAGAAACATTTTCCTCTAATAAATCAGAATTTATTCCAGAAGCCCAAATCAGGCAATATTATGTTAAGGTACACTTTCTGCATCCTCTGAAAAAAACAGAATGAAAAAATATTGAATCTCTGGCTCACAGTGAAGGTATTTGTGCACCCAGTAACCGGCCATTTCCGCAAAATCGCAAAAATAGACAAAAATAATGTGTCAGATGCTTTCAGACATTTTCTATAGCACTGACAGTCCGTTTTAAGGCTTACATCATTACAACAGGATATCACAATTATTATAAACTTAACTAGGTGATGCTGAGATCACTGTGAGAGCCACAGTGGTTGATTTTGTATCCCTACCCCAAGTTTTAAAAATACACAAAATTAATTTTTAAAATTTACTAAAGTTATTCCATTTCATTTTGACCTCTCTTTACCTATTAAGTTTCAATAATGTGAGCATAAAGTGCAAGAAAATAAGAAACGTCGGCACCCTTTATGGTACGTTCGTGGTGAATGATAGCTTTTTACCAATTAAAATTAGGTCTTTTTTAGGTTCTTTTGGTTAGGATAAAGTACCACAGTTACTCCCAACCTGATTTTATGATGCTGTGATGCATTTAGGGGCCACAGTGGCTAAATCTGCTGCCCTACCCCCATTTTACCAGTACTCAAAGGAACGCAAAATGATCATAACAATTGCTTATGTCATACTCCTCTGTTTAAATTTTTTTGTTGCCAGTTTTCTTAACAAAGTATGCATATTGAGCATAAAATTTGTGATCATTTCATTAATTTCAATGTGACCCATCAATTTAAATGTAATTATTTTTAGTTAAGGCATGTTTAACAGGGGCTGCCGTTGAAGCTTCTATCGTCTGCACATTTTGCAGTCTTGTCAAACTTGGGGAAGCTGTACCTCAGGGAGATGTTGTGTCTGATGCTGTTTTTGGTCTGCATTAATGACCTCAGTCCAACAGTACCAAGGTTCATCTCGAACATCCTCCATGCGGATGACTTTGCAGTGTGGAGCGCAGCAGAACATAAAGAAATAGCATCCTCCAGAAAACATAAAGAAATAGCATCCTCCAGAAAACATAAAGAAATAACATCCTCCAGAATCCAGTATCCTGCCAATAGGGTCAGCAGCTGGACTGAAAGATGGCCACTCAAACTGAGCTAGACCATCTCTTTCAATCATATGGAAGAGGTCACCTTGAAACTGAGACTTTCCAGTACCAAAGACAGACAGGCCAGCTTTACTGGCAACAAATAAATTATTGGATTCACGTGGAGGCCTCACATCGAAGCCTTGGAAGCTAGAGCTGCGGAAAAAAAGTCTCTGATGAAGAAACTGGTGGGGACCACATTGGCGCAAATTACAGCATCCTGGCGCAAGCAAACACCTGCTCGGTCAGACCAGTTGTGCGGTACCAAGATACATCGACAACATGAAACACTGCCTGCAAAAAAAAAAGCCAGGCTTGACAAGATGCAGAACATGGGTCATTCTCATGATGCAGTTACATTCTTAGAGCCATCTGTAGCACCCCAATTTAGAAAATGGAGGACATTGGAGCCACTGGAACGCAGAACAGCACACACGATGAAGAGACTTACTAAACACCGACAGCATGGAAGACTACAGGAGCAGACCAAAAACCGTCAGAAACGCCCAAGTCTGAACCGCCAACTGAAGGTCCTGCAAGGGCTGAAACTGATATCCTGAAACCAAGCCCAAAGATGTGTGAAGAGCTCCCTTCAGATACCTGGACATCTAGAAAGAGCCTTCTAGACAACATAAACAATGTTCCAGGACTCTTTGCCAAAGGTCACGGCACTGCACAAAGCCAGCTCGATGGAGATTATGCACAAGCGCTACCCTCACAGCAACTGTGGTACCGCAGTGCGGAATGAAGTGGCGTGTACATCTGTTGTGCAGACCACACTACTACCTCCCTCTCCTTACCAGCTGGCGGCAGCAGCTCCAACTATCGTACACAACTGCAGGTGCTCAACACAGCAGCAGAGCACTAGCTAGTGAAAGGCAGCAGCTTGATCCACTGATCTCACCAGGAAGCTTCAATATAGACTGGATGCCCTGTCCACCAAATAGTGCTGCAGTGGATTCCGGTGCATTCTGAAGTAGCTGGGAATGGAGAGGCTGACAGCCTGGCCAAAGCAGGCGCCAGACTACCTCAAGATGACAACATCCTGTAAAGAAACCAAGACACTACAGCAACAAAGTGATTGGCAACAGCAGAACGGCAGCTGCAGCCCATTGGCAGACGACATCAACAAGCTGAACAGGGAGAGCCAGGCCACCATCTTTCATCTACGTACTGATTATTCTGGACAGGGTCCGTACAGAAAGCAGGGACGGAGTTCACAAACTTTTCATAACGTTTCACAAACCCAAACTGAAGCCTGAAGGTTTACACACTTTAAATTAATTAAATCACTCTGTATCAGCAGCTCATTTGAAGCTTTCGTGCCTAATGCATGAAGAGATATCAAAATAAAAGAACGCTTAGCGAATGGCGGAGCTCGGTAGAAGCATAAACCATCCATCAGAATGTTTTTTTTTTATGATCAGAGCTAAATATAGATCACTTGCAACAAGCGTCATCATGATCGTTCGCACTGGAATAGTCACAAAATGGGGAAGAAAAAAAGAAGTAGACAAAAGTTTGGCAGCACTTTGTCATTTTTTTTTTTTACAAACTTTCACAGACTTTAAGGAAAAGGACTGAAATTGGAAGACTTTCAAGGGCCCTGAAAAAGCCTTGTCATTTTTTTAACAACTTTCACAAATGTTCACAGACCCTACGGACCCTTGTGGACTCACCTCTTAAGACTAAGGTCATGCAGAAACAGCCCTATGCGAATTTGGCGTAGTAAATCAGTCTCCTTAACACATTTTCCAAACATGTCCATACAGAGAAGCGGTCTGCTGGCAGTTCTGACCAGAAGACACGCCCCTATACACCAAACTCTGAAAACATGCTGCCTAGCTCTTGACAGCTTACTTATTGGCAGCCAGAACAATATAAGATTTAAAGACGGCTATCAAGGAATTGAACGTTGCATAAGAAGGTGGAAATTGGTGATCTTGTGGTGGACATGTGGAAACTAAGTATTTTGATAACATTGTTTTGGTTTGTTAGGAACCATGAAACTTCATTACGCATATTCATATTTACACATTTCTAGACTACACCCGCCTTACGCTAGGTAAAATATCACCTAAAAGACCAGCCAGTTAAAAATAGTTACAATTAAACTGATGGGTCACATTGAAATTAATGAAATGATCACAAACTGTTATGCTCAATATGCATACTTTGTTAAGAAAACTGGCAACAAAAAAATATTTAAACAGAGGAGTATGACATAAGAATTTTTATGATCATTTTGCTTTCCTTTGAGTACTGGTAAAATGGGGGTAGGGCAGGAAATTCAGTCACTGTTGCCGTACTTTATCCTAACCAATAAAATCTAACAAAGACCTATCAGTTGTCTACAAAATTTCTCAGGGCAAAGGAAACAATGTACGTTTCCTAATTCCGCAATTTTAAATGGTAAAAAGCTATTATTCACCACGAACATACCGTAAAGCATGCCGACTTTCATTATTTTCTTGCACTTTATGCTCACATTATTGAAAATTAATAGGTAAAGAGAGGTCAAAATGAAATGGAATAACTTTAGTAATTTTTTTTTATTTTTTTTTTAAACTTGGGGGTAGGGATACAAAATCAACCACTGTGGCTCTCACAGTGATCACAGCATCACCTAGTCAAGTTTATAATAATTGTGACATCCTGTTTTATTGGTGTAAGCCTTAAAACTGACTGTCAGTGCTATAGAAAATGTCTGAAGGCATCTAACACATTATGTTTGTCTTTTTTTGCGATTTTGCGGAAATGGCTGTTTACTGGGTGCACAAATACCTTCACTGTGAGCCAGAGATTAATTTTTTTTTTCATTCTGTTTTTGCAGAGGATGCAAAAGGTGTGCCTTAACATAATATTGCCTGATTTGGGCTTCTGGAATAAATTCTGATTTATTTAGAGGAAAATGTTTCTCAACCTCATTTTAGCATGTGCGAAGAGCGTGAATGGGGGTACCCTTGCGCCATCGGCTATATCTCTGGTGTGTTCCTAATGATTTTCGGTGAACATGGCTTAAACATTTTAGGACATACTAAGGTACATTTTGAAACCCATCTTATTGAGTACTGAGGGGGGGGGGGGGGTGCATGGTAGACCTGGCTAGCTTATGGACTATATATTATAGTACTTACAGATAACATGTAGACCAACGGCTTTAGTTCTAGGGTGGTGCCAGAATGGCTTAGCGCCTAGAGGCGCCAAGCTATTCTGGTACTACCCTTGCACTATTTTAGTCAAACTTATTTCCCACACTGGTTTATTCCGAATGATAAGGGTTAAAACGTTGGATATAATTTTTTAGAAAAAAACTATTATGGATATAACAACTCTTTTTCAAAGGTTCCAAGCACAGTGGTACTGTTCAAATTACTCCGCGTAACTCTCGCTACACCTCGTGGATAGAAATATACCCAGTCTGTCTTATTTCACATACAACTTCATTATTCGTATGATTTTGTTACCCCAAACGTATAAATATGAATGCCTTTAGCATCCTATCAGATAGGGCCTGCATACCTTTTCAGACCAAATAGATGACTGCCTATGAGTGTAAATGCAGAGAAGAACCCAACGGAGAAATAAACTCGCTTAGAAAAGCCAGTTGTAACAGTCTTTTCTAAGCGTGTTTCTCTCTCCGCTGGGTTCTTCTCTGCATACCTTTGTACTCACAAATGTACATCTTTTTAATAACAAAGGTGTAAACTCGTGTCCTTTGTCCGTACGTCGTGGGTAGAAATTGCACCAGACAGCTTACACAGACTTCACCACATGGATTGTATGGCGCCATTTCTACCCAAGACGTACGATTAAGGTAGTGCACAGCTGACATTCGCATTCGTTCGTCGTTGGTGTGAATTGCACCATGCACTTTGCATAGACTGCGTCACATTGATTGTATGGTGCGATTCTACCCATGACGTAGGCCTACGATTAAGGTAGCACTACACTGACATTCACATTAGTACGTCGTTGGTGTAAATTGCGTCATGCCGTTTACATAGACTGCGTCACATTGTATTGTGCGATTTCTGCCCACGAAGTACGATTCGTGTAGTAAAAGGCGAAGTGTAAACCCACGAGAGCATTAATTTTCCAAAATTTTGGAGGTGTCAACTAATGCCTATGTACCAGTAGCAGGAGACCGTTCGACCGTGACAGTTCAAGGGTAGTGCCAGATTAGCTTGGCGCCATCTCCTGCCACAGGGTGTTGGGGCTACATGGGTTAAACCAGACTTCGGTTATGACAACAAAAACAGATTGGATCCTTTTTGACATTTTGTGATACCGGAAGTTGCCATGCATCGGGAACCCCCAGATTAAGTTGCAAAAACAAGTTGACCCCTTGACTGCGGAGAGAAATTTGAACGCCACCCAACTGCAGGAGGTATAGATCCTCATGAGCCCCCGCAGTTGCGGGGGATCATGAGGTTCTATACCTCTTGCTGAATCAACATTGCATTCATGTTTCATTTGACGGGTGGGGCAGGCGGACGTTGAATAAATTGACAAGGATCTCAAAAACACTATAAATATTTGCAGTGGCAGTGAGGAGGTTAAAATGAATTATTGTAGCATTTCTGTCGTTATTCGGCGACAGGCAGTATGTCCATTTTTTTTTTTAGAAAAGCGAGATTTTCAACGCATATCAATAAAATCTCGCTTTCTCAAAATTGGGCATGCTGGGTTGGCGAATATCGGCAGAGCTTCGAAATCCTCAGACTCTTCTGTTGATCATGCAGGATGCAGGTTCTATTCTCTCTCTCTCTCTCTCTCTCTCTCTCTCTCTCTCTCTCTCTCTCTCTCTCTCTCTCTCTCTCTCTCTCTCTCTCTCTCTCTCTCTCTATCTCTCTCTCTCTCTCTCTCTCTCTCTCTCTCTCTCTCTCTCTCTCTCTCTCCCTCTCAGCAACTCATTATCAACAAAAGCATTTTCATGCATAAGATACTAAGACACCGCAGTAACTAACCACCAAATTTAAGCAGAAAGAGCGTGAATTAACCTCAAGGAATAATACCTTACCCCTTCCCCTATCTAGAATTTACGTCTTTAAAACTAGTTTGTCATTTTCTGGTTCTTTTGCATGGAATTCTAATCCTGCACACCTGAATGGTATAACCTCACTTAAAATATTTAAAACAAAAATTGTTCAACACCTTATGTGCCAGACATAACATTTGCAAAACAAGTCCTGTTATTATTTGACAATCCAAAATTGGTACCTCTTACCGGTGTTATATTGTATTTGAAACACATTCATGTACCTCCTGCAGAATAGACTTGGAAGCTGAGCCATATACCACAGAGCCGTAATCCAGTTTGGACCGAACAAGGGTCCGGTACAGTCGAAGTAAGACGATGCGGTCTGCACCCCAGTCAGTACGACCAACGACACGAAGAATGTCGAGGGCCTTCCGACAAGAGGTTCTAAGGTAGTTAACATGGTTGCAGAAGGTCAATCTTTTGTCAAAGATGACCCCCAAAAACTTTGCCTCTTCGGCCACCTTAATTGGCACTCCAGCAATGCTCAGGCTAGGTTCTGGAAAAAATTTCGTCTGGTTAGTAAAATGCACACAGACTGTCTTGGAGGGCGAGAATCTGAATCCATTGAGAGACACCCACCCCTGGATTCGATCAACGCACAGCTGCAAGCGCCTCTCAAGGGACGCAAGTCCTCGACCTCGTGCACACAAAGCAAAGTCGTCCACAAACAAAGAGCATTCAGAATCATCCTTGACGGCCTTTACAATGTTATTTATTTTAATGCTAAATAAAACAGGAGATAGAATACTGCCCTGCGGGACACCCATCTCCTGTTCAAAGGAGTCGGAGAGGGTGGAGCCCACACGGACATGGAACGACCTGTTGGACAAAAAATTGTGAATAAAAACGGGCAGATGCCCTTTAAAACCCATGTCCGACAAATCAGACATTATACCATGCTTCCAGGTAGTGTCATATGCCTTTTCAAGATCAAAGAAAATTGCATAGACATGCTGCTTGTTGACAAAAGCATCTCGGATAAAAGACTCAAAGCGGACTAGATGGTCAGTTGTACTACGGAAGCGCCGGAAACCGCACTGGAGGTCTGTGATGAGACCCTGTGACTCAAGATGCCACACCAGTCGGGCGTTGACCAAGCGTTCCATAGTTTTACATAAACATGATGTCAAAGCTATTGGCCGGTAGTTGCCCGGGTCGGAAGGATCCTTACCCGGCTTGGGAATTGGCACAACCACAGCCTGGCGCCAAGATGGCGGAAAATGACCGGTTATCCAGATATGGTTAAAGGCCTTGAGAAGTACAAGGAGTGAATCCTCAGGCAGATGTGTTATGAGCTGATAATGGATGGTATCTAATCCAGCAGCAGAGTCAGTACATTTCTGCATGGCTTGCTGCAATTCTGAAAACGTAAAAGGGGCATTATAGTCTTCCAAGTTATCCGATATAAAATCACAAGCACAAGATTCTCGCTTCTCCTTCTCTCTCTGGAAGAAAGGTGAATAATGCTCTGTTGAAGAATTATGGGCAATGGTGGAGGCAAGCAAATTGGCCACAGCCTTTTTATCTGTGACCAAACTGGCACCATCTCTAAGATGGCCGACAGAAGCCGAGCCACCCCTGCCCCTAATTCTTCGAACAGCCTTCCAGACTTTTTGGGACGGAGTCCTAGAAGATAAAGATGAGACGAAGCGTCTCCAGGAAGCACGGCGTTCACGTTTAAAAATGTAACGGGCTTTCGCCCGCTGTCTTTTAAAGGTTAAAATATTTGCTTGCGACGGATTACGAAAAGCACGTCGCTGAGCAGATTTGCGCATTGTTTGGGCCTTGCGGCACTCTTCATTGAACCATGGTACTCTCGGCTTCCGAGGGAGTGATGTGGAAGTTCTAGGGATGGTTTCACCTGCAACCTCCAACAAAATAGAAGTAAAACAAGAAACAGGTTCTTCAGCTGACATGACCACCTCCTCTGTAAGACGAGACTGACAGAGAGAGGCAAACAGAGACCAGTTAGCTTTCTTGAGATTCCAGCGCCCCACCGGCGAATCCTCCTCACAGCTGACCGATGACAGGACTACTGGGAAGTGGTCACTACCACACACGTACCGCGTGCACACGAAAGCTAATGCAGACGTGCTGTATGAATTTACAATCATATTGGGAACTCTTTGGGCTGATTGTCTTGCTGTGTGTGATTGCAGTAGACGCCGAGAAGTGGAAAAGACAGTCACTGTGGGGATTTCATGCTGCTAGGGGATAAAGGTGGGTATATATAGTCTGTCTACCTGTCTGTCTGTCTGTCTCTGTCTCCGATCATTTTCAATGCTAGAGGGACTGGAAAAGGAATTAGTGTCTGTCTGTGTGTCCATTTGTGTGTGTGTGTGTGTGTGTCTGTCTGTCTGTCTGCCTGACTATGCATCCGTCCGTCTTCCTGACTATGCTTATGTCTGTCTGTCTGTCTGTCTGTATGCATGCCTGCCAGCCTTCCGGCCTAACTATGCTCATTTCTGTCTGTCTGTCTTTATGCGTTGATTGGGTTCCTGTAATAGGGCCCAGCAAACTCAAAATGCGATCGTGGGGAAATTGACTTATGCACGGTGATCCGGAAGCGAAATTCCCACATATTACAAATAAAGTAATAAAATTATTTAGGCTAATGCTATACTGTCTCAGTTTGTTAGACAGCAGCGAAATATTATCTACGGGGAAGTGCAATCTTTGGAAAATTGACCTGTGCATGTTGACCCGGAAGTCAAAGCGAATCCTTTTTTTTTCTCTCTTCAAAACATTACTCGTGAATAAAGTTATTCACGAGTAATGTTTGGAGAAGAAAATGTTCGCTTTGACTTCCGGGTCAAAGTGCATAGGTCAATGTCCCCAATAGATATAGATGTCATTTGTTTAGAAAGCAGCGCCGAAACATTTTCTACGAGAGAATGTTATCTTGGGGAAACTGACCTATGCAGTCAAAGAGAAACTTTTTTTTGCAAACGCTACTCGTGAATTCAGACTAGAATTGTTAACGATGGACTAAATTTGTTTCAGTAAAATATTGCGCAGAAAGAATCGAAATGTTCTCTAAAGTAAAACATTATTTTCCTGCTCTACCCAGTCTGTTGGGCTAACGTTTAACACATCGCCACCCTCTCCCCCCCCCCCACCCCCACCCGCACACACCTCCACCCACCCCACCTCTTGACTTACCATCGCCATCGCATCGTTTAACACATCGCCATCCCCACCCCCCACCCCCACCCACCACCCCACCCCCCACCCCCACCCCCATTTATTTTTTTTTTAATCAACGCTCAGCTGGATATAATAACTGGTGCGTATTCGACAGAGCTGGATTTAGCAGTCTGATTTCCAAACATGGAACCAAACACAAGCGGTATGGCTGTGTTGTGTCGATCAGGAGTGTCACGGCAAAAGTGCCTATTTTTAGCAAGCCACTCCCTCATCCAGCCCGGTCTATCTGCAAGAGGCCATAGATTCACATGAGCCCCTGTAGTAGCGTGTCTTTTCTCCATCGGCACCTCAAGTTGCGGGTCAGCGCTAACCCCTTCTTTGTTACTAGACTCACTGAGATTCGTGTTTCTTAACACATTCTACTCCAGGACCGAAATCCCCGTATTTTGAAGCTGCCCTCTGAAAAACTGGATTGTAATTCTAGAGACAGATCGAGCATGATAGTTCAAGGGCGGTGCCAGGATAGCTTGGCGCCCACAGGCGCCAAGCTATTCTGGCACGACCCTTGAACTATCGTGCTCGATCCATGTTTTGCTGTGGTGTGTCGGCGCTGAATGCGTTAAATCTTTGTTAATTTTACGCCAAACAGCCCCAGCCGTAATGGGACCATGGGTACACGTCACAGTCAGGTCAGCAAGAGATACAGATCCTCATGAGGCCCCCCGCGTGTGCGGGGGGCTGATGAGGATCTATGTCTCTTTCACTCAGATGATGTTTTGCGTTGTCAGTCTCGGCAGTGAAGGGGTTAAACATTCCGGCCTCATGAAAATCTTAAATACTTGCTGGTAGTCAAGATGGTCGCATCTGTATATCAAACGTCGGTGTTATTCTGGGGCTCAACAGAACCTTAACTCGTTCTGCCCGCGACACACCACAGCAAGATATGGCTCAACCATGATAGTTCAAGGGTAGTGGCAAAATAGCTTGGCGCCTATAGGCGCCAAGCTATTCTGCCACCACCCTTGAACTATCATGGTTGATCTGTCTCCTGATTTGTAATGCAGTCCACAGAGGATAACTCCAAATGTGGGTATTTCGTGAGTGAACAATGAGTGAAAACCTTGACTCTCGGTGGCCTCAGCGGTTTCAGTTTCTGAAATCTTCTGCTAGCTCAACGGCAAAGAGCTTCAACCGTCCAAAGGACATGGATACAAAATGTTGTCAACAAGAGGACTAGATTCTCATGAGCCCCCGCATCTGCAGTTTCTGTTTCTGAATTTTTTAATAAACTGAACACCAAAAAGCATCAGCGGTATACAAGAACGTGGATACAAATTGGTATCAGCAAGAGACATAGATCCTCATGAACCCTCGCAACTGCGGGGGTCATGAAAATCTACGTCTCTTGAAACTGGATCGTGTTCACTTCTTCCTGATCACTTTCTGACCAAGACTGGCCCCATTTGTTCCGCAAAAATAGTTAGTTAGTTAGTTGGGTTTAACGCCGAGCAGGCGACTAAGGCCATCTCACGGCGCCGTCCTCAAAAATAGGCCGCTATTCTGGGCTCATGAGAATCTTGTTTTACTGCTCACCACTAAGTCTGCCCCACCTGCAACCCCACATTGTCACCACTAAGTCGGCCCCACCTGCAACCCCACATTGAGGGGGTTATTCTGGGGGTAAGACGTGCAATATTGAAATATTCCCGAAACGGAACAAAAAGACCCAATATAGCTGTGTGTAGCCTCGGACCAAAGTTTTGATTGTGACGATAGTCAACGAATTTCTGATTCTCATACTCTACGCTCAGTAGTACCAAGACTTTTCAGTGTTTACCAAGACTTTTCAGTGTGTGTGTGTGCTGTGCCAGTTTCCGATTTTGGTCCTTACGGCTGCCCAGAAGCAAAAACAAAAGGGGAATTACTATAGGCGCAAAAAAAAAAAAAAAAAAGGAAAAGCCGAAGCACTGATACCGGAGAGAACTGTGTGCTATTAACAAGAGAGCAGCTGCATGAGTGAGCCGCGTAGTCCTGCGCCAGCCACTAAGCAAGGTGCTCCGCTATAGGACTAATCTCATGCACGCTTGCAACTGGCCCGAGTAATCTAAGATCTAGTTGGTCTAAGCACAAACAAGGATGCGAAGGCGGGAGGCGAGAGGAGGGGGGGGGGGAGGGAGGGGGGAAGATAGGGCGGGGAGGGGGGAGGGGGGAGAGAGGCAGGCTAAATAATTAATAATTGTCTAGAGGCAGTAAATGCCGAATCATTTGTCACCCGCAGTGCATAGGCCGTAAGATCGGAAAAAAAATCACAGATCATCAAGCAATGTTTTTACCGTCTGGACGGCGGATTGAGCAATAGCAATAAATTATTGAGACTCGGGTTCTAGGCTGTGTTGTCTAGAAATCACAGACCATAGCCAGCACGTGCACGTCCCGTCTGATGCACAGGCCGTACGGTCAAAGGGCTGAGGGGGAGATCCAATGCGCAAAAAGTTATCGGGCCGACGTCGGCCGCCGTTGGCCCGCGCACGGTGCGCGGCCCAACGTCAGCCGACATCAGCCCGATGGTGTTGCGCACAGGCGAGGGGTTACAATTACGGATTCACGACCGTTATATTTTGCGATTCACGAATCACGGCTAACAAAAACAAAACAAACAAATAAACAAAACAAGATGGGATGAACCATAACCCACAAAGTCCCTTCTATATGAGAGCTGTCTTCGCTGTCAAGGGTTTCTGCCTTTTGTCTTTGACTTGATTCTGGTGTTGAAATATCTCCTTCTGAAAAAGCCTCGCAGATGTGCCAATGCGTCATAGTGAACTTTAAAAGGGGCGCAGTGCATACGCGTCGTTGGTTTGTCAAACGTCATTTGTCACTTGACGTATTTTTTGGTTGTTGTTTTTACGTAATTTTATAATTAACGTGATATGAGATTCTCTTTCGCTTCAAGACTTGGGAAAATGGTGACAAAACTAGAATTTCACGGTACAATTTTAGTCTTGCTATAATTTGTGTGAAATCAGGTTGACTTTATATAGCTACATGCTATGCGAAGTACACTTGCATGCTCTTCTGAAAGCGCGTCGATGCGTGTAGGTATGCGTGTGCGTGAGTGCATGCGCGCGCTCCAAACATCCTCAAGAGGCAAGATGTTCATGCATCCTCCGGGCATATGAGGATCTATGCCTCTTGGAGATGCGCGCATATGTGTGAAAAGGAGCGAGCGAGAGAGAGAGAGAGAGAGAGAGAGAGAGAGAGAGAGAGAGAGAGAGAGAGAGAGAGAGAGAGAGAGAGAGAGAGAGAGAGAGAAAATTACGTCATGTTTTATCAGTGTCTGTGTTATGACGGAGTTGCTTCTTTTACGTCACCGGCACTGTCTGACTTTCTCTAGAAGTAAAGGTTTTTTACTATTTTAATTATTTTCTGAAAAGATTTAATTTTTACTAAAGAATTTGAAAGGATACAAAGCTGGCTAACGAACTCATCCAATGTCTTTCTCCAAACTAGCTATATGCAAAAGTTCAAGTAAATATGACAAAAATTACGGACTCTAATCTGGGTCAACCGACTTCCTATAAACGGTTGTTTATGTTTTCAATGAGACATTCAATTACAATATGCTCGGAGGCTCTCTTAGCCACCCACTTAAAAAAGTATTTCGCCAAGCTTCAAGCTTGTGTACAGAAATATCGGAGATTCTCTTGTTTATTTACATACGCACACACATACATATATACGCACATACGGCGCTTCGCGCCAAATGTACGTTCAGCAGTGAGGTTAGCGTAACTAGACATGAGGTAATTTTTTTTCTTGTTACTTCATATGTTAGAGGTTTAGCCTGCCCGCCTTTGACATCATGGACATGCTATTAAATTCGCCCCACCTCGATCTGTCCTAAAAAGTCCCTTCTATAAATAGAAGGGACTTTAAAAAAAAAATTAAAAAAAAGACGCAAACATTCACCTTTCACAATGGAAAGGGTCAGTTAACTTCATTCACTGGCAGGAAATTCTACCGGGCAACAGGGAGTAGGTTGGGGGGGGGGGGGAGGAGTGGGGGGTGAGGATGGGGGAAGAAAGACAGGGAGGCTGCGATGCTATTATGTACACTACATTCACAGCAAAGATCAACAGCCGGAAAATCAAACGACAGGGGGGGGGGGGGGGGGGGGGGTGCATGACTTTTCTGAATTTAATTTGCAGTCTTTCACGTTTTACGAACTAACCAGTGTGTTTTTACGGATCACGACACTTTTATTTTTGGCTTTCACGTTTCACGACGACTCCTTTTTTCCCACGTATCACAAGGAATTGAAATATTGCGATCAAGAATTACGAGAACCGAAAAAGACGCTTATCACAATTCACGATTTTTGGGCTTACCCTCCCTCCCTTCCCCCCTTTGCCTCTTCCCCTCCTCCCCCCCCTACCCCCCCCCCCCCCACCTTCCTTGCCACCCATCCTCCCTTCTAAAGTCGTCACAGACCGTCGACACATACAGCAGAATCTGTTTTTAGCGACCACCCACCCCCCTCCCCCCTCCCCCCCGCCCCCCGTTCCCCCGCCCTTATGAGCGATCACCTGTCATGAAAGACCATCATTCAGGTGGCTGTAGCTGTGACTGTGGCTGTAGCCACCTAAATAATGGTCTTTAATGGCAGGTGACACTTTTCGCACTTCAAGACTTCTCCTGAGAAAGCAGATGCTCATTAACACCACTTTAAAAAAAAATAAAAAAAAATAAAAAATAATAAAAATTTAGTCTGGCACGCAAAGATGGTTGCAGGATATGCTCTATTGGCTATTTCAGTACCGCTCGGTCGGCAGAGCCAGAGTTGAATAATCAGACTTCAGTTTACACCCAGTTTATCTGTAATCTAAATCACTCTCCTTTTGCTTTACAAATGAACTCCGGTGAGTGCAGGAAAACGATTGATTGAAGCCCCGGCTAATATGAGCTCAACTAAGGCGTCGCTACTCAAAATAAAATAAACACTGTGCGACTACACCTTAGGAGAAAAAAACAGAAGAATAAAAAATAAAAACCCACTCGTATTGGCTTGCCAGTGAAAAGTAATGAGCGTCAAACGCGCTATTTGTCCCCTCACTTAGCGCGTGAATCGGACACGATTTTGTTTTTAGCCTCAGCGACCGCGTGAATGCGCGGTGAAAGGGACGCAACACACAATAGCTGCCAAGCCCTTGTATCGAGTTCTCTCCCGTGGAACAATGGAGTGCTCGGCCTCCGCACAGGACAACTGCGGGCTGGGGCTATTTATACCGCATTTAACTCGCTCAGCAAAACTTCATCGGACCTAGCCGGCCGCTGTCTGCCGGCGCGTTGCGAGGGCAGACTGCGGCCGGCACGACCCGGTTAAATTTTGCTCGATGTGACATTTAAAACCTGCTTTCCAGACGATTCACTGAATGACGTGACTCAGTAATGCGTCAGTGTTGGTTTTGATCATGGCGGCTAATAATAGGTTAGCTCTCGGCGATTGGCTTTTCCATAGAAGATTCATTGCCGTTGATGGAATCCCAAAAGATCAAATCTGGAACTGGTTGGCTGGTTAATAACTGCACGCTAAAAGAATGATTGCAGACGGCCATGATTGGCGGGTTACTGAGCAGTGAGGGGAATATCTTTGTATCTATTTATTTATCGGTGGTGCTCCTGTTTGCTCTGAAGCCACACTGGCCCTCTGGGAGTTGGTCTTCAGCGATGGCAGGTACCAGCCGATTCAGGAGCAGCCTTGCAAGGATTTTCCCAGCAATGGACAGCAGGGTAATTCCCCGATAGTTGGAACAGTCAGACTTCTCGCCTTTGTTCTTGTACAGGGTGATAACGACTGCATCACGGAGATCTTTTGGTAGTGTTCCTTCCTCCCAGCAGCAGAGAAAGAGGTCATGGAGCTTGTTGTGCAGTGCTGTGCCTCCATGTTTCCAGATCTCTGGCGGTATTCCATCAATGCCTGCTGCTTTGCCACTCTTGAGATGGTGGATGGCTGTGAGGGTCTCTTCGGCGGTGAGCGGTTCGTCCAATTCAACCTTTAGTGGAAGGTGTGGGATTTGGAGGATGACTGTTTCTTGAACAGTGCGTTCAGCGCCGAAGAGGTCCTGAAAGTATTCCGACCAGCGGTTCAAGATGGAGGTATTATCTGTGAGGAGTGCCTGCCATTCGCGCTTCGCAGGGGACTTTGTACCAGGTGCCTGGGGCCATACACTGCTTTCAGTGCTTCGTAGAAGCCCCTGTAGTCACCATTGTCAGCGCAAAGCTGGGTCCTCTGTGCAAGTCTGGTCCACCACTCATTCTGGAGATCTCTGAGCTTGCGCTGGAGACTGCTGCAGACGAGGCGGAAGGCAGACTTCTTCTCAGGGCAGGAAGGCTGGGCTAGGTGGGCCTGATGGGCGGCTCTTTTTTTTTTTTGCTAGGTGTTCCTGGATCTCTACATCGTTTTCGTCAAACCAGTCTTTGTTCTTCTTTCTGGCGAAACCCAAGACTTCTGCAGAGGATTTTGCAATAGCAGTTTTCAGTTGTTCCCAAAGTGTTTCAGGGGAGGAGTCTACTGGGTCAGCTGTGTCTTTGAGCCTGCGCTGTAAATCTGTCTGAAAGGCAGCTTTCACATCGTCACGCTGAAGGCTGGCAACATCAAGCTTTTTCTTGGGGGGCCCCCATTTCTTGGGTTTTGGCTTGAAGTGGAGCCTGAGTTTGCAGCGGACAAGGCGGTGGTCAGTGTGGCACTCTGCGCTGGGCATCACTCTGGTGAGGAGGACGTCACTGCGGTCCCTCTGACGCACTAGGACATAGTCGATAAGGTGCCAGTGTTTGGAGCGAGGATGCATCCAGGTGGTCTTTCGACTGTCCTTTTGCTGAAAAGCAGTGTTGGTGATGACCAGTTGCTGCTCCGCACAGAACTCCAACAGTAGGCGGCCATTGTCATTGCAGTTCCCCACGCCATGCTTGCCGAGGACTCCTTTCCAGGCTTCAGAGTCCTGGCCCACTCTGGCGTTGAAGTCGCCAAGGATGATGACTTTGTCGTCTGCAGGGGTACTCTGTAGGAGGCTGCGCAGGTCAGTGTAAAACTTGTCCTTTTCAGCAGGCTCTGCCAGGAGGGTTGGGGAGTACACACTGAGAAGGATGACGTGTTGCTGGTGTCTCAGTGGGAGGCGCATGGACATGATGCGGTCTGAGTGGCCCGTTGGTAGGTTTTTCCACCTTAGTCGCATGTCTTGACCATGAAACCCACGCCTGAGAGCCGTCTTTCTGATGCAGGCCTGCCTGACCAGTAGAGGGTGTACCCAGCACCAAGTTCTTGGAGGCTGCCTTCGTCCGGAAGGCGTACTTCGCTGAGCGCGGCGATGTCGATGTTTAACCTCCGCAATTCATGGGCAATGAGGGCGGAGCGACGTTCAGGGCGTCCGCTGTCTGCTTTATCGAGCATGGTTCGGACGTTCCAGCATGCTACGTTGAGTCCGGTCGTGGTCGTCATGAGAGTGGATCCGTTATTCTTTCTTGTTTTTTGACCGCAGGAGAAGATGCCCGTTGACCGCGGATAGCCAACTGGTATATGGTCTTTGTGCTGAGACAGCTACAGGAGAAGTGCCGCGAGCAGAACAAAGGGCTGTACGTAACATTTGTCGACCTAACAAAGGCGTTCGACACTGTGAGCAGGCAAGGCATGTGGCAGATCCTGGAGCGACTTGACTGTCCCCCAAAGTTCCTCAACATGATTGTCCAGCTACACGAGGACCAGCAAGGCCAGGTCAGACTCAACAATGACCTCTCAGAACCATTCCCTATTCTCAACGGCGTAAAGCAGGGCTGCGTGCTGGCACCGACCCTCTTCACCATCTTTTTTAGCATGATGTTGAAGCAGGCCACAGTAGACCTCGATGATGACGATGCAGTGTACATCAGGTATCGTCTCGATGGCAGCCTGTTCAACCTCAGACGACTGCAGGCCCACACGAAAACCCTAGACCAACTGATTCGTGAGCTGCTTTTTGCTGAGGATGCTGCCCTCGTTGCACACACAGAGAGAGCCCTGCAGCGCATCACGTCTTTCTTCGCAGATGCTGCCCAGCTCTTTGGACTCGATGTCAGTCTGAAAAAGACAGAGGTCCTCCATCAGCCGGCACCCAAGACAGTGTATCGCCCTCCTCACATCACCATTGGCGAGTCTGAACTAAAGTAGGTGCACCAGTTTACTTACCTTGGCTGTATTATCACGTCGGACGCCAAGCTGGACAAGGAGCTTGACAGCAGGCTGGCAAAAGCGAACAGCGCTTTCGGGCGACTTTTCAAGCGGGTGTGGCACAATCAACAGCTGAAAACAGGCACCAAGATCAGCGTGTACAGAGCTGTGGTCCTCACCACCCTGCTGTATGGTTCCGAGTCCTGGGCCCTCTACCGCAGCCAACTACGACTCCTCGAACGCTTCCACCAGCGCTGCCTGCGTACCATCCTGGGCATTCACTGGAGTGACTATGTCACCAACGTCGAGGTCCTTGAACAGGCTGAAACTATGAGCATCGAGGCTTTGCTGCTGCGGACACAGCTCCGCTGGGCGGGGCATGTCTCCAGGATGGAGGATCATCGCCTACCAAAGATCACCCTGTTCGGCGAGCTTGCTACTGGACACCGTGACAGAGGGGCACCAAAAAAGAGATACAAAGACTGTCTCAAGAAGTCACTTAGTGCCTGCCAAATCGACCACCACCAGTGGTCTTCGCTTGCTGCGGACCGTGACACCTGGCGCTCCACCATTTACAAGGCAGCTGTCTCCTTTGAGGACTCTCACAGAGCTAGCCTTAAGGACAAGCGGCTCAGGAGAAAAAAACAGAGATGCCGCAGCTCAGAACCCTGGCCATACCTTCCCCTGCAGCCACTGCGGTCGAACCTGCCTGTCTCGGATTGGCCTCCGCAGCCACGAACAAGCCTGCAGACGTCGAGGGCAACTCCTATAAAATCTTCGTTCGCGAAGTCAAGCCAAGAGATTTATTTATTTATTTATTTATTTGTTTGTTTATTTATTTATTCATTCATTTATTCATTCATTTGTTCGTTCGTTCATCTATCTATCGATCTATCTATCTATCTATCTATCTATCTATCTATCTATCTATCTATCTATCTATCTATCTATCTATCTATCTATCTATCTATCTATCTATCTATCTATATCGATTGATCCATCCATCGATCCATCCATCCATCCATCGATCCATCTATAACTCACCTATCTATCTATCTATCTATCTATCTATCTATCTATCTATCTATCTATCTATCTATCTATCTATCTATCTATCTATCTATTATAAATAAATAAATGTTTAGTATGCCTGAACACTGATCAATTCAGGCGCACCGCAGCTGTTCTACTTTGATCTAATCTGGTGCTGACGGCAGACGAATCCACAATTATGTCGTTAGAACCAATAACATACAGTGCACAGGGTATGTCCAATCTGTATCTGTGGACACTTTTCATTTCGGGTTCATTCAATTTCCATCTTCATATTTAACCCATTTAACCCCGAGTCCCTACAGCAGGAGATAGATTGACCATGATAATTCAAGGGTAGTGAGAGATTAGCTTGGCGCCTGAAGGCGCCAAGCTAATCTGGCAGGCCCTTGAATTATCATGGTCAATCCATCTCCTGGAACTGGTACATAGTCATTAGGCAACACCTCCAAAATTTGAGAAATGGGACCTTGGGGCTAATAGAGTTAAATTACATTTTTAGGAAGCAAGTGGTATCATTGTCAGGATAATCAAATATTTGTTTCAAGTAATTAACTTTGCTTGCGCAATTTAATTTTCCAGTCGCAGTAACTCGCGCGACTGTTTCATATCCGTCATCTAAAATATTTTCATCAGAATTGGCCCAATAGTTTAATGAATAAAATAAAATAGAAACCGAGGTAGATGCGTGACGCTGGGGAAGGTAACCCAAATTTCCCCTTGTGGGAAAAACGTTGTAACAAAAATGATATAAAATAATACAATAAGTAAGTATAGCAGTAAGTGAGTATAGCAAAAGAAAATAAAATCATTTTTTAAATATTTTTGTTAAATAATAAAATAAAATAAAATAAAATAATAAAAAATAGAATTAAATAAATAATTTAAAATAAAACAAATAAAATTCAGAACATTCTATAAGCTTTTAGCTTGTTTTGCTCTAGAGTGATTTCTTCATTCATTTCAATGTATGTCAATGAAGCCAATCAAACTGTTTAACCATTCGGATGTCGGTAGCGGTTTTCGCCGCGATGATTCCTGCAGGAATCATCGCGGCTAAAACCGCTGCCGGCACCCGAAGGGTTAAAACGGCTGTTTCATGTCACTCCGTGCAAAATCCTCACCCGTAACACAAATGGCGCGGAACCTTTTGTCACGCGGTGGCTACTGACGCGTGACTCAGAGAGCAAACTGCCGTGAACGCAGCCCGCCCGACGTAATAGAGCTGTCTGAACAAACTGTCGATCAATCAAAGCTGAATGGCAGTTTGTTTGTCGCTCCTGAAGCACTTTACATCGCCGCCCACAGCCCTCAAAATACCGTATAGTTGCCAACATGTTCCTTAACCCCTTCTCTGCCGGACTCGAAAAATGCGAACACCACCCACCCAACTGCAAAAGGCAAAGAACCTCAGATGTGGGGGCCCATGAGGTTCTTCTGCCTTTTGCCTTTGCCTTTTGGGATATTATTCATTTCATACGAGGGGCGCTCTATATGTTTCTGGATGATCTGAGTCTGAATAGGTAGGGTCTTCAAACGCAATGGCTTAGTCAACAACTTCACCACTAACAGTACACAGTTATAAATGCCTACGACATACGGTTGTTGAGATAACGACTTCCGAAGTATAGGGTATATCTCTGCATGTCTCCAAGACGTATCTGTTCGTGTGTTTTTGGAGTAACGATCAACCACGGCTTTCAAAAGCGATTCACGTAAAGAAACACGCATCAGTGTTCCGTGGAATGATGGTTGGTTAGATAGTTATTTGGGGGTTCGACGCCCAGCAGGCGACTAAGGCTATCTCACGGCGGCAAGCGTACAAATCTGGCCAGCCAAACTAAAAGAAACGTTTTGACGACAAGATGTAAAATATACATGTATATTACAAATATTTTAGGATAAAATGCCGTACAAGTCTTAAAGGTATATGTCTACAGACTTTTGAAAAGTCAAGACAATAAAATTCACATGGTCTTCTTCTTCTTCTTCTCGAACGCCGTCATACTTGGAGTTTGGCTCTCAAAATGAAATCTGTGGTCTTCTGTAGCGCCTCCACAGGCCCGTACAGTTTCTCTTGTAGGGTGGCGGGCTTCGGCCATATCTCCTCTCTCAGCAACTGGTGGTTCCCACAGTCCTGGAGGATGTGCTCTGTGGTCTGCTCTGCTTCTCCACAAGGGCACAGGGGAGATGGCACGAGGCGGAAGCGTCTGTGCAGGTGGAAATTGAGTCGGTTGTGCCCGGTCCTCAGACGGAAGATGGTCACCTGCTCTTGTCTGGACAGCTGATGGTAACTGTCTAGGGGCCGTTGTGGTGGTCTGTACACAGACTTAATGATGGTCTTCATCTCTGTGAAGCTGACTCCATTTTCGTCTTGTTCTTTCTCTGCGCCCACTTTGCCATTCTGTCAGCTTCTTCATTGCCGTAGATGCCACAGTGTGAAGGGATCCACTGCAGCACCAGCCTGGTGCACTTGATGTTTTGCAGTGCCTCTTGTAGACGTGGCAGTTTGCTTGCTGTTGCTGTTCCAAGAACAGACATGGCATCAGTCAGGAAGACAATCTGGGCATCAGGGTCTGCAGTGCCACTAAGGGTGTTTGCAGCATGGACCAGGGCTTCCACCTCAGCTCTGTAATTTGTGCAGTGAAGGCCTGTTGGTACTGCCTCTGCCTGCCATTTTCCGTTTGGGTACTGAATGTACACCCCAGCCCCTCCATTCTGAACTGCATATGTGGCTGATCCATGCCTCCTGGGGATACCTTTCTTCGAGCATGGCCAGTGTCAGGGCTTTCTTGCTCACAGTGCTGTGCTCATCTTTGGTGGTGATGTAGGGTACCGTGGAAGAGATGGTGATGTTTTCTGGCTTACTTTCCCAGGGTGGAAGGTCACTAGCAGGATTCAGAGCCTCTACCTGCGCAGGGAGCTTTGCCTGGTGTTTTCTCTGCAGAGCTCTCGTCTCCTTCACAAACCTTGATCTTTTCTGTCTCCCTGAGGTTGGCTGTTTCATCCTGGCATTCATAGGATGGTCTTTGGAAGACTTAACCTTTGTGGACTGTATCAAGGCTTTGCAATCTCTTCTCATGCGCAGGGGTGGAATGCCTGTTGTCTCTTCCATCTTTTCGATTGGTGTGGATCTCATTGCGCCGGTGATGATACGCAGTGCCTGGTTCTGAACTCTGTCAATGATCTGCTGGTGTGACTGGGCTGCCATCAACCATGCATTGGATCCATACTCAAGGTGTGGTCTCACTGTGCCTTGATATACATTTTTGAGGATCTTTTCATTGGCTCCCCATTGTGATCCAGCCAGCTTCCTCAAGATGTTCAGCTTTCTTCTAGCTTTCGCTTCTGCGTTCCAAATGTGCGGCTTCCACGTCAACCTCTTGTCAAGGGTGACGCCCAGGTATGTCTGCTGGTCTTCATACCGTAGTGAGGTGATGCCCAGTGTTAGGTTGCCAGTTTTTTTGTTGGAGAGAGAGAAGAGTGTGGCTGATGATTTTTCTGTGTTGATGGTCACACACCAGTTGTTGGTCCAGTCTGTCAGCCTGTCCAGGGCTAGCTGCCTCCTGTATGTAGCAGTTGTTGCATACTCTTCTGTGCACCAGAGTACCAGGTCATCTGCGTACAGGGCTGCATGGACTCCTTTTTTGCAGCTCTGGCACAAGGTCGTTGATGAAGAGTATGAACAGGGTCGGTGACAGGACTCCCCCCTGTGGCACCCCCTGACGCAGCAGCACATTTTGGCCACAGTACCCATCCACTGTCACACGGGCTCTGCGATTGTGCAAGTATGACTTGGTCCACCGATACATGTTACCTTGGATGCCACTGCGAAGGAGTTTCACAAGGAGACCATCCCTATAATACAATAAAATTCACATGGTCTACAAATACTCAAATCTTGCCGAAAATATTGAACTCTCTCAGAAAACTAAAGAATTTGTCGGGGGCGGGGGGCGGGGGCGGGGGGGGGGGGGGAGCGGGGACATCCCAAAACAAAACCTTTAACTCATTCGAGACGTGCCGCATACGGATACGCGGCGTATAGCCGCATATCCGTATGCGGCACGTCTCGAATGAGTTAAAGAGTCCACTGTGTAGTGCTGATAGGATTATCTTCGTGTTCAACTTGCCCTGCTGTGAAGACACAGTTTTGCATCCATTGGCAATGAAGGGGTGAAGTGGCCACACTGGTTGTCTACCTCGATTCGTCATGCTTCATTATGAATATGATTATATTTATCATTACTAGTCATTACTATTATCATTACCTTTATCACTGTCATTATCATTACCATTATTATTAGTATTATCATTGTCATTATCTTTGTCTTTGTTCTGTCCACAGAACGTTCTGGCCGGTGAGACAGCAGCGCCAACCAACAGTCAGTGACGTCACACGCAGCGCGAGGCGGCTCCACACCCGGATGTTCAGTTCAAACCGAGGCTCCATAACCGGATGTTCGTCTCATCTGAGAAGAAAAGGAAATCCCATCAGAGAAAGAGACATGCTTAGAAAGGTCTGTTTAGTCGGGATTTCATCCGAGGAGAAGTAAACCGTCCCAATATGCTCCATGATGAGCCCGGTATTTGCCATCCCCTCTTTATTTTCAGCTCTCCCATGATTGATTTTGCAAATGGCCGATCAGTACTTACGCGTGCTGTGTCGGGGTGATTCAGTTTTTTTCCTCGATCCACACTGGTTGCCTCCCTCCATCCGCTATGTGTAGCGGATCGAGGGAGGCAACCAGTGTGCTAGTTATTAGGGTTGGCGACCTGTGGTCAACCACTTTGAATATACTATTCAGCGTCAAACTGAAAAGACTCCTGATTTCATTTCATTGCAAGTGCGTCATTGGAACAGTATCATTATATTTGTGACAACAAACAGGATTTTAAACGCAATAGATATAGATACAGATATATAGATATATGTTATATATAAATGTTTTATATATGTTATATATTTTATATATATGTATGTTATGATTTGACAAAAAACAGACAAGGTTATATAAAACGATGTATACGTCAAAGAATCACGACAAGTAAAACGGTGGAACGCTATATTTGCAATAATATGTACAAACAGGATCAAAGGGTGATTTCAACGATAGGAGACCATGACCGATACGTCACAACCAGGAAAAGACTAAGAACAGTATAGGCCTTATTGGAAATGCCAAGTAGCAGGATCAACATGTGACATCAAGCAAGATTACGACAGGAAAATCTGAACGATACGAACTGCACATGATAACAACCGTGACAACAAAGTGTGTCGCCGGTGCAACGCGTCATATTGATCCCTACGTCAGAATGACTCTGGTCACTTTTTGGCGTGGCAATTTTACAATACAGTTTGACCTCTTCACTGCCTGAGGACAATGCCAATCAACTGCAAGAGGCAAAGATCCTCATGCGCCCCCGCGTCAGCGGGGGCGCATGAGGATCTATGCCTCTTGCTGAGGCCTGTTTGTGTCCATGTTTCTTGAAAGACTGATGCTCTTTGACTTTAGACTGACAAAGATTTCAGAAACGCAATCTGTACTTGACCACTGGCGCTGAAGGGGTGAACGCTTATAACTAGCTCTACGATATGTCAACCCCGGGTCACTTTGACACACAGTAACAACAGAAACCCCCGATAAAATGCGATTCATAGGACGAGAAAAACGGGAGGGCAAAACTATCGCGTGTAACTGAAAAAGATTAAAACATCATATCAAGCAGGACTGACAGAAAGAGACTGCAGTGATTGACTTAACTATTAATTATTAACCAATACATTATGTTTGTTTGTGTTTTAATGGAAATAATTATATCTTGTATTGCAGCAGCGTCAAACAAATGTCCGTTTTATGTCAACAAACAGGAGACTAACACACACACACAAAAAAGCATAACCCAGTGATTGTACATAGCAAGGCCAAAGTGTTGCTACGTCTAGCATTATTTAAGCCGACAGATTTTTAACGACCACACAGGTGGTAAGGGAAACAAGTCATTTTTTATAGCTGCTTTTGAACGTGTTCTTCATTCTGAAACACTGGACGACAATAATAGTCCGCAAACTTAGGTGTTGATTAAGTGTGTAAAAGTTGGTGTACATTTATGTATGTGTTTTCAGTTCATTTCGGCTAACTAATTTTACACTCGTGGAAATCTTCAGTTTATCACAGACAGGCAAATACTGGTTTCTGATATTAGAGGGGTTGCGTTTGCGCTGAACGATTCCCAACAACGAACGGGAGCAAAGTTACGGCGGGTAACCAGCTTGTACCATAAGCAACGACAACACGACAAACATCTCCAAGAGGCATAGATCCTCATGAGCCCCCTGGGCTCATGAGGATCTATGCCTCTTGGAGATGTTTGGAGTGTTGTCTATGGTGGCTCATGAGGATATATTCCTCTTGAAAATGTTTCGCGTGTCGTCTGTACTTGTGGTTAAAAGATGGTTATCCCTCTCGTGATTTCGCTGTCGTTCGATTTCGGGAGTCGTTCGGCGTAAACTCAACCTATCTGTTGCGCATCCGATTAACCCTTCGACTACCAGAACTAAATGACTTCCATTCACATAGAATGGAAGTCATTTAGTTCTGGGAGTCAAAGGTCCATTCCATGTAGACGTTTTATTCGTGTGCCTGCCTGTCATGTTGAAGCTTACAGCCCATCGTTTACGCCCGGTCGAGTCTCTGGATGCGTCCACGTTTTTATCCGATCTTCAGAAGAATGCTGGTCTGTGATTTTGGACATTACGGCTGTCATGCCGTAAGGTCCAAAATCACAGGCCAGCCAGGACTATAACAGTAAGGTCAGAAATCAAAGCCCGCCAAAGTCAATGGCTTTCGTGCTGTCTCCTAAATTGGTACTTTCCAATGCACAAGTCTACGTCGTTTTGACACCCAGAGAAACTCGAATTTTTTATTTTTTATTTTTTTTAATGTATGCTCCGATTTTGCAGCTTAATACAACCTGTCGGTACGTTACCATGCGTAATAATTTTATTACAGGAGACAGCGTTTTAAATTTAATAATATTTATTATGACGTTTTACCTGACTTATGTTTATATCTTGATCCTGAAGTTTCCTATGTTGATAAAAGCCACATGTTTACTGGCCGGCACTTTTGCTCGCCCAAAATAAGCAAACTTACGGAACTTCTCTCCCTTGACAGTGCCTTTTCCTACTCACTTGGTAGTTTTTTCTAAATTACAGGCACTGGCAGTCAACCCTTTCGGTCTTCTAAATTACAGGTACTGGCAGTCAACCCTTTCGGTCTGTTTTTTTACGGAACATCCGTGTATTTCCGGCTGAAGTGTTCGGAGGTTTTAGCGATCAAAGATGATTGGCCATTCACAGACCAGCAGCTACGGTTTAGTCAGTGAAGCGCGTGCCACCTCGAGATCGCCCGTGAACATACTCGAGGCGAGAGCTTGAGGTTAATACTGTGGACGGAAGCAAACTCCAAAACTCACAAAAATATACATACATGAACAACAGCAGCTGTTAAAAAGTACGAGTTTAAAACGTATACGTGTTTTAAAAGTGTTTTAATTATTTTTTTAATCGAACGAAACTGCCCCAAAAAGAAAAAAACAAGCCGCTTGGAAAGGCAAATTACAACACATCTAATTACGTTTTCGAAGTTTGACCCGAAAATTTAATCAATTGTGTTTGTAATTGTTATGTTGTCTTTGTTATATTTAAAACCCTTTGCGTTTTTTCAGCATATTTTGGACAGTCAATTGTTGGGCCTTAACTCATTCAGCCCGATGGCCGTATTTCCCAAAGTTTGGAGGCGTCATCTAATGACTATGCACAGTTGCAGGAGATGGATCGACCATGATAATTCAAGGGCGGTGCCAGATTAGCTTGGCGCCGACAGGCGCCAAGCTAATCTAGCACTACCCTTGAATTATCATGATCGACCCACCTCCTGCTGTAGGACGTCAGGGCTGAATGGGTTAATTTTGTATTTCAAAAGTTAGAAATGTGTATTCTATCAAGAAATGAAACATTGTACGCAATGGTCATGCATATTGCTGTAAACGTTATCTAAACAAAAAACGCCTATCGGTGTAAAACAATTGCCAAAACTGTGCATTTCCTCACACACACACACACGATGAAATTCCACCGACGAAACCTACATGACAAGATTAATATTACTTCTGTCTGTCGCTCGTTCAGCTTTTTAGTTTCATTGCGTGTTTTTGCGGTAATATCAAAATGGCGTTACTACACCATACAAAGCGTACTGCATGGGTTTCTGTTTAAGAAGTCATAAACATGCACTCTATCAAGAAATAAAATAGTGTGTGTCATGGTCACCCACGCTGCGTAGAAAGTATCTCAGTGTGAGCTGGTCTGTAATTTTGGACCTTACGGCCGACGGCCGTAAGGTCCAAAATCACAGACCAGCACACGAATATTGGTTTGGGGTTTTTTTTGGCCGGTGTTGAACTTTCTCTGTTCGACGTGTTCATTGAAGATTCCGTTTTTGCATGCTTACGGGTATGACATTTTTTCTCTCTTCATTTGTGTGCCAAAGATGGGCGCTGGAAAAGGCAGGTAACATCCTAACTGATTTGTGATTTTGAACCTGACAGCTTGCAAGCGAGCGTAAGGACCAAAATCCTAGATCTGCAGGTCGGCGTAGAACTCTCGCAGTCTATCATAACGGGTGTTCTTTGTGTCTATGGCTGCACTTTTTTTTTTCGGAGGGGGGTGGGAGGGTGGGGGGGGGACACGATCCTTTATTCTTTTTTTTTTTTTTTTTTTTTTTTTTTCTTTTTTTTTTGGGGGGGGGATGAGTGGGGGTGGGGGAGACGATCCGGATTTGTGCTAGAAGCATTGTTTTTTCCTGAGAGGACCCGAATAATCTTCGCCACACTTATGACTTTCGCGGCAATGTCACATAACTATCGGCCACTGAGGCGGAGGTAAGCGAAGACCCACCCAACGGTGACAAGGCACCACTTAGAAGAGAATACAATAATTATGTCGATTATGAGTTTAAAACGTTTGAAAAAGTCGTTGTATAAATAATTTTAACCCATTCAGTGCCAGTTGACGCACACTGTGTTTCTGCCATCTTTGTTAATTCAAAACACGCGAAATCTTAGCTCTTCCACAATAACATGGATTCAAAGTGGTTCCAGCAAGATGCATAGATCCTCATGAGCCCCCGCAACTGCGGGGGCTCATGAGGATCTATACCTCTTGCAGTTGGGTGGCGTTCATGTTTTCTCGGCACTGAACGGGTTAATTGTGCCTCAGAGCAAAAAAAGAAAGCTCGCAATGTGTATAAGCACTGGTAATTTCTTTATTTTATTTTATTTTATTTTATTTTATTTATTATTTAATATTTATTATTTTTTATTATTATTTTTATTATTTATTATTATTATTATTATTATTATTATTATTTCGTGTTACCTCTAAAAGGCGAAAGGTCAAATGAACACTTGCATGCCCCAAATCAGTACTCACCTAACACTAATATTTTATCAAACGTTCAGTATGTTATTGCTTTTACTCTTTGGCGATATACATCAAGTCTTTCAATATAGGTGGCTTTGTTTAATACATTCTGCTCCAGGACCGAAATCCGCATATTTTGAAGTTGCCCCCTGAAGACTGTATTACACTTCTGGAAACAGTTCGAGCGCGAGTTCAGGGGTTGTGCCAGAATAGCTTGGCGCCTATGGGCGCCAAGCTATTCTGGCACAACCCTTGAACTATCACGCTCGATCCATGTCTTGCCGTGGCGTGTCGGAGCTTGCTTTGTTTAAATCAAAGCTTATTCACTTGTTTCGATAGCTGTGTTGACAAGATCCTATTTCCTGTCGTCGTTTTGTGCTGTCGTTTGTCTCGTTATTGGTATAATTGTTTCGTTGCTGCTTGATGGCGACTCTGACGCAAATGGTACCAACAAAAATGCTTTATTAATGAATTTTGTTGGCATTTTAACTCATTCAGTTCCACGCACGTATTTCCCAAATTTTGGAGGCGTCATCTAACGACTATGCAGCAGTCGCAGGAGATAGGTCGACCATGATAATTCAAGGACAGTGCCACATTAGCTTGGCGCCAACAGGCCGACAGGCGCGAAGCTAATCTTGCACTACCCTTGAATTATCATGGTCGACCCATCTCCTGCTGTAGTGCGGCAGGGCTGAATGGGTTAAACAGATGTGCTGTGATATGACACGAGGCGAAAATTATAGTTTTCAATTTAGTTTTCTGTGTGCTTACAAAATTCACAATCGCATTATAATAAGCACTCTGCTGTTATGTGACAAAAGGTAGTATGTCCAATTCTGAGAGGCTTTAATTCTTTAACACATTTTGCTACAGGACCGAAATCCGCATATTTTGAAGTTGCCCCCAGAAGACTGTATTATCTGGAAACAGATCGAGCGTGATAGTTTAAGGGTTGTGCCAGAACAGCTTGGCGCCAATGGGCGCCAAGCTATTCTGGCACAACCCGTGAACTATCACGCTCGATCCATGTCATGCCGTGGCGTGTCGGAGTTGAATGAGTTAATTCAGACATTTTCTTGTTAAAGCGATTTGCTCCAAGCGATTCACGCTTTGATTGCTAAATTTCGCCCAATACAACAAGTTCTTAATGCATGCTGTCTTGCCTCAAATTAAGACTTGTGAAAAGATGGATAGAAAAGTCTTAGGTGAGGCAGGACAAACATTGCGAAGCTGTTTTACTGGCGAATTTTAGCACTCGAAGCATTGCCTGGAGAGGGCAAACTTTATACATTTCGCAAAGTTTATATCTTTCTTTTTTTTAATTAGTTGGCAGTTTGTGAAATGTATGTATTTAATTGTATCCGCACCTGGAATGAATTAACGGTATATTTTCCGATCGTTTTTGTTGTACATGTTTTTGTTTTGTTTTGTTGTTGTTGTTTTTTTTGGGTTTTTTTTTTTTTTGGGGGGGGTCGAAACACTTCCAGATTACTTGTTTTTAATGTATACCGACTGTTCGAACCCTCTCAGTCTCACACACACGCTAGATAACTTTGTACCGGAAGTACATTTCAAGCCGTATATTTTTATGTTTATCGATTCAGGTTTGTTTTGTTTTTGTTTTTTGGGTTTTTTTTCAGCTCCGTAGTTTTCATATTTAAAATACTGAAAAGGCCGATGTGTAGTTCCTGTGCTCATAAATATAAGTATTCTTCGCATTTCAGTCGATAAAAGGCTTATCCAGACATAGTTAATGAACTTTGCATTTGAAGTTTGCGACCAGTACACTGTTTCAAAAGAGATATACCATGTTTCAGCATGCGGTTGTAAGCGTCCAAAGGTCAGCAGTACGATGCTCTTTTTAACTCATTCGAGACGTGTCGCCTGATCCGCGGCTTATGCCGCGTATCCGGAGGCGGCACGTTTCGAATGAGTTAATATGTTTATGTTAACAGCGCAGAATACATGGTACATGTGTCTAAATGTTCGGTGACCTACATTCATAACAGAACCTGTTTGGAATATGAAAATCAAAATTGCTCTTCTTTTGAGGCAAACAGTGGATTAAAAGCCCGAACAAACTTGCCATAATTATCGCATGTTTGTCCGGGCTTAAAATCCACTGTTTTCGTCGAAACGTGCAGTTTTGACATACTTCTGACTCCGAACAACGTCTTTTAATTTGACGCATAATATTTTTACGCACAAATACAACGCATGGGTTATGATTTTTATACCACGTTCATCTCGTCAGTTATATTTCATAGCCGACGACAGGGCTTTGTTGGATTAAAGGCTGAAGCTATGGAACCCTTTTTGCGATCAAACGCGCTGCTTTATGTGTCAAAATCGCCCCAGAACACTTTGTATCGTAGGCTGACAAGAAAAAGAAATGCGACATTTTTTTAATCATCGGAAACACTGATGAAACGATGATTCCAAAAATGTCGCATTTCTTTTGCTCGTCAATATAAATATTCCGTGTCGTTTGTGGGAGTACTCCAAAGATAGGCCCACTCGGGGATTACTGCTAGAGAGTCCCACTCGGGGAATACTCCACAGACAGACCCACTCGGGGAATACTCCGCAGGTAGACCCAGTCGTGGAGTACTCACTCGGGGAGTACGCCACAAGTTCACTTCTATTCAAATGAGATGCTAAACTAAGCTTAGCATTTCATTTGAATAGCAGCGTACTTGTGGCGCACTCCCCGAATGAGCCTGTCAGGAGTACTCTCGCACACGGGACAGAATTACAAGAGGCAAGCAAACTAGCTGAAAAATACGAATATACTTCAGTTTGTTTATTTATTTGTTCGTTCGTTCGTTACTTTCTGTCGGCCAACGTTACTTTTTGTGCCAAGATCCTGAGGACCACTTGGTATTGTAACATCAGTATTGTCATTGAATTAGTTCTTTTGTTAATTCGTTCTTCTGTTTGTATATTAATTTGTTCTTCCGTTCATGCATGTGTTCGGTTGCTGAAATTATTCTGCATTTATTTCATTTCTTGTCTGGTTTAAAGACCTGTAATTTATTCTCTAGCAGAGCAGGCACATCCCGTCTCGCTGTTGGCACTTTGAAGCAATGCACAATCAACCAACTTAACGAAGCGTCAACCTGTAAAAAAAAAAAAAATGCGATGGTGTTAACCCCTTGACAGCCGAGAAAAACCGGACACGGCCCAGCTGCAAGAGGCATAGATTCTCACGAGCCCCCGCAACTGCGGGGGCTCGCGAGGATCTATGCCTCTTGCTGAGACCAAATTGTATCCAAGTTCCTTTTGGACGGTTGGACGATTTTGGCAGGGACGGAGTTACATTCCAAACCAAATAATTGTCTTTCACAACGCGTCCCTTTTTTTTTTTTTTTTTGAGTGGTATTGTACAGTATGATGATCAGTGTGTTGTTTTGGGTGTTAATTTTTTGTTAATTTGTTTTGGTTGACCTTTACAACAAAATGCGTGCTGATCTGTGAAGTCCAAAAATCTCAGACCAGTACACGCGTTTAAATGTGTGCAAATAAACACACATACTATTTTGTCCTTTTTGAGAATCACGTGTTCGTTCAGTTTTGTATCTACCCAAAATATTTCGTGTCCTTGCAATTTTCTGTCAGTGTCGACACCTCATTTATCTGGGGTTCATGAACGAGGGTCGCTGGAAGCCATGATGTGACCTGCGCCATATTGATGACGTCACAGTTTGTTGACAATTGCTGTTCCCGTTGGCCAGAAGGAAATAAAGCGAGCCGATCTTTTTCTCCGTGACGTCAGTGTTTGTTATTATGTGAGAAGCAGAAGTCTTTCTTTCTGCCATTTTCTTCAGCCATACAACCAGTTACACAACCAAAGGAACAATCAACCCCGAACAACCAACCAAATAAAGAACAAACCAACAAACAACCGAACAGACAACCAAACAAGCCAGTGCGCAAAGGCCATCGGACCGACTTCAGCCGCCGTTGGCCCGCGCACGGCCGTGCGCGGGCCAACGGCGGCCGAAGTCGGCCCGATGACATTTTGCGCTTTCGGAAACAGCCCACTAAACAACCATCTAGACAAACGACCAACCAGCCAAACAACCAAACGAAGCTGGGTGTTCGTTTTTTCTCCGCAGTGAAAGGAATATCCTTACTCTAGCGACCGGTTATTTGATCAAATTGAGCTTCTCAATATGCTACAATGCATCGTTTTATTGCATTGTTTCTTTATTTAATTACAGCTAACGCTTAACTAATTCAAGGCGACCCGCATCAATAGTTGCGAAAGTGTCTTATAGCGTTGCCGATAGCAACGCTATACGACGCTTTTGTAGCTGTTGATGCGGGACGCCTTGAACGAGTTAATCTATAGCTAACGACAGGGGAAGTGAGCTAGTTCGGGTTCAAATCATTCGGTGAGGTTCACACATTTGGCCGCCGCACCTGAATGAATAGTAAATAAATAAATAAATAAATATATGAGTGAGTGAGTGAGTGAGTGAGTGAGTGAGTGAGTGAGTGAGTGAGTGAGTGAGTGGGTGGGTGGGTGGGTGGGTGGGTGGGTGGGTGAGTGAGTGAGTGAGTGAGTGAGTGAGTGAGTGAGTGAGTGAGTGAGTGAGTGAGTGAGTGAGTGAACATTGCATTCATAAAAGTGGTCACGTCCGATGCGTATCAAAGGTAAGTCATGTCCCTCTTTTCTCCTCCCTCCTCACAACCCCCCACCCCCACTCCCATCCCACCCCCATTCCAAACCCTCTCCCACCCACCCCACTTCATCTCACCACCACTTCGCTCCCATTCATACCTCCAACCTCGCCGTCCTACGCCCAAACCGTCCTACGTTTTCTTTCTCTACCCATTAAGCAAAGGCCCTCGGGCCCACTGTCGTGCGCGGGCCCGCTGCGGCCGTCGTGGGCCCGAAGACCTTTTGCTACAGGCGTACAACTGACCCTCTCCCCCCCCCCCCCCCCCCACACCCTCTCACCCCGCCTCTCTACCCACAGTCTACCTACATTTTGGACAGTGCGTCCTTCTCGTCCTTCGCTGGAGTGATCGAAAAACAAAATGAGTGCTGGCCATAAATCCCCGGTGCAGATAGGAGGCGGAGGTCAACCGCTCACATACACCCTTTCACGGTCAGCCCAAGTCAATAAGCACGCCAGCGAACCGGGCTCATCTGCATATACAATTAAGCCCTTCGCTGCCAGGGAACACAAACTTCGCGGTCTGAAACCAGCTGCACTGTGACCGACATTCGCGTGAAGAACACATTAAATGGGAGAAGAAAAAAAAAATGAGGACTGAAGGATTTCACAAGAGACATAAATCCTCATGAGCCCCCGCGACTGCGGGGGCTCATGAGGGTTTATGTCTCATACGGTTGGCTAGCGTTCGCCTTGCCCCGGCAGTTAAAGGGTTGCTTTCTGTCGAAGTATTTTCAGCGAAAACATTTTATGAGGGGATGAATAAAGATGTGGCGAGGAGTGGGGGGGGGGGGGGGGGGGGAGAAAGTTTGTGTCTCAGCTTCCCGAGAACTTCGCTTTGTCAGTCACGATTCACGAAATTAAGATTTAAATTGTCACGAATTATGACAAACGTTTCACGAATTTCGCGTCACGGCGAGGGTCTGTCACGATCGAGTCACGAGAACCCAAAATACGGCAACCACGTGTCATGATTTCAACGTATACCTCCCCCTTCTGGCAGTGATGGTATCAATGGATATATCCTTGACCTGTCGCAACCATACATAGTGGAACCTCTTACATACATTTATAACCTATGTATACAAAAAAAATGTCTTCCCAGCAGCTTTCAAAAAATAAAAAATAGTGCCTGTTCCTAAAGCAAACGATTCTTCTGAAATTAATAACTTTCGCCCCATTTCCCTTCTATCAGTTCTCTCGAAGCCTCTGGAAAAGCATGTTCACAAACATCTTCTGGAATTTCTTGAAAAAAAGGTCCCTATTATATCATCACCAGTCAGGTTTTCGTCCCAAGCATTCATGCCACACTGCACTCGCACGAATAGTGAATTCGTGGGTCAACAGCATAAATGATAATAAAATGGCTGGTGCTGTCTTCTTGGATCTAAGAAAAGGGTTTGATCTTATCGATCATACCATCTTACTGAAAAAGCTTGCCATCTACTTAAACAAAAAGAGCCCCTCAGCTCTTTCGTTTCTGAACTCCTAAGAACACAAACAGTCTATGTCAATGGAAAATGTTCTTCTGAACAATTTGTGGAGTATGGAGTGCCCCAGGGGTCTATTTTAGGCCCACTACTGTTTTGTATCTTCGTTAACGATCTACCGTTACATGTAACGTGTAGTGAGACTGAGTGTGACATGTTTGCCGACGACTCAACATTACATTCCGCTGGTAAAACTGTGCCTGAAATTGCAAATAATCTTCAAGAGAGTCTTCATGAAGTCAGTGGTGTAATGAAAATCGCATGCTTGTAAATCCCACAAAAACAAAAAGCATGCTTATCACAACCCGCCAGAAACATCAGCTCAAACCTCCATCACTCAACCTTTCTTTGGACTCCATCTCAGTTGAGCAGGTCAGTCAACACCGCCTGCTTGGAGTAATAATAGATGATGATCTAAGCTGGCATAACCACCTATATTATATGAGAAAACATTTGTCCAAAAAGTTGTTTCTACTTTCCAAACTTAAAACGATCATTGACCTTAAGACACGCAAACTATTTTTTAATGCCTACATTAAACCACACATTGATTATGCCTCAACAATATGGGATGGCTGCAGTGAAAATCACTTCAAGAAGATAAACTCGTTATACAAGCGCGCTGCTAAGCTTATCCTCCCTGATCCGTCTTTATCCACTGATGCCAAGCTGCAGGCCATCGGACTTCTCCCTTTGGTTAAGCACCTCGCACTAAACAAATGTGTACTGATGCACAAATTCTTAACGGGAAAGCTCCACCTTACTTATCTAGGTTTTTTTCGCAAACTGAAAAAAAAATACAGCACCTCCAGGAACAGTCTCTCTATAAAAAGGCCCGTATAGACCTGTTCAAATCTAGCCTGTCTTATTCAGGTGCTCTTTTATGGAATTCTCTTCCTCCCACTATTCAACAAACCACGTCCCTCTCTCTGTTTAAAAGTAGAGTACATAATTACCTTTCTAAGACATCGTTATGCTGATCCTTTCTTCTTCTTTGTTTTTCGACATAATACGCTTCATGTTTTTTTTTTTTTTTCATCTAGCCTCCAAATTGTTTGTTTAGTTTTCTAACTTGTTTTTGATAGTATAAAAAATATCATACCTACTTATATGTAAGATAATTATGTGCGCACGTACGTGTGTATGTGTATGTACAAAAGTGCGCATGTGCACGAGTACATGTATATGTGTGTCTGTATGCGTGTGTGTATGCGTGTGTGTGACGTTTATTATTAGTTAGTTTTTGTTGTTTGGTTGGTGTTCCTTAAGTAGCTTAGCAAGGACAGATTGTAAGAAAGGCCTGCGCGCCTAATATCTCAATCCTTGGAAAATAAAGTTTCGTTCGTTCGTTCGTTTCGTTCCCTTCCTCCCCCTCCCCCCCCCCGCTCCCCTCCCCTCCCTCCCCCGCTACCCCCTCCCCTCCCTCCCCCGCTCCCCCCCTCCTCCTCCCCGCCGTTCCCCGATCGTCCTTCGCCCTTCGCTCATACCCCACACACCCGATTTTACGATTAGGAACCGAGGTCACCTGCATACACTTGAACGACGTAAAACACACAACAACGCTGATAAGGAGCTGGGGTCAACTGCATGCATTAAGCTTTCTCCTGTCACGTAGCGTATTATTACATAGAAAGCCAAAGTTCCCCGATGCGCAAAGGCCCGATGGCCTTTAGTTGCGCATTGGGTTGTCCGATGGTGCTACCGACAACAAGTCTGCCACCAGTATGCGCTGAGCTATATAAGCACGATTGCGTCCCCCCAAAAAAATTAGGCTGCACTCTGTGATTGTGAAAACTAGCGTGTTTCGTTTTTGTTCACACGTTTGGAACCAAAGCGGGTTTATCAGTCACCAGTTAAGTCGCTGTGTTTGCAGACATTATGGGAGATTCCAGCCGCGCGCATGAGACATCAGACAAGTAAGTGGTTAACTCATTCAGACCCGACACACCACAGCAAGATATGGGTCGACCATTATAGTTCAAGGGTGGTGCCAGAATAGCTTGGCGCCTACAGGCGCCAAGCTATTTTGGCACCACCCTTGAACTATCATGGCCGATCTGCCTCCTGCAGTGTACTGCGGTCCTCAGAGGACAACTCAAAAACGTGGGTATTTTGTACCTGGGACACAGTGGGTTAATTGTATATATTTTTCTTGTTTGTGTGTCCATGGTTATACATTTTTGTCCCTTTGACACCCAAAGCCAATTGTTGATTACAGTTGTTTATTTGTTTTGGGGGTTTTGTATGCATACCCACAGTTTCCCTATGACACTCAGAGCCGAATGCTCGATTATAGTTTGTATGTCTTTTTCCATGCATGTACATGTAAACACAAAGTTTGTTGATTACAGTTCTTATGTGGTTTAGTCCCTTTCATATCCAGGGCTGAATGGTCGATTATAGTTGTATGCTTTTGTTTTTATATACATACACATTTTGTGGTCCTTTGATATTGAGAACCAAATAATAGATTACTGTTTGTAAGTTTTTAATACATATACACATTTTTGTCCCTTCGACATTCAGAGCCGAATGGTCGATTAACTTATTCAGACCCGACACACCACAGCAAGACATATATCGAGCATGATAGTTCAAGGGTGGTGCCAGAATAGCTTGGCGCCTATGGGCGCCAAGCTATTCTGACACCAACCTTGAACTATCATGCTCGATCTGTCTCTAGAATTGTAATACAGTCCTTCAGAGGGCAACTTCAAAATTTGGAGATTTCGGTCCCGGGGCAGAATGGGTTAAACTGTGTTTCTGTATGCATGCATACACACACTTTTGACCCTGTCACATCCGGAGTCGAATCGCTGATTAACCCGTTCAGTGCTGAGAAAATCTGAACACCACCCAAATGTATAGGTTCTCGTGAACCCGCCAGTTACCGTGGCGCATGAGGATCTATGCCTGTTGCTGACATCACCTTGAATCCATGTTCCATGTTCCATGGCACATCTAGGTTGCTTTTTATTTTGTTGTTGTTGTTTGTTTGTTGGTTTGTTTGTTTGTGGTGGGGGTTTTGTTTTTGTTTGTTGTTGTTTTGTTTGGGTTTGGTTTTTTGTTTGTGGTTTTTTTTTTGTTTTTGTTTGTTTGTTTGTTTGTGTGTTGTTTGTTGGTGTGGTTTTTGTTTGATTGTTTGTTTGTTTGTTTTGGGGTTTTGGGGTTTTTGGGGGAGTTGAATTAGCGATGATTGCAGAAACACAATCTGCGTCAGGTTTACATTTATGATGCCACGCCTCCCCTTCCCAGAGCCCCATTTTCAAACAAACTACAACAACAATCCTGCACACACAACAGCAGTCTGTATTCAAACCTGAAATCAGCAGTGTTGTGGTCACTACAAGACGTGTTTACTACATATATGGAAGCGTTAAGTGGACACAGTTTATCAGCAAGATACGTAGATCCTCATGAGCCCCCGCAACTGCATGTTCCATGGTATCTCCTAGCAAGAATCATAGATCCTCATGAGCCCCGCAACTGCGGGAGCTCATGTTGATCTATGATTCTTGCTAGGGGATGTTCACATCTGTGTTTCCATAGAGAGAATTTGAAGACCCATCTTTTCCAGGTAGCGTATCAGGATTAGCTTAGTCTAGATGTGCTGCCTGGAAATGTTGGCTGTTGTCTTATTATATGTGTAGCCCATGTATGTAGATTGTGTGTGTGTGTGTGTGTGTGTGTGTGTGTGTGTGTGTGTGTGTGCGCGCGCGTGCGTGCGTGCGTGCGTGCGTGTGTTTGTTTGTGTATGTGCGTGTGTGTTTCGTGGTAGGAATGTGCCTACATGGTGCGAGCTAGTGTTTATTTAAAGAGTGAGTGCGTGTTTATTTTGTTCTTTTTTTTTTTTTTTTTTTTCCTTCTTAAATTATTTCTGTGTGATGTAAAGCGCTCCGAGCTTGCTGTCTGTGGGGAAGAGCGCTATATAAAAACTATGTATTATTATTATTATTATTAGAGAAATGCCGATTACTGACACAGTCAATAGTCACAACATTGTTATCATTTGGTACTGCTATTTAGGCCGAAAGGATCAGCATCGCCACATTTTGTTGTTATTGAACTGGATATCGGGCGTTCGAGAAACAGAAACTAGGTCTTGTCAGTGATGGGCAGTGAATTTGGATCTTTTGGCTTCGAAATATAAAGTGGGAAAGCACATACGAAAACACACAAATATTGGTCTTTGTTGATGTAGTTCAAATTTTAGGATTTCAATGATGATCCGATAATGGAACTTCAAACACTATAGTTTGCATATGCAATAACCCATATCATACTGAGGCTAAAAGCTTCAAATTTGTACACTGCCATATGCAAGCTACATTATAATACTTACGGATAAGGATATAGACCAACGGCTTTAGTTCAAGGGTGGTGCCAGAATAGCTTGGCGCCTAGAGGCGCCAAGCTAATCTGGCACTACCATTGAACTATTTTAGTCGAAGTTATTTCACACACTGGTGTATTCCGAATGATAAAGAGATAAACACAAAATGATATGAACGACTTTTCTGCATAACGCTATTAAAGCGACCTGCTCAAATAAATGGTTAATAGTTTGCAATAATTATGTACTTTATGCCTGTTCTCAGTATGTCCTACAATAATGTTGGACAAGATCACTTGACTACAGAAGTTTGATTGTCGTAAAACGAAAGACTGTTCTGCCCTTCTCCTCCTTTGCACATAGAAGAGGAGCAATAGAAAACCTGTTAGCTGTGCCTACTGTCCTTCTCCTCCTTTGCACATAGAAGAGGAGCAATAGAAAACCTGTTAGCTGTGCCTACTGTCCTTCTCCTCCTTTGCACATGGAAGAGGAGCAATGAAAAACCTGTTAGCTGTGCCTACTGTCCTTCTCCTCCTTTGCACATAGAAGAGGAGCAATAGAAAACCTGTTACCTGTGCCTACTGTCCTTCTCCTCCTTTGCACGTAGAAGAGGAGCAATAGAAAACCTGTTAGCTGTGCCTACTGTCCTTCTCCTCCTTTGCACATAGAAGAGGAGCAATAGAAAACCTGTTAGCTGTGCCTACTGTCCTTCTCCTCATTTGCACATAGAAGAGGAGCAATAGAAAACATGTTAGGTGTGCCTACTGCCCTTCTCCTCCTTTGCACATAGAAGAGGAGCAATAGAAAACCTGTTAGCTGTGCCTACTGTCCTTCTCCTCATTTGCACATAGAAGAGGAGCAATAGAAAACATGTTAGGTGTGCCTACTGCCCTTCTCCTCCTTTGCACATAGAAGAAAAGCAATAGAAAACCTGTTAGCTGTACCTACTGTCCTTCTCCTCATTTGCACTTAGAAGAGGAGCAATAGAAAACATGTTAGCTGTGCCTACTGTCCTTCTCCTCATTTGCACATAGAAGAGGAGCAATAGAAAACCTGTTAGCTGTGCCTACTGTCCTTCTCCTCATTTGCACATAGAAGAGGAGCAATAGAAAACCTGTTAGCTGTGCCTACTGTCCTTCTCCTCATTTGCACATAGAAGAGGAGCAATAGAAAACCTGTTAGCTGTGCCTACTGTCCTTCTCCTCATTTGCACATAGAAGAGGAGCAATAGAAAACCTGTTAGCTGTGCCTACTGTCCTTCTCCTCCTTTGCACATAGAAGAGGAGAAAAAGAAAACCTGTTAGCTGTGCCTACTGTCCTTCTCCTCCTTTGCACATAGAAGAGGAGCAATAGAAAACCTGTTACCTGTGCCTACTGTCCTCCTCCTTTGCACATAGAAGAGGAGCAATAGAAAACCTGTTAGGTGTGCCTACTGCCCTTCTCCTCTTTTGCACATAGAAGAGGAGCAATAGAAACACTGTTAGGTGTGCCTACTGCCCTTCTCCTCCTTTGCACATAGAAGAGGAGCAATAGAAACCCTGTTATGTGTGCCTACTCACTTGGTTTGCAGAATGAACGGCAGATAGGTCACGTCTTAACTCGCTGCGCTCCAGACACGAAGTACTCACATTTTGGAGTTGTCCGCTAAGGACTGCATTACAATGCAGGAGACAGATCGACCATGATAGTTCAAGGGTGGTGCCAGACTAGCTTGGCGCCTATAGGCGCCAAGCTAGTCTGGCACCACCCTTGAACTATCATAGCCGAGCCATATCTTGCTGTGGTGTGTCGGAGCTGAATAAGTTCAGTAGTCAGTTGGGGCCCGACAACGTTGAGGGACCCGTTGTAGCTGTGAATTTTAGCAATCAAAACCCACCATGTAGCACATCGCGTTTCTTGCTGGATTTTCGCTGATTGCATAATTATATACACACCAAAATGTGGCGGGCATGATCTCATCTGTCCTATTTCGTTGACGCAGCATATGAGTCAACCGAGGGTCAGATACACGATGATAAGCTCCAGTTAGTCTCCAAACTCGAGTTTGTACTGCCGTGAACCTCGGAACATGAAGGTTCAGTGTTTTATAGAGGTTGTGGTGTGTGTGTGTGTGTGTGTGTGTGTGTGTGTGTGTGTGTGTGTGTGTGTGTGTGTGTGTGTGTGTGTCTGTGTGTGTATGTATGTGTGTGTGTAGGAGATGGGGGGGGGGGCGGAGGGAAGGGGGGGAGGGGGCGGAGGTAAAAAGGAGGGGTGGTGGTGGGGAGGTGGAGCTATTTAAAGGGGGGGGGGGAAGTAGGATCTCTGTTAACCCTTTGGTTGTCGGTAGCACAGCCGTGCGCGGACTCACTGCGGCAGTCGTGGGCCCGAGGACCTTTGCGTACTGGGATAGGTACACTGGGGCCGGGCTAGCTGTTCATGTGTACGAAGAAAGCTTTTGCAGCATCCCTGGCCGGTTGGAAAATCAAAAGCGGAAAAGGACAAAAAAAAAAAGGGTGGGGGTGGGGGTGGGGGGTGGCGAGAGAGAGAGAGAGAGAGAGAGAGAGAGAGAGAGAGAGAGAGAGAGAGAGAGAGAGAGAGAGAGAGAGAGAGAGAGAGAGAGATTCAATGATTCAATGATTCAATGAAGCTTTATTTATCAACGGTTGAGGCATTGACATCGTCACAGACATAGCCATTTTTCAAACCTGCCGTTGCTACAAAACTACGAGACAAAATACAAAAAAACTAAGTATATAGTTAAATGTAAATGAAACTGACAAAAACATTGCTAGTTTAGGGAAAGAAAGTCCCATGACAATCTCACAAGAGAGAGAGAGAGAGAGAGAGAGAGAGAGAGAGAGAGAGAGAGAAAGCAGTCCAAGTAAATATTAACTCATTCAGCCCGACGGCCGTATTTCCCAAATTTGGGAGGCGTCACCTAATGACTATGTACCAGTTGCAGGAGATGGATCGACCATGATAATTCAAGGGCAGTGCTAGATTATCTTGGCGCCGACAGGCGCCAAGCTAATCTGGCACTACCCTTAAATTATCATGGTCGACCCATCTCCTGCTGTAGTGCGTCAGGTCTGAATGGGTTAAATGGTGGCAACACTTTTCACGTGTCACGGATCGAAATAATAAACTAAAAATACAAATAAATCAAAAATTTAAAAAAAAAATCAAAAATAGATAATCAAAAATTCGTATGCGTAATACCTAGTACGTGTTCGCGAATCACTATGGCTTTCCCTTTCACGACGAAGACATTATTTCACAGGTCGCGAGGATGGAAAAAAAAAATTGCAATCACGAATCACGAGAACCGAAAAAACGACAATCACGATTTTAGGCCATAACCCCCCCCCCCCCCCCCTCCTCCCCCCCACCCCCCCCCCCCCCCTCTACACATACACACACACACACACACACACACACACACACACACACACACACACACACACACACACCTTCCCTTCAGTAAACACAAAGTACGGTTGTTCTTAAAAGTAATAAAATAGTCAAGGACCACTTAGGTCATTTTGTTCTGAGAAACTGGCAATCAGTCAATGTGTGTCCCTTATCTCAGGCGTCCTTTCCATCTGCAAGTCGCAAGAGGCATAGATTCTCATGAACCCCTGCAGTCGCAGGGGCTCATGTAAATCTATGGCTCTTGCTGACAAAGAGTTGGCTCTGACTTGGTCTCACACTGAGGGTGTTATTGTAGGTACAGCGTAATGATTGTATGTCGGTCAGTGCCAGTTTAACTTTCTCAGTAAGTGCTACTCAGATGTTTATTTTTGTAGGGGTCGATGCCACGAGTTTATTGTTTGTTCAGCAGTATGTAGGTGTTCATAAAGGTACGTAGGCATGGACGCATGCACTAGCGCACGCAATCAAGTACTCAAAGGCCATCGGGTCGATGTCGGCAGCAGTGGGCCCGCGCACTGTCGTGTTGGTGTAATCCACTGTCGTGTTGGTGTAATCCACTGTCGTGTTGGTGTAATCCACTGTCGTGTTGGTGTAATCCACTGTCGTGCGCGGGCCCACTGCTGACGACTTCGGCCCGATGGTCTTTATGCGTGCTGGGACACACACACGGACACACACACGCATTCGCACACACGCACACACACACATACACACACTCTTTGACTTTTCCAATGTTATCAGCTGTTACAAGGATATTGCATATTCAGCATTATTATAGGTGTCTGTAAAGACACAGACGAACGGACACACGCACGCACCCACTCACACACATGCACGCACGCACGCACGCACGCACACGCACATACATACAAATACAGACGTCTCTCTCTCTCTCTCTCTCTCTCTCTCTCTCTCTCTCTCTCTCTCTCTCTCTCTCTCTCTCTCTCTCTCTCTCTCTCTCTCTCTCTTCTGAGTACAGAAGACTGTCCTTGCGGAGACGTCTTTTTTGTTGTTCGTGAAAGTTCTTCAGCAAAAATTAAAAAAAAGATAAAATTTAAAACCTAGAGACCTCTAGAGTGCGGTCTGGCTATGCCAGTGTGGCCCATTCGAAGTTCAGTAGTTTTATCACTCTCTTAGTAACCTCCACCCCACACCCCAAACGCCCCTTCCCAACCCCCAACTCTCCAAAGAAGCAATAAATGTTAGTCTTATTCAGCCGAAAGTACTGCACCAATGAGATCTGTTTCAAGTTCGTCTCGACCGCCTTGTAGCTCAAGGTCATTTAACATACGATGACAACCTACTCTGGCCCCCACGCCACCTCTCCCCCCCCCCCCTTTCCGCCCCCCCCCCCCCCGCCCCCCTCCCCCTCCCCTTTAGATGAGTCTGTGACTGATAACAGTCTTGTTTTGGTGAATGGAATGACGCACAGGTTGAATGACCGAAATCCAGTGTGCCAGTCCTGTATTTGGCTATGTGATGATGCTGTGATGACTCACTGTTGAGGTCTTTGTGCGTACACCTCCTATCTGTAGTGTAGACTAAGGACCCTGGTACAAGTCAGTAGGGCCTACTTCAGACAACCAGCTGTTGCAAGAAAGTATACTGTCGAGCAAAAGAAATGCCGGCGACATTTTCGGAAGTGTTTCCGATGGTTCCGAAAATGTCGCATTTCTTTTGCTTGTCAGTGTATATTAACTCTGATAAGACTGAAACCCGGAAGGTCCAACACTCTTTGTACTCGTAGTACAGACTGAAAGCTTGACACTCGTAGTACAGACTAAAAGCTTGATACTCGTAGTACAGACTGAAAGCTTGATACTCGTAGTACAGACTGAAAGCTTGATACTCGTAGTACAGACTGAAAGCTTGATACTCGTAGTACAGACTGAAAGCTTGATACTCGTAGTACAGACTGAAAGCTTGATACTCGTAGTACAGACTGAAAGCTTGATACTCGTAGTACAGACTGAAAGCTTGATACTCGTAGTACAGACTGAAAGCTTGATACTCGTAGTACAGACTGAAAGCTTGATACTCGTAGTACAGACTGAAAGCTTGATACTCGTAGTACAGACTGAAAGCTTGATACTCGTAGTACAGACTGAAAGCTTGATACTCGTAGTACAGACTGAAAGCTTGATACTCGTAGTACAGACTGAAAGCTTGATACTCGTAGTACAGACTGAAAGTCACTACTGGCTCGCACGGCTGACTGCTACGAAGACGTAAAAAACTGGATGACAGTAAACAAGCTTAAACTGAATGACGACAAAACGGAAGCCATGCTGGTAGGCACTCACCAGAAACTTTCCCAGCTCCCTCCCTCCCTCCACCTTCAACTTGACAGCACCCCCATCTCCCTCTCTGACTCGGCCAAAAACCTCGGCGTTATCCTCGATTCCTCTCTTTCCATGACCAGCTTCGTCTCCGCCACGCCCAGGCATGCTACTTCCACCTCCGCCGCATCAGTCAGATCAGAAAATACCTCACTACCGAAGCTGCCACCAAACTTGCTGTCTCTCTCATCCTATCTCGCATCGACTACTGCAACTCTCTCCTTTCCGGCCTCCCTCACTCCACCACTTTCACTCTCCAGCGCGTCCAGAACAATGCTGCCCGCCTCGTCCTCAGAAAGAAAAAATCCGACCACATCACTCCCCTGCTCAAACTCCTTCACTGGCTTCCCATCCCACAACGCATCCAATACAAGATTCTGTCTCTCTGCTACAAATCCCTGAACAACTGCGCTCCTGCCTCTCTCTCCAACTTACTTCACCCTACACTCCTTCCCGCTCCCTCCGCTCCGCCTCCGACCCTCTCCGCCTCCACATCCCCCGCACCAAACTGAGCCCTTTCGGCCCCCGCTCTTTCTCAGTATACGGGCCATCCACCTGGAACACCCTCCCACTCTCTCTGTGTCAGAAACACTCTCTCTGCTCCTTCCAGTCCGCCCTCAAAACTCACCTCTTTCAACAGTTCTAGCACTATACCACCACACTCCCCACCCTAAGCAGACTGTCGTAATGTATTTCACTATTTGTGGTACGTGAGTCGTTGTCTAAAGCGTGCGCATGCGTGCGCGAATTGTGAGTGCGCGCTTAGAGTTATAATTATTATAAGATAAGCGCATTATAAATACCGTAATTATTATTATTATTATTAAAGCTTGACACTCGTAGTACAGACTGAAAGCTTGATACTCGTAGTACAGACTGAAAGCTTGATACTCGTAGTACAGACTGAAAGCTTGATACTCGTAGTACAGACTGAAAGCTTGATACTCGTAGTAGAGACTGAAAGCTTGATACTCGTAGTACAGACTGAAAGCTTGATACTCGTAGTACAGACTGAAAGCTTGATACTCGTAGTACAGACTGAAAGCTTGATACTCGTAGTACAGACTGAAAGCTTGATACCATTTAACCCATTTAGCCCCGACGTACTACAGCAGGAGTTGGATCGACTACTGATTAATTCAACGGTAGTGACAGATTGGCCTGGCGCGCCTGCCCCCTTCCCACTCCCTCCTCCCCCAGCCCCAACCCCCCTCCTCCCCAGTCCCTCCCCCCACCCATTCCCCGCGCTTTGCCCTGGGCGAATCCGTCCCTGGATTGTCGTGATCATTTCTAAGACGTATCCGAGTCTGCACTCTAATATTCAGCTCAAACATCATCAAAGACCTATACTTTTTTTAGGTCCACTACCGCCGTAACTGTTCAAAGATACACTTCTGTAACAGATGGTTACGAAACGTTACACACAGGTCTAGTTATGATTCATTTAGACACAGGACAATCCAGTTCAGCACACGTCGTCTTTATATCAAGTAACCTGACAATGACTCCACTCCATTCTAGAAATACAACGCTTTCAGTACGAGAAACAGCTAAAAATAGATTGACACGCTAACGGCTGCGCAGAATAAATAAGTGCGATTACGCGTGTACCTTTGCTGCGTGTCCACTCTGCTGATAATGTTTAATATGTGTCGACAAGGCATAACAAACACAAATGGTGTTGAACTGTGTCTTCAGATTTATGCGTAATGGAACTTTAATAAGGTCTTTGATATTAACCAACATTCGAACACTTGAGCCGTAAAGTCCAAATCACAGGCCAACGCACGTACTGCAGCAGGCGATTCTGTCATGCCATTTGTGGCCTAAGGTCGAAAATCCAAGAGCAGCATACTTGTCTGTCAGCAGACATTTAAGTGTTTCCGATGATTCCAAAAATGTCGCATTTCTTTTGCTCCTCAGTATATATCCAGCAACATACGTTTCTATCATGCAATTTGCTTCACTCAAGACAACGTCATAAATTAGATCCTCCCGTTAAAACAGGGACGTCACTCCGTCAGATGACGAAGTAGTGACGTCCCTGTTTCAGCAGGATGTGATTAGATTAGATCGTCATCTCAGCAGTTTCTGCACATGACCTGGAATCCTATAAGATTTAGATCCCGTCAGATTGGCTTTTGGCTTCGCCATAAGTAATGTTGATGCTGTGAGCCTTCGGTCAAGGGACGTAACTATTTTAGGTTTTCATGCCCTGTGCTTTCTGAAGAAATGACATCGCAGTTTTCAGATGCGTACAGTTTGTTCTCCCTTTCTCCTCATTGCTTTTTTCTTCTTGTTGTTCGTGTTCATCTTGTTGTTGCTGTTGCTGTTATTGATGTTGTTGCTGTTGTCGATGGCGTCGTTGTCTTTGTCGGCGTTTAGTTGTTGCTATTATTGTCTTTGTTGTCATTTTTGTTGTTGCTTTCTTCTTCTTTTGTTTTTGCTTTCTTATAGATGTTGATTTGTTGTTGTCGTCGTCGTCGTCGTTGCTGTTGTTGTCTTTATTGTCATGTGTTGTTGTTGCTTTCTTGTTCTTTTGTTTTGCTTTCTTGCTGTTGATTTTTTGGTTATTGCTGTCGTCGTCGTTTTTGCCGTTTTTGTCGTGTCCTTGTTGTCAATTATGGTTTTTGTAGTGGTTGGTTTCTTTTTGTGGTTGTTACTGTGATTGTATTGGTTGCTTTCGTGTTCTTGACATGTTGTCTTAACCATTTATTAGACAGGATATACAGTTGTATAAGTACATATGAATTTCGCTAATCTGTTTTTGTTGCGGCTCACTTGGAGTATTTTGGCTTCAGAATATGCTTATAATGTGATAGTTTTATCTTATTTTATTTACTTAGATGTGTGTGCATATTTGGTAGAATGACTGTTATACATATATGTGGTATGGTATATTTTTAGTCTGCTTGATTGTGATGTATGTATGTTTTATGTGTTGATCTTAACATGGACGCTCGTCAGTTATGCAGCGAAAAATTCCTAATGTTTATTCATATGGCATTAAAGTGTATCTTATCTTATCTTATCTTAAATCACAGACAATCTCACAACTACATACTATTTCTACTTCAGCTGGATTGCTTCACTTTTTTCAGCTCATTATAGGCGGCCCGTATCAATAGCTGCGGAAGTGTCGAACAGCGTTGCCTCCGGCAACGCTATACGACACTGTCGCAGCTATTGACGCGGGGTCCCTTGGATGCGTTGAAACATGAAACGTGTGATAGTCTGTGATTCTGACCCTTGTGGCCCGCAGGCGTAACGTCAAAAAAAAAAAAAAAATCTCTTGGCTTGACTTCGCGAACGAAGATTCTATAGGGCTTGCCCACGTCGTCTGCAGGCATTTTCGTGGCTGCGGAGGCCAATCCGGGACAGGCAGGTACGACCGCAGTGGCTGCAGGGGAAGGTCTGTTCAGGGTTCTGAGTTACGACAGCTCTGTTTTTTCTTCTGAGCCGCTTGTCCTTAAGGTTAGCTCTGCGAGAGTCCTCAAAGGAGACGGCTGCCTTGTGAATGGTGGAGCGCCAGGTGTCACGGTCCGCAGCAAGCGAAGACCACTGGCGGTGGTCGATTTGGCAGGCACTAAGTGACTTCTTGAGACCGTCTTTGTATCTCTTCTTTGGTGCCCCTCTGTCTCGGTGTCCAGTGGCGAGCTCGCCGAACAGAGTGATCTTGGGTAGGCGATGATCCTCCATCCTGGAGACGTGCCCCGCCCAGCGAAGCTGTGTCCGCAGCAGCAAAGCCTCGATGCTCACAGTTTTCGCCTGTTCAAGGACCTCGACGTTGGTGACATAGTCACTCCAGTGAATGCTGAGGATGGTACGCAGGCAGCGCTGGTGAAAGCGTTCGAGGAGTCGTAGTTGGCTGCGGTAGAGGGCCCAGGACTCGGAACCGTACAGCAGGGTGGTGAGGACGACAGCTCTGTACACGCTGATCTTGGTGCCTTTTTTCAGCTGTTGATTGTGCCACACCCGCTTGAATAGTCGCCCGAAAGCACTGTTCGCTTTTGCCAGCCTGTTGTCCAGCTCCTTGTCCAGCTTGGCGTCTGACGTGATGATGCAGCCAAGGTAGGTAAACTGGTGTACAGACTTCAGTTCGGACTCGCCGATGGTGATGTGGGGAGGGCGATGCTCTTCCTTGGGTGCCGGCTGATGAAGGACCTCTGTCTTTTTCAGACTGACCTCAAGTCCAAAGAGCTGGGCGGCATCTGCGAAGCAGGACGTAATGCGCTGCAAGGCTCTCTCTGTGTGTGCAACGAGGGCAGCGTCATCAGCAAAGAGCAGCTCACGAATCAGTTGGTCTAGGGTTTTCGTGTGGGCCTGCAGTCGTCTGAGGTTGAACAGGCTGCCATCGAGACGATACCTGATGTACACTGCGTCGTCGTCGTCGAGGTCCACTGTGGCTTGCTTCAACATCATGCTGAAGAAGATGGTGAAGAGGGTCGGTGCCAGCACGCAGCCTTGCTTCACGCCGTTGCGAATGGGGAATGGTTCTGAGAGGTCACTGTTTAGTCTGACCTGGCCTTGCTGGTCCTCGTGGAGCTGGACGATCATGTTGAGGAACTTTGGGGGACAGCCTAGTCGCTCCAGGATCTGCCACATACCTTGCCTGCTCACAGTGTCAAACGCTTTTGTTAGGTCGACAAACGTTACGTACAGCCCTTTGTTCTGCTCGCGGCACTTCTCCTGAAGCTGTCTCAGCACAAAGACCATGTCGGTGGTACTCCTGTTGGCTCTGAAGCCACACTGGCCCTCTGGGAGGTGGTCCTCAGCGATGGCAGGTACCAGCCGATTCAGGAGCAACCTTGCGAGAATTTTCCCGGCAATGGACAGCAGGGTAATTCCACGATAATTAGAGCAGGCAGACTTCTCTCCTTTGTTCTTGTACAGGGTGATGATGACTGCATCACGGAGATCCTTTGGTAGTGTTCCTTTTTCCCAGCAGCAGAGAAAGAGGTCGTGGAGCTTGTTGTGCAGTGCTGGGCCTCCATGTTTCCAGATCTCTGGCGGGATTCCGTCAATGCCTGCTGCTTTGCCACTCTTGAGCTGGTGGATGGCTGTGAGGGTCTCTTCGGCGGTGGGCGGTTCGTCCAATTCAACCTTTAGTGGAAGGTGTGGGATTTGAAGGATGACTGTTTCTTGAACAGTGCGCTCAGCGCCGAAGAGGTCCTGAAAGTATTCCGACCAGCGGTTCAAGATGGAGGTATTATCTGTGAGGAGTGCCTGTCCATCAGCGCTTCGCAGGGGACTTTGTACCAGGTGCCTAGGGCCATACACTGCTTTCAGTGCTTCGTAGAAGCCCCTGTAGTCACCGTTGTCAGCGCAGAGCTGGGTCCTCTGTGCGAGTCTGGACCACCACTCGTTCTGGAGCTCTCTAAGCTTGAGCTGGAGACTGCTGCAGATGAGGCGGGAGGCAGACTTCTTCACAGGGCAGGAAGGCTGGGCTAGGTGGGCCTGGTGGGCGGCTCTTTTTTTTGCTAGAAGTTCCTGGATCTCTACGTCGTTTTCGTCAAACCAGTCTTTGTTCCTCTTTCTAGCAAAGCCCAAGACTTCCACAGAAGATTTTACAATAGCAGTTTTCAGTTGTTCCCAGAGTGTTTCAGGGGAGGAGTCTGCTGGATCAACTGTGTCTTTGAGCATGCGCTGTAAATCGGCCTGAAGGGCAGCTTTCTTGTCGTCACGCTGAAGGCTGGCAACATCAAGCTTTTTCTTGGGGGGGCCCCCTTTCTTGGGTTTCAGCTTGAGGCGGAGCCTGAGTTTGCAGCGAACAAGGCGGTGGTCAGTGTGGCACTCTGCGCTGGGTATCACTCTGGTGAGAAGGACGTCACTGCGGTCCCTCTGACGCACTAGGACATAGTCGATAAGGTGCCAGTGCTTGGAGCGAGGATGCATCCAGGTGGTCTTTCGACTGTCCTTTTGCTGGAAAGTAGTGTTGGTGATACAGACCTTACAACTGCAACTTCTGTTTCTCTGTCTGCCAATTTATTCGTATTGCACGCTCGTGCTGAGTGATTCATCTGCCCTAGAAAACCCCAACAAAGAAAGGAAAACGCATTGAAAGGACAATAATAACACAATTTATTTAAACCATTTAGCTCCCAAGACCACGTTTCCCAAATTGTGGAGGTGTACCTGCTGAAGGAGATGGATCGATCATGATAATTCAAGGGTAGTGCCAGATGAGCTTGGCGCCTGAAGGCTCCTGCTGTAGGCCGTTGGGGTTAAATGGGTTAACGCTTAGTACAGGACTGTTATGTACAATTCAACAGCGACTGTCTGTCTGCCCTAGTTTGCAGACGTCTCCTTATCTTTACATTTATCGATTTTTATTTTTTTTTTCTTTATCGAAAGATCGATTGCTTGACTTTTGAACAAGAAATTTACTTATTTTATTTATCATTAATCGCTTTACTGATTCGCCGATTTTGTTTTTATTGTTTCAGCTTGAGAGATCTAGCTCCCTTAGATCGTTGAACTGTGTTTATGACACTTACCGCATATTGTCACAGAGTGACTGTTAGGTATAGTTAAAAGGTGGTCAGCGTTAGCGTGTTTAGTCCCATGAAGGATTGGTACACGAAGCACGGTGTATTGAATCAGGCGGGACCAGGGTAAGATGGTTATTATGTGTATAGTAGCGAACAGATCAGTAGTAAATCTAAAGGTATTTGATTATCTCTGTTATGCTGTTTGCATGTGAGAGAATAGTGCTTGGTGTCATGATCTCGCACGTTCAGTGGTTATGGTGATTGTTTATGTGTCCTCGGCCTGTGTACCTCTCTGCAGCCAAGCGAGTCAAACCCCCCTTATACCTATCTATATCTCTTTATCTGTCACATGCACAGATAATCTGGACACACGGTCCCATAAATGACCGGGTGATAATATTTATAGATTTATTCATCACGGTCTGTCGATCTGCCCATTTATTGATTTGACAACACGTTTCTGGAAAAAGTGTGCATGTCTGTGACTTACTGATCTGCTGAGTTTTCGATTTATTAATTTCTAAACGATTTCTTGATCAGTTTCTTTATTTCTTTCTTGGTGTCAGGATGGACGTACGGGTGGACGGACTGACTGCATGACTTACTTACTTACTTACTTACTTATCGATTTCTTAAACTTGTATTTATTGTAGCGGGTGCGTGGGAAATGCCATACGTCTGCCGAACCCCCACCTGGCTCAAGTGAAGGAGCACTTTCTGTATCACCTGGGGATCAGCACCGCCACCACAGACTTTCCCGCCACATTTGGAGATGTCAAGGTAAATTATTGAACGTATGAACCCCGCCCAAAACTATTACTGAAAACCTTCACTGATGAAGAAAAGTTGAACACCACCCAACTGCAAGAGGTATAGACCCTCATGAGCCCCCGCATTTGCGGGGGCTCATGAGGATCTATGCCTCTTGCTGAAACTACTCTACATCCATGCTCCTTCGACGGCCGGGGATCATTGACGTTAAATTTACATTGATATTCAAAAGATTATCTGCGTCCGCTGGCAGAGACGGGGTTAAAAGAAATCTCGAATAATGTCAAGGTTATATTAATCACGCCTTCAGGTGTTAACTCCTTCACAGCCAGTGTGTGCAACTGGGCGTCTTTGAAAAGCAGCGCAAATCAAGACCGAAAAATCCCGTCTCTCCCAAGAAGATAAAATGAACGGCATATTTGAGGGGAGGGGGGTGGGGGGGTACACCTCTGTCAGCGCAATCTCTTTCTGAGCGCATTGACTACGGTGAGAGGGGAAAAACTTCTGTCAACTCAAGCTCTTTTGGGGTGCATTTCACAAGTTTGTTGGTTTTGTTTTTTTTCATTGAAGATTTCTTTTTTTTTTTTTTCCTGCAGTTTGTCTGTATCGGGGGGACTGCCCCACGTATGGAGGAATTTGCCCACTACCTGGCGGGGGAGCTTGGACTGACTGAAAACGACAAGCCAAGTGTCTTTCAGGTCACACAGAAAACAGAGCGATATGTCATGTTCAAAGTGGGACCCGTCCTGGTTGCCAGCGTGAGTATCACCTTAACTCATTCTACCCCAGGCACACCACAGCAAGATCAGGATCGACCATGATAGTTCAAGGGTGATGCCAGAATAGCTTGGCGCCTATGGGCGCCAAGCTATTCTGACATCGCCCTTGAACTATCATGGTCGATCTGTGTCCTGCACTGCAGTGCACTTCAGAGGACAACGGCATAATTTGGGGATTTCGGTCGATGGGGTAGAATGAGTTAATTGTTGTTCATCCTAAAACCGTTATGTCTCCGGAGTACTCATGTGGGTCTATGCCTCTTGCAGTGTTGTCTGTCCGAGTCCGTCATGATTTCGCTCTCGTTCGTTGTTGCGAGTCGTTCGTTGTTGCGAGTCGTTCGTTGTTGCGAGTCGTTCGTTGTTGCGAGTCGTTCGTTGCAAACAAAACTTCACTATCAGCTCAGACGGATGAGAAATGAGATATGAGAATGGATCGACAGGGTTAGCTAACAGATATGTCTCATAACGCAGGGGAATATCTTGTCGTTGGTTTTTACCTAGTGGTTATACTTCGGTCCTAGCCCATAAACATCTTCCTAATCCTACCTTGTCGTCTGCTTGCTTACAGCACGGTATCGGAGTAGCGTCCCTTTCCGTCGTTCTCCACGAGTTGTTCAAACTGCTTCACCTCGCCGGCTGCAGTGACGTCACGCTTTTGAGAATCGGCACGTGCGGCGGGATCGGTAAGTAGGTCACACCACTGCGCTGGTCAGTGATTTTTAACCGTTCGATTTGCATTTGGCACACAGTTCTGGATCTCCGATCGGCAGAGACTCGAAGGCAGAACCTGTGTGTCAAATGCAAATCTCTGTTTGTACGTCATCGTCACTCATGGTGCAAGTGGGGGGCTCATGAGGATCTATGCCTCTTGCAGTTGGGTGGCGTTACATTTTCTGGGCACCGGAACGGGTTTAATGTGTACATGCTTTCTTTTGGCCGTTTTTTTTTTTAATCCGTGGGCCATACCTCCCCTATACAGTTAAACCCTATTGAAGTAACCACCTTTTCTTCAAAGCAGTGGCCTTAAAAGATAGGTGTTCTCTCAGGAGAAGTCTTGTATGGGAAACAAAGTGTCACCTGTCAGTAAAGATCATCATTTAGGTGGTCACAGCCACCTAAATGATCGTCTTTAATGACAGGTGGTCGATCTCTCATTAGGGTGGTCGCAGAAATTTGAGAAAACATGGTCTGTTGTGTAAATACTTTGGACCATCTTGTCCATAAATTTAGGCCAAAAAGGTGAACGTGTTTCTTCTTCTTTGGGATTTTCTTTACTTGCAGGACCATGTTTAGTATGTCATTTGAAAGGCGCCTAGAGCTTTTATTATTGAAAAATAGGCGCCTTAAAATTATACATTATCATTATTATTATTATTTTGATTTCGTGGTAGCTACAGGGCATGGTAGGACTGATATGGTTTGATAGGACCGGGTCCTAGCTTCTTTCGTCAAAGCTGACATTTAAAAAAAAAATCCCCTCCCCCTTGTCCCGTTGTTTAATTTACTGGCAGAATTTCCGAACCACCTCCCACTCCCCCCACCCACCCCACCCCCACCCCCTCCACCCCATCCCCAACCCCCACGCCACCCCCCCCCCACCCCCATCCCCACCCCACCCACCCCCAAAATAACCAATAAATAAATAAATAAAATAAAATAATAATAATAATAACAAATTAATAGATAAAAACAAATAAATAAATGAAATAAAAATAAATTAATAAAATAATAAAATAAAATAAATAAATAAAGAACTGAATTAATTAATTAATTATAGTAAATAATAATGATAATAATAATAACAATAATTTTTAAAATAATTAATTACGCAAGTTTTTTTTTTTTTTTATCTATTTTTGACATGAGAAGAAATTGCACACAAATTTCCCAACATACATTCTGTGGTTTATTATTATTATTATTATTATTATTTAATTATTATTTAATTGTTGACAGGTGTGAAGGAAGGTACAGTGATCATCTCCGAAGGCGCTTTGAACGGACACCTCAAGCCTTTCTACACATGGGTCAGTCTCTTTACCTGCGTTTGTGTGCTGGTCTGTTACTTTAGACCTAACGACTTGCAGCCGTACGGTCCAAAATCACAGACCAGCACACAGTTTAATAATTTGTGACACGTTTAGCGTCGAAACATCAGTTAAAATAATTATTCTGTCCGTCCGGCTAAACATGGATCAGTTTCATTGGCTATTGTTGCGGGGGTTTTGCGCTGGTCCGCGATTTTAAACCTTGCGGCTTGGAGCCGTAAGGTCAAAAATCACATATCATCACACTTTTAAACTAATTCGAAGCGCTCCGCATCAAAAACTGCGGACGTTTCGTATACACCACTTTCGCAGCTATTGCGGATGAGAGCTACTCGCCTTAGGTGAGCTATTCCTTTGGCTGTCGGTAGCGCTTTGAATTTGTCGCGAGGATTCCTGCACGCAGGACTGAATCACCACTACAAAAGCCGCGCTACCGACAGCCAAAAGGTTAACAAGTACTGATTTGTTGTCTCCGGTCTCCCTTGAGAAGCATAAAAATAGTTGTTCTTGATCTGACGTCAGTCTTCGATCACCATGACAACTGACGGCCTTGACCGAACGACGACACAGACTAATCACTGCATGACGAGGCGGGTTTTTTTTTTTCACTTCCCCCTTTAAAACTGCATTTTCAACTCGACCCGTACGTTTTAACCCGTTTCATTCTAATACACTAATGCCTGAAATAAATTTGACTATGATGGTTCAAGCCGGGTTGTACCAGAATAGTTTGGCGCCGGCTGAGGCGACCAAGCTGGCACCACCCTTGAACTAAATAGTTGATCTATCTCCTAATCTGTAAGTGTGATGTAACCTTCATAGGACAATAAGCAAATTTTAAAAATTCAGTCTCAGGATGTAATGGGTTAAAACCCGCAGGTCAGAACGCTTTATATATTTTTTTCTTTCAGTTCTGCCTGGGAGAAGCCAAAGAAAGGCCACTTGTGGTCGACCTTGACCTTGCTCACGAGCTCCAGGCATGCGCAAAAATGGGAGATCACTTTCCCACCATTTTAGGAAAAACTTTGTGCGCAGACGACTTTTACGAAGGTAGGTATATAGGTAAATGAATGAATGAATGAATGAATGAATGAATGCGAATAAATGAACGGAAGAACTTGACGAACGAACGAGCGTACGAACGAACGAAGAAACGAATGAATGAATGAATCAATGAACGAACGAACAAATAAATAAATAAATAAATACATAAATGAAAAGAAAAGGGGAGACTGCCAATTCTCTCCCCTGACAGTGCTATTATCTACTTTACTTTGTAACCCAAATAAATACATATTTTAGGGCGTGGCAATGATTTTCATTTCTTCGCATTTACATCATGTATGTTGAATATATTTTTAATTCGTGTACGGTAAATTAAAATGAAACCTCGCGCTGGGACCATACGGCGTTGAGGCGCGTCCCCAGGGTGGTGGATAGGGGGTCCCTCGTGAGAGGGGTGCACCGAATGAAATAAGGTGCCGTGAACCAACATGGTCTAAGGGAAGGTGACCCCGACAGAAAACCCCTGGTCCTCCTAGTAAGGGGTAGCTTCCCCACCCTGCAAAAAAGGAAATAGCTACAAAAATGCCGACGAAAAGACTAACAGTAATTCCTTTCCTGGAGGAGGAAGGTTCTTCTACTAGAAGACTTATGACGTCCTGTGGTGAAAGCCGGAAGTCTTCGGAAGCCACAGGACCGAGCCGCCTCTCTCTATCCAGGGATACAACCATGGGCACATGGAACGTCAAGACCATGTACCAGAGCGGCAATTCATTCATTCATTCAGTCCTCTCTGCGCCGTCTGGTGCTTGAGGCGACGGCAAGGGAGCGCCACTTTTGTCTGTCAGCTGCTATTTTGGGTGCTGTTTGCAGAGTAAGGCCTCTGTTCTTGAGCTCTCGCTCCACGGTTCGGCGCCACGTCTCCTTTGGTCGCCCACGGTTTCTCTTCCCCTGTGGTGTCCATCTCAGTGCCACCCTTGGTAATGAGTCAGGTGACATTCTGCAAACGTGGCCTAGCCATCTCCATCTCCGTGTGGCGATGGTTTCAGCGATGCTGTCTGCGCCTGCTCTCTTCCGTAGTTCCTCGTTTGTAATCATGTTTGGCCAGAAGACCTTCATGATCCGTCGCAGGCACTTGTTCTGGAAGACATCCAGCTTGCGTTCCGTAGCGGTAGTGGATTTCCAGCATTCTGACCCATATAGAAGGACACTCAGCACGTTGCTCTTAAAAATACGGAGCTTGGTGTGGATGCTCAGGCTTGTGGTCCTCCAGATGGGTTTCAGCATTGCGAAGGCTTGGTTGGCTTTGCTGATTCTTGTGGTGATCTCCCTTGTGCAGTCTCCATCTGTGGTAACCTTGCTGCCCAGGTACGTGAACTCGTCCACCTCTTGCAGAGGTTGGTCATTGATGGTGATTGGGTCGCCCACTATGGTGTTCTTCCTCATGACTTGAGTCTTCCTAATGTTGACCCCGAGACCTATGGAGCTTGCTGACTGTGTCAACTGTTGTGTCTTCTGTTGCATGTCCTGGTTTCTGCTTGCCAGCAGCCCGATATCATCGGCGTAGTCGAGGTCATCCAGCATTGAGGTCAGCGTCCACTGAATTCCCTGCCTCCTTCCCTCTGTGGTGCGGCGCATGATCCAATCAATTGCCATTGAGAATAGGATTGGCGAAAGAATACATCCTTGTTTCACTCCGGTTTCCACCTTAAACGGTTCGGTGAGCTGGTTGTTGTGGACGACTCTGCACTCAAAATTCTTGTACAGGGACCTGATGACGTTGACAAGTTTCTGGGGGATTCCATAGTATCGCAGGATTTTCCAAAGGGAGTCTCGATGCAGACTGTCGAAGGCCTTCTCAAAGTCTACAAAGACCACATAGAGGGATCCATTCCATTCGTTAGACTGCTCAAGGATCTGTCTCAGTACGAAAATATGGTCAATGCAGGACTTGCCTTTCCTAAAACCTGCCTGCTCCCGGCGAAGGATGCCATTCACTGCTGTCGTAATGCGTTCAAGGAGAATGCGGCTGAAGATCTTGCTGGTGAGGGATAGTAAGGTGATGCCTCGCCAGTTGTTACAGTTCCCCAGGTCTCCTTTCTTCGGAAGTTTGACGATGGTGCCGGTCTTCCAATCGCTCGGCGCTTCCTCAGTGTCCCAGATCTTTTGAAAAATCTGACAAAGAAGCTGCGGCGTTACCGTATCTTCTACTTTCAGCATCTCGGGGCACACTGCTAGGCATCAGTGAAGCCAGATGGACGCAGTCTGGCCAGAAAAGGCTGTTAAGTGGGGAGATCATTCTGTATTCAGGTCATGAAGAGGAGAATGCCCCCCATACAGAAGGAGTAGCACTCATGCTGTCACCAGTGGCACAGAGAGCGCTGATGGGCTGGGAACCTCTTGGGCCAAGAATTATAACAGCAGCCTTTAGAACCAAGAAAAAGCTCAAGCTGAACGTCATCCAGTGTTATGCGCCCACCAATGACAGTGACGAGGAAGAGAAACAAGAGTTCTACGACCGACTCCAGAGTGCCGTGGACAAATGTGCGGAGCGAGACATCACCATCGTCATGGGCGATTTTAATGCCAAAATAGGGGAGGACAACACCGGATACGAAGAGATGATGGGGAGACAGGGACTAGGCTCGGAGATGAGTGAGAACGGGGAGAGGTTTGTAGACTTTTGTGCTCTAAACAGACTTGTCATTGGAGGCAGCATCTTCCCACACAGAAGAATACACAAAGCAACTTGGGTCTCACCTGACCATACAACAGAGAACCAAATAGACCATATCTGCATTAGCAAGAAATTTAGAAGATCCCTTCAAGATGTTCGAGTGAGGAGGGGAGCAGATGTCGCCTCAGACCACCATCTGCTTACCTTAAGAATGAAGCTCAAGCTAAAGAAAAGCCGCACAGAGACAACAAGAAGACAGCGCTATAATGTAGGCCTCCTGAGAGAAACTGGAGTTAGAGAAGAGTTCAAACTGGTGCTGTCCAGAGGAGGCGGTCACCACAGAGCAGCAGTGGAAGGCAGTTAGAGAGGCGCTGAACTCAACCTGCAAAGACACTGTAGGGTTCAGGAAACACCACCACAAGGACTGGCTGTCGGCACAGACCTTGAAGAAGATAGAAGCGAGGAAGCAGAAGAAAGCAGCGGTCAACAACAGTCGCACGAGAGCAGCCAAAGTAAGGGCACAGGGGGAATACTCGGAAGCCAACCGCGAGGTGAAGAGGAGTATCAGGGCAGACAAGAGGGCCTACACAGACAGCCTGGCAGCAGAGGCAGAAAAGGCAGCAGGCAGCGGCAACATGAAACAGCTCTACGACATTACCAGAAGATTGTCGGGTAAGTATGGCCATACAGAAAGACCAGTAAAAGACAAAGAAGGCAAGCCTATTGCAGACAGAGCAGACCAACTCGACAGATGGGCCGAGTATTTTGAAGAGTTACTGAACAGACCTAGGCCCCCCCCCCCCCCCCCCCCCCCCCCCGACATCCAGCCGGCAGAGGCCGACCTACCCATCAGCTGTGACAGACCCAGCCGGGAAGAGATCAGAAAAGCAGTGGCATTTTTGAAGAATGGCAAAGCAGCAGGGCCAGATGGCATCCCAGCGGAGTCTCTGAAAGCAGACCTAGAGACAACAGTTGAGATGCTGTACCCACTGTTTGGAAAGATCTGGGAAGAGGAGGTGATGCCAGCTGACTGGAAGGAGGGGTACCTAATCAAGCTTCCCAAGAAAGGCGACCTCAGCAAGTGTTCCAACTACAGAGGAATCACCTTGCTGTCAGTACCAGGAAAGGTCTTCAACAGGATCATCCTAGAGAGAATGAAGAGCTCCGTTGACCCCCAGCTGAGAGACCAGCAAGCAGGATTCAGGAAGAACCGATCATGTACAGACCAGATCGCCACTCTCCGCATCATCGTGGAACAGTCTCTGGGGTGGAGCTCCCCGCTGTACGTCAACTTTGTGGATTATGAGAAAGCATTTGACAGCGTGGACCGAGAGACTCTGTGGAAACTCCTACGACACTACGGTGTACCCACAAAGCTCGTCCGCCTGATCAAGAGCAGCTATGGTGGCATGACATGTCGCGTGATCCACGAAGGGCAGTTCACCAGAGAGCTCCAGGTCAGAACTGGTGTCAGGCAAGGGTGTCTGCTGTCTCCGTTCCTCTTCCTACTGGCCATAGACTGGGTCATGAAGATGACCACAGAGCACAGACGAAGTGGAATACAGTGGACACTATGGACACAGCTTGACGACCTCGATTTTGCAGACGACTTGGCATTACTGTCCCACACTCATCAACAAATGCAAGACAAGACCACGAGGCTTGCTGACATCTCGTCCCAAGTGGGCCTCACCATTCACAAACAGAAAACAAAGACAATGAGGCTGAACGCAACCAGGGAAGAACCAGTCTTGCTTGCTGGCACCCCGTTGGAGGAGGTGGAGTCCTTCACCTATCTCGGGAGCATCATAGACAAAAAAGGCGGCACTGATGCAGATGTCAGAGCACGAATCGGTAAAGCCAGAGCAGCCTTTCTCCAGTTGAAAAAAGTGTGGAGTTTCAGAGAGCTGTCACAACACACCAAAGTCCGGATTTTCAACTCCAATGTAAAAGCAGTTCTCCTATATGGAGCAGAGACATGGAGATTGACAAAAACCACAGTCAACAGAGTACAGACCTTCATGAACAGTTGCCTTAGAAGAATTTTGAAAATCCACTGGCCAGAGAAGATCAGCAATGTCAGACTTTGGGAGAGAACAGAGCAGATAACAGCAGAGAATGAAATTGGGCGAAGAAGATGGGGATGGATCGGTCACAGTCTGAGAAAGCCAGCTTCCAGTATCACTAGGCAGGCATTGTCATGGAACCCCCAGGGAAAGAGGAAAAGAGGTAGGCCGAGAAACTCCTGGCGTCGAGACCTCCAAGCAGACATCAAGAGACTGGGAACCACCTGGAGTAGAATCGAAGGAGAAGCACAGGACAGGAGTTGCTGGAGGTCTCTCGTCGACGGCCTATACCCGGGTAGGGGTGACAGGCGTAAGTAAGTAAATTGAAATGAAGTATGTCCTGTTCTGATTTGAAGCCTTTTAATCGAAAGCCGTAAGGTTCAGAATCAGAGACCGGAACACAGATTAGTGTCTTAACCCCTTAACTGTGGGTGGCAAGGCGAACTCTGTCCAGCTGCAAGAGATATTGCGAACGGTTAACCCTTTACTGCCTGGAGTTAGTCGCATTAACCTTTGACTGTCGGTAGCGCTTTTTTTGTCGTGGTGATTCCTTCAGGAATCACCACGACAAAAAGCACTACCGATAGCCTCAGGGTTAAACTATGATCAGCAATAATCGGCAACTTTTTTGTCTACAAATAGTTCATGATAGGCGTATACCAGCAAAAGCGCAACCTTTTTGTCTGCAAATAGCCCAAGCCAGGCTGGACGGAGCGCTGTGTGATTTTACGCCTGAGGACAAGCAGCAGTTTATGGAGAAACTTCACTCCATGGGCGTCAGAAACATCGAGATGGAATCAGGGGGTGTCTTCTCGCTCTGCCACGCTGTTGGTATCAAAGGTGGGGATGTGATTGACATCACTTTCATATGACATCATAGCTGCTTGTAATACAGTTACTTCAAAACATTTACATCATCTATTATGTCATCCTGTGTTTACATTGTGATGCTATTTTTACGTCTTGTCACATGGCAACATTGGCTAAAGAAGGGTACTAAAAACCGATGTACTCCCAATATGGTTTCCCCATCATATTGTAAATACCTTTGTTTTGTACTTTGCAACAAAAACAGTTTCGCCATGAAGTTGTAAATCGTCTGACGTCATTGATTATTATACCTGTGCTGGGCTGTGATTTTGGACCTTACGGCTGGAAGACGTAAGGTCCAAAATCACAGACCAGCACAAGGTTCTCTATTTCGTCACCTCACCTCACTTTATAACGGACTTCATTTCAGCGGCGGTGGCTTGTGTTTGTCTTGTGAATCGCTTGGAGACGGAGGAGCCGCCAGATGACAGCTGTTTGTTGGCGGAGTACCAGAGACGGCCGCAGGTACTGGCCGCAAGGTTTATCAAACATCGTCTAGCGAACGCTTCACGCACCCAGTAGCTAGGCTCGCGATCCAGGGGAACGGAGGGAGGATGGTGGGGTGGTGGGACGGAGGTGGTGGGGTGGTGGGACGGAGGTGGGGGAGGGGTGAAGGGGGGGGGGGGGTAGAGAGAAAGGGGTTTAAGTGATCTTTAACCTGATACACCCACTGCTTGAAAAAGAATTGACTATGATAGTCCAAAGGTGGTGCCGGAATAGCTTGGCGTCTGAGGCGCCAAGCTATTTCATGGCGCCACCCTTGAACTAAAACGGTTGATCTATTTACTGATCTGTAATGTATCCTTCATACGACAATAAACATTTTTTTAATCAGCTTTAGGATGTAGTGGGTTAATAGATGCTGATGTATCATCTCATGTGGCACAATTGCAGCTAACCTGAATTTATAAGTGTTCAGGATGTACCTCATAGATTGTAGCTGCTTCCATCTCGCATAAACTGCGCGCGTGCGTACACACGCACGCACATTGACCGCTTTGAAAGCAAACCAAACGAAACAACAACAAAATAAAGCAACTAATCGAACCAACAAAAAATAACCAACCAGCAAACCAGCCAGCTATCCAGCCAACCAAACAACCAACCAAGCAAACAAACAAACAAACAAACAAACAAACAAATAAACAAACAAACAAACAAACAAACTGTTATCTATCTGAGATCTGATCTACTCGAATTGTAAGTGTAACCAATTTTACTTTGACCGCACAATTAATGTAATTGTAATTGTATGGTTGCTATCGGAGGCGCTGCGGGGCGGGGTGTGTTTGTTGGGGGTGGGAGAAAGGAACGTAAGATGTGATCGAGGGAGAGGGTGGGAGGTCAATTCAGTAACCCCATTGCGCATGCAGCCACCGGCTGACTACAGTACTGGAGGCTGCATGTAAACGGGAATTAACCACAAATCATGATAATGTGACAATCTCTATTGGTGCTTGGACGATCATAATTGGTGATAAGGATTCGGTGTTTGTGATACAACTCTCAGCGGGCGTCTCTCAGGAGCGTCTATGTCTTTTGCTTATCCCGCTCTTTGTTTTCTTTTTCAAATATATATATATATATATATATATATATATATATATATATATATATATATATATATATATTATATATATATATATATATATATATATATATATATATATATATATATTCAAAGAATACTAACAAGAGAGGTTAAAACCCCTTTAAGTTTTGAAAATAAAACACGACGTTTCGGATCTCAGACCCGAAACGTTTCATTTTCACATACTTAAAGGCTTTTCCAACCTCTCTTTATCGTTTTCTTTTCATACGAAACCCTTGCGGCAAGAATCATTACTTCGTTTTTACATAAATATATGCTCCTGCCTCCCTTCACCCCTTGCCGACTGACACCGACGACGCCTTCGTGCGAAAAAGACGCTTAGTCACGCAAATTTCAGATGAGCGGTATCGTCAGTAGCAGTTAAAAGGTTACCCTTTTCGCCTGCCGAGAAAAACATGAACACAATCCAACTGCAAGAGGCATAGATCCTCATGAGCCCCCGCTGTCGCGGGGGCTCATGAGGATCTATGCCTCTTGCTGGCGTCACGGCTTTGAAGCCGCGTTCTTTGGACCGCCGGTGCTGTTTGGCGTTGAATTAACGCGGATTTTCAGAGACAGTCTGCGTCCGCTGGCATCGAATGGGTTACAGTAGAATTTTGCTCGTTTACTTGTATGTCATGAACAAGAAAATCGTAGCCGCATAAGTGATACAGATATGTAATCAAGAGTTTGGAGGGGGGAAAAAAAAACCTTTTATGAAATGCGTGCTGGTTTGTGATTTTAAACCATACGGCTCTAGGCCGTAAGGTCCAAAATCACAGACCCGCGCAAACTAATCGAGCCTAATTAATCGTTTGAAAACTTTTATGCTGTGCACTTTAAGTTGATGCAACTTTGCGTATTGTTGCATACTGAACATCTGAAACTGCAGCTTGCTTTGAAATTTCATCTGTTTGCACCGTATTAAAGATCGCCGAATATGCTGAGAATTTTACGTGGGAAAACTGAACTCAGTAATCCGCCTCATATAAACAAGAGCATTCGCAATGATAAGTGTTGACCCTTCGGGCAGAGAGAGTTTGCGCTATTTTTAGGTCAGTGTATGGCCTTAGTTGCCTGCTCGGCGTTAAACCTAAACAACTAACCTAATAATTCACGGCATGTTTGGCGCGCTTTAAATGTGCACTTTGAAGTTTCAGTGTAGTTTAATTCACATTAGCGACTGTGCTTTGGATCTGATACATTGGGCGCTTTTTCTATAGTTCAGGTACTGTTGTTGCTCGAAGGGAAAAAAAATTACCGCTAGCGTTTCACGTAAATGAAAGAAAAAGGATAAAACACTATACTGTAGTGAGAGAAAATGAACACATATGAGACGTGCTGCGTTCGGATATGCGGCTTCATGCCTCGTATCCGTTTGCGGCACGCTTCTAATGACTCGAGTTAACACTGACATGCAAACGTAGAAGCACAAGTAACTCATTCGAGGAACTCCGCATATATAGCTGCGAAAGTGTATAGCGTTACCGGTGGCAACGCTATACACTTTCGCAGCTATTTATGCTGAATTCCTCGAATGAGCTAACATTTTCTGTGAATACGGTACAAGGTTTTATCAACAAATTTCAACTTTTCCAAATTACTTAACGATACAAAATAGTTTTTTAAAAAAAAGTATTTTGTAATTTTGAACCGACTACATTTTCTTCGAATAGGGTTTCTAATTTACTATCCACTTTTAAATCATTTGCCCGGTATTCGCTAGTCATTTTCTGTATTTAATTTTAAACATGTGAACATTAAAAATCATGATAAATGTAAATATAGTAATTTATGCGTGGATTTTGTCCTGTGTATATTTTGCTATCTAGATACATATTCTATTAAATTTAAATAAATATAGTAACTATATTAAGTGTAGTGCTTATTGTGTTTTCTTTACCCTTTTTTGATTACGCACGCACGTACGCACTCACGCACGCACGCACACACACATATAAACCACTTTTTTTCTGTCGGAACTTAACAAGGTACAACCAACCAATTCTGATTGAACGTCAGTTGTCTGGTCAGTCAGTCAGCCAGCCAGCCTGACAAACAACCAACCAATCAGCCAATCAATTTTCTTTCTAAAATCATACACCACCTCAAATCGTTCACAACACCAGCCCTGCTGAGGAAAAGTAGAAATTTATTACGAGAAAAAAGTGAGACATTGGATATGACATTAACCAGCAACAGCGAGAGAGAAGAACGTTGAATAAATTACAAAAAAATGAGCTCACATGGACAGGCAAAAAGTGAAGTAAAATAACGTATGTTACATTTGAAAATTTGACGTACGATTCTATACATCATGCGAGAAGCACAGATCCTCACAAGCCCCCTCATGTTCATGCGGGGGCTCGTGAGGATCTATGCCTCTCGCTGGCCCAGTAATGATTATACATCTATGGTTGTTTTTATGATTTTGTTTTGTCGAAGAGTAACAAGTGCAAAACGATGACGTCCACGAGACAACAGTTCAATAAGTTTTATGTAGTATGGACATAAAATTGACGTCAACACGTATACATACGTAAACGACCGTTGAATCAAATCCTTGTCTGTCATCAGTATTTCTCATCAAGAAATAACATTAACGAGCAATACTGTGACGATCACATGAACATTTAAGATTTAAGTTTAACCACCTTGCGCATGCAGCCACCGGTACTGTAAACAGTGTAAACAGTACCGGTGGCTGCATGCACAAGGTGGTTCAAACAAATTAACACTGAACAACACTTAAATTTCAACACCGTGCATGCAAAGGGGGTATCTACAGGTATAACACTGGAAATATAAATATGAATATCTATAACAGTGGGGGCAAGGTATTAATTAAAACAGTTAACACGGGTATTCAAAATTACACAGGGTTTCTGTGAGATTATTAGAATAAAATTATAACATATTAAGATCGTTAATAATCATTAATAATAATTAATATACCATTTGAGGCTACGTGGTTAATAAATAAAAGAAGAAAACAAACTGTATGCTGGCCTGATCATCTATTTTTGACACAGCACAGGCATCCGATTAGAAACCTTTGAAAGAAATTACAAAATGTTTGATCATGAATGCTATCAGCTGCCTTAGCACTTGTTCTTGTTTATAATTTCGTGATTCAATCATGGTACAAATAAGTATTAACAGACTTCTGATTATCTGATAGTATATCCACCCTTCCCCCCCCCCCCACCTCTCCCGCCCCCCCTTACCCCGCCAACAAAAAACAAACAACAAACAAATCCAAGGGAAACGTTCTTTTCTTTTGAATTGTCCTCTTCATTCTAACTTAACGAAACAAAGTGTATGTCTGCACACACACGACATTACAGTTGGTTGGTTGTACATTGCTTTAATTGCCGACAGGAACATGACTTTGTCAGGACTTCCCTACGCTGGATGTGAAAACAGAGTACTAAATGTGTCTTGCCAAATGGTCTAAATCGCAAAATAAACCTATGACATTGCAGCAAATGATCAATCGGCTATCTTAGTCCACAGATATTGCCAGATTCTCTCTCTCTCTTGGCTTGACTTCGCGAACGAAGATTTTATAGGAGTTGCCCACGACGTCTGCAGGCTTGTTCGTGGCTGCGAAGGCCAATCCGAGACAGGCAGGTTCGACCGCAGTGGCTGCAGGGGAAGGTATGGCCAGGGTTCTGAGCTGCGGCATCTCTGTTTTTTCTCCTGAGCCGCTTGTCCTTAAGGCTAGCTCTGTGAGAGTCCTCAAAGGAGACAGCTGCCTTGTAAATGGTGGAGCGCCAGGTGTCACGGTCCGCAGCAAGCGAAGACCACTGGTGGTGGTCGATTTGGCAGGCACTAAGTGACTTCTTGAGACAGTCTTTGTCGCCGAACAGGGTGATCTTTGGTAGGCGATGATCCTCCATCCTGGAGACATGCCCCGCCCAGCGGAGCTGTGTCCGCAGCAGCAAAGCCTCGATGCTCACAGTTTCAGCCTGTTCAAGGACCTCGACGTTGGTGACATAGTCACTCCAGTGAATGCCAGATTAGCTTCACACAAAATGACTTAAACCTTTGCGTGTCGGTAGCCGTTTTAGTCGCGATGATTCCCGTAGGAATCGTGACTAAAACCGCTACCGACACGCAAAAAAAGTAAATAAGCAACAAAGAAACACGTTTTGGAGTGTCATGGACAAAACAGCTGGCTACGCTTTGGTCAACAATGTGTCCTGGCAACTGCAAAGCGTGTTCTTGTCTTATTTGGCTATTTGACCTCAGAGACAAACTTTTCATTTCAACTTCACTGGGGTGAATCGTTAAGCTTGTGTTGACAGCAGTTTAAGTTAACGTATACTATTAAGCTCTCCTCTCAGATTAACCCATTCAGCCATGAAAACGCTACAAAGCACGGATCAAGCATGACAGTTCATTGGTGATACCAGGAGTGCTTGGCGCCTCCAGGCTATTATAAGCGAATCTGGCATCACTCTTGAACTATCACGGTCAATCATTCTCCTGGTCCTAGTGTAGTCAAATACCTTAAATGAATAGAATTTATGGAAGGTCTTTGATGCATCTTGAAATTACTGTAGTCAAAGGCCTTAAATCAACGTATTTATACATACGGCCTTTGATGAAGTCTTCAGAACATAGACGACAACGCCCGAATTTGAACGTTTTAACCTTAAACTTAAAGCGTTTACGCATGTGACAGCGACAGCAATATATCACACCCAGTGTTTGCTTTCAAAGCCAATAATATATGTGCAAACACCAGATAACACGTCCTTGGAAATTCACAGTACCGGGGTGCTGATCTGCGATTTTGGATCTTACGACGGATGCCGTAAGGTCAAAAATCACAGACCAGCAGACAAAACACTGATCGAACATTGATAAAAACTGAAAAACAAAATATATGCTGCTGGACATAGCCTGCCTTTTTTATATAAAAAAAAATACATGTTAAGTGACATCGTTCTGGCTGATTTTGTATGGACTTAAGACAACCACTAAAAAGATTACTCAACTGCACAGAAATGACTTGCTCAAATGTGTATGCTGGCCTATGATTCTGACTTGAAGCTGTAATACCAGAATCACAAACCTGCTATGTGCACGCAAAAGACAGAAAGCCATTTTCGTAAAAAGCGAGATTTTCACTGTAATACAATGAAAATTTTTGCTTTTTACAAAAATGGAAATACTGTCTTTTGCCTCCACAGGGCAGGCATATTGCTAATGATTTTTTGTAAACGCTGGCTGAAGGTTTGTGCAAAATGATCAGAAATGTGATATTTTGTTGGGGAAAAATAATGGAGCGTTTTGGGTGGTAGTGGATGTGGACACAGTGGTATTTGCACACAACTATTGCATTCTGTTAAACGGCAAAGGTTATGCATGAAACAAATTAACAAAAACATTCTGGGAGTAGAGAGATCCAACAGAAAAATAGATACTAATCTTAAACACAACCATCAAGAAAACATGACCCCCAAAAATGGAAGAGAAGAGTGATCACCATCTTAAATTTCTTATAAGAAAAACACAACCCATCATTCGACGAAACTAAAAATTCCATGTATAGTGGCTGTTAGTGTGGGCTCTTAAGAGGCACTGTCTCTGAGGAAGCAGCTGCGAAAGATCATAATTTGATGTCACACACACTGCGTGAAAATTAACCCATTTAGCCCCATGGTCACATTTCTGAAATTTTAACAACTATTTACCAGTTGCAGGAGATGGTTAATCCGTCTCCTGTTGTAGGGTGCCGGGGCTAAGTGAATTAACTATGGTCAGACTGCAATAATAATTATTATTATTATTATTATTATTATTATTATTATTATTATTTTTTAAAAAATAAAGCAAAACACACATTATTTGTAACTTGTAGGGTAAAAAAAAGTAATTGGGCAAGAAAAACACAACAGAAAAAAAAATCGTCAGCAAAATACTTTTGTATTAATACTACAAATTGCAAGCCCTATTGCGCATCTAGCTGCCTACGGGTGAAATCATAAACAGACAAAAGAACAAACGCTATTAAAAGGGGAAAACAACAGAAGCATGCATACCATTTCCTGCTTCTGCACTGGATACTAGGACGAAAGATACACTGCATAAAATCATATGTAGGGTTACCGCCACCCCTCCCCCCACCCCCACCCCCCCCCCATACACCCCCCAACCTTGAAGACTCATGACCGATTGCGTCAGCCCTACAACAGATTATAAAAGGTATCTTTCTCCCAAACAGCCTCAGTATTACACGCATCAGAATATCGCGAAATGAAATACACATATAGCCTGGTCATGTGTGAGGCTCCCAATTAGACGCCCAATGAGCAGAAAGTACTCTGGCCGACTTCAACCTTAGTTGGCCCGCGCACAGACAACTAAAGTTGGAGTCGACCAAAAATTTTTGCATACTGTTGGAGGTTGGAGTCGGCCAAAGATTGTTTGCCTAATGTGTGTTCTTCTTTCATAAGTTTCTGTTAGCTTAGCACCACGTTAAGGCGAACGCCAGTAATACAGTCTAACGTTATCTCTCCCAGGCATCGCCATACAATGTGGCTGACCTGTAGTGAATAAAAATGCTATAATTCAAAATATTCCAAATATAATTCGACTATAATAGTGTGGGGTTTTTTGTTGTTTGTTTGGTTGTTGTTTTTTTACGGAAAAACACGTTACACTGTACTAAGAACTGAAAGCTACACAAACATAATTATCAATGGAGAAAAGAGAACAGTTCTAAGCCTGCCTAATAAAAAGGCAACATGCAGTAACTTTCCCATTACAAGAAGGGATGCAACTTGTGCCTAAAAATAAGGCTACAGTAGTGGGTTCACTTTACCACATGACCAAAATCCCTTTCGAATTGTATATAACTGTGCACAACTTCTCAACAAAACTGATGGACTATACCCAAACACGTGACTGCCAAACACAGGTCGTCACCAAAAAAAATCTGACAACTCAGGAGTGAAAAAGAAAATTCTCAAGCATTATAGGTCTGCACTGACAATTAAATGGCCTCTAGCCAAACTTTCGACAGAAAAAAAACAAAAAACTTTTACTTCACACAGTTCCTTTAATAATATAACTGTAATTACATTTGTCATGGCATTGTGGAAAATAATCAGAGAAAGAAGGTATTCTTCACAACCATTAAAAAAAAAAAAAATAGCGATTTTTTTCCCATTCTCTGGCTGATTTTATTGCCAGTGCAGATCTTTAATTCCTAAATCCTTCAAGGTTAAGCATCTATCACAGAAATTTATTTATTTTCATAACACAGGCAGCAATTTAAAACATACTTATAACGGCCAGCGTTATTTTCATAGCTGGGAGGATTTAACAACATTCGTAACTGACATATTTGACACTTGACTGTTTCGGATTGTTCAATTGTGCATGTCTAGAATTCCATGTTTTAGGACCTTACGGCTTTTGGGGCAAAAAAATCCAATATCACAGACACGCACACAATTTAATCCTTCAGTTGTGTTCACAAGAGGTAAAACAAAGCAAAATTTGGAATTTCAGCTGTTTAAAATATAAACCACCAGTCTGATAAAGCACACTTGAGTACAGTGCCTGACTGATGCTTCATAATTAATGAACACATTCTGCCCCAGGACTAAAATCCCCAAATTTTGAAGTTGCCCTCTAAAGGCCTGTACTACAATTTAAGAGACAGATCGAGCATAATAGTTCAAGAGTGGTGCCAGAATAGCTTGGTAACTATCATGCTCGATCCATGTCTTGCTGTAGTGTCGGGGCTGAATGAGTTAAGCGATGTAACCGTCTGCATATGAGTGCTGGGCTGAGACTTTGGACCAAACAGCTTGGAGCGAAAACCCAAAAATAGACTAGCACAAAATTATCACACATGCATAAGTAAATGACCACGGATAATATACTTCCATGACTGAGTTGCCTAAAAATACAACCAATTACAAACTGACTGTCAGTAGTGTGTTTGTTGGAGTTCATTCCTGTAGCAATCACCTCGACCAAACACCATGCCGACAGCCAAACGGATAAGATGCCCTGCTTTAAAGTGGAAAACAGGGCTTTAAACGACAGGACAGAGTGTTGTGCTTTATCACAGAAAAAAATGGACATTTCATGAGTGTGCTCTGTGGTATTATTATCAACAGTAATTGTAATAATAATGCATTGCTCCTCAACAAAAAGCTATGAAAATAACATAACAGGTGTATACTGATACATTAATACGTAATGGAAAATTGTGGTCTGCATAAAAGATGAAATAAACACATTTTGTCTTATGATTGCTAGATCTGCTTTGTTTATAAATAATGAAACCTGCTCATACAAAACCAAACAAATAAAAGTTTTTCGTTCTTTTTCCAGATCGAAAATACAGTATACAACACTGTGTATTATTCTCCACCACAGAATCATGTTGTCCGCAGGTGTAAGTGTTGCACGGAAAGTCATAAGCGACTACCTTAACCCTCTTGTTCATGCAGCCACCAGTACTGAAAACAGTATAGATGGCTGCAGGCACAAGGGTATACAATACTTCCGCAGCGATTGATGTGGGGCGTCTTGAATGAACTAATCGCACTCGGAAGATATTTTTGGATGCTTGGTGTATGCATATTACCACAGACACATTCACCACGAAAGAATATCAGGACACTTATTGGCTTTATAACCAATAGTATTACCAGGTATATATCATCTGTGTGACTGACCAACCTTGCTTACTGATGAGCAAATGAAATGCGACATTTTTGGAATCTTAGGAAACACTAAACTGTTTCTAACGACTCCAAGATGTCGCATTTCTTTTGCTTGTCAGTATACCTGACATATAAGTACACATGTATGTTAGGTACCAGATTGGCCTGTTACACCAATGATATTCAGTGCAAAAACAACATAATTACATCCATTTTGCCTTCATTTTATCACATGTTTGTTAAAAAAAAAAACTGTTTTCCATTTATTTAAAGAAAATGTGTAAGCAGCATTATTTATAAATTTAATCCAGGTGTACAATCTTCTAATGAATCAGGTGTACTCTTCATAAATTTATTCACATGCTACTATGGACGCACGCATTTTGTTTAACGTGCAAACAAAGATATCAACACTTTCATGATTGATTGATGTAATGCACGCAACAGCTTTCAGGTGCCGCACTGCTGTGAAAAAAAAACTAACGACATGATCTTGCCAGGTCAAATACATTAAATAACCTACACATGGGCCTAATAAGCTAGACCATTAGCAACACATCCAATCAGAGCACAGCATGCGACAGTAGGGAGTTTTAAAGGCAATACGGTGATGACAAGGGTAGACACATGCCCGAATAGAGAAAACCCACCTGTGGGCTGACCAGGTGACCTGGACTAAAAAATACTAACCCACCAGTCCCAGGCAACCGGGTGTAAACACTTTAATAAGTAACAGAACAATAAGCACATAACAGCAAGTAACAGATTAAGAAACACAAAGGTACACGCCTTAAAACGGTAACAGATTATTACACCTTAAGTACAGGAGAAACAGGTGACTGCAGGCAGAGGGGACAAAAGTTGTATTTACAAAATAATACAGTTAGTGACAAAATACTGTCTACTCTAACTCTAGCTATTGTGTGCTGAACTGTGAGAGACAACACCAACCATGCTTTGACAATTGACAGAAGTTCCAAGAACGAACATACAAAACTAGGAAACAAAAAGTCCTATCGTTGACATTGGCCTTTGTCCGCCCACGCACACAGCCATGAACGGGCCAGCAAAGGCCAATGTCAGCCCAATAATCTTCTGTCTACTAGGGATCTCTTCACTTCCAGCACCAGCTTTTAACTATGGCAGCTTCAGGATAGTGTCTGATTAGTCTCTGTGTTGAGCCTACTCCTGTCACAGTACTTGGCATTTAACCCAACGGCTACAAAAGCACACAGTAAACACCACCAAAACACCAGATTGCATAGATCATCATGAACACCAACAGATGCAAGGGGCTCATGAAGGTCAATGCTCTTGCTGGTTTCGTTCACATTCGTGTGCCTCAGGCATACAGGGTAAACAGGCTGTATAGGTAATGGTTTCAGAGAGATCATTTCTGGCTGCTGGCAGAGAAGAGTTTGACTCATTCAAGACCTGCCTCATCTGTATACGTGGCATAAAGCTGCGTATCCAGATGCGGCCCATCTCGAATGAATTATGATGAAACATCTCACAGGACGCCACACCACAGACACACAATATGTTTTTAAAAAAATGAAGTAACACTTTGATTTTGAGCACCCAAACCCCACTGTCTACAGTGGGATTTGGTAGTTAGAGGAAAAACCTCCCAACACGTTTAAGACAAGTAACTTATGGTATACCAATGAGCAAAAGAAAGGCTACATCATTTGAGTCATTGGGAACGCTTAAGTGTTTCCGGTAACTCAAATGATGTCAGACTTCTTTTGTTCTCAGTATATGTAATGCATGTAAGTCTGTTATCACAGACCCACACAAACACACATATGATGATAAAAATAACTGTCAAGTTTGTTAATAATAGGCAGTGTGGGCAAATCAGAGTTGGAACACATTGGATAAAAGTGAACGGAACAATGATGATATCTGAATTATGTAGTTGTGTGCTGATCTGTGATTTTGGACCTTACTGCTCTTGGCGTAAAGTCCAAAATCACATGCCAATGCACAACTGTTTTGCACTTTTCACTTCCAAAAGAAATATCAGCTTGAAAGACCCCCCCCCCCCCCCCCCCACCCCCAAATCTCTAGTGAGTAGAAGGTAACCTCTTAGGTTGGAATTTTTTTTAAAATATAGTTTCAAAGACCCTATTCATTCATCAATTTTTGGTGTCTTGTAAACATCACAATACATCTGCTGGTCTGCAATTTTGGACATTAACCTACCATTATGCGTAAATCTGAAAACAAATTTCAACACCATTTGTGTTTGCTATTCCTTGCAAAAGACTTGTATGGTTTGAATACACAACAAACACAAACTCCCTAAACACACTTGCTTATTCTGCGCAGCTGTTGATGTGTTGATCTATAATTAGCTGTTGCTTGTACAGATAGCATTTATTTATAAAACAGAGTGAAGTTATTGTCAAATTACCAACGACATAAAGACAAAGTGTGTTAGACAGGATTCTCCCGCGTCTAAATGAACCACAGCTAGAGAACTATCTGTAGCATTTTACAACAATCTGTTGCAGAAATACTTCTTTCAAAGGAGTTTTAAAGATCTAGACCATAAGATCAAAAATCACACACCAGCACATGTGATTAATGAAGATGGTATCAAATGCTAGTTCAGAAACAATATTTTGTACTAATGTAAAGTCCCGTTACTCTCTCCAACAAACTCCTTTACTTCAGAGCTATATCCCTTTTGAAATAATGGTGCGGCTACCTATCCATGATTATCAATTATATAACGCGTCCCACCGGGGGACATAGTAAAACATGATGACAACATTAAAAAGTCAAGGTTAACATGTATCATCACCATCATATATATACACGGACATACATAAAATCAATAAGAAAATCAGACCATGGTTAACAGAATTCCAGGGTGATCAACTCATTTGAGACATGCTGCATGCAGATACGTGGCTTTATGCTGCAGATGCATATGCAGCATGCCTTAAATGAGTTAGAACCACAGTATCCTACATTAACCCCCTTGTGCTTGTAGCCACTGGTAATATTTTCAATACAGATGCCTGCATATGCAAGAGGGTTAAGAAATGTGTGCTGGTCTGCATTTCTGGACCTTAAGTCTCAGCCAGAAGGCCCAAAATAATAGACCAACACACAAATGAGGATATACAAATACACAAATTACTGATGAGCAAAAGAAATGTGACATCACGGCAGAGTCACCAGAAATGTGTTTCCCATGACTTAAATGATGTTGCATTTCTTCTGCTCATCACTGTAGTCATGATAGTGGTATATTAAGAAATGAGAATCACAAATTACATATGCATTAAAGTCATAGTTCAAAAGTTAAAATCAAAGTTAAAATCCACCGAAACTTTAAGACATGAATAATACACAATTAAAAATGAACACCACTTAATTGAGGATCAAAAAGCTCATTTAGGAATTTGACGTAATAAGCACTTCAGCTGGGAGGCAGCTGAGGTGCTATTTTTTGGCTGACACATCATGTATTATAAGCAATTATACATCATGAGACAACAGGTTATAAACCACATAATGAGCATGTTAAAGGTTAGGTCAAATTACTCACATACATGGTATAATATAACATGTATACTTAACATAATGTCACATCATTATATGCATTATAAGAATTGGTATTAAGTGATACATCATAACCATGTAACTGATTAAAGAAAAAAAAGGTAATCATGAGTTCAATGGTTTCATGAATTTCTATTGGTTAAATGGCTTAAAGATGTGCTTGATCACAAGATATTAGTACATACATTAACTCATTTAGCCCTGACACACCACAGCAAGACATGGATCAAGCATGACAGTTCAAGGGCGGTGCCAGAACAGCTTGGCGCCATAGGCGCCAAACTATTCTGGCACCACCCTTGAACTATCGTGCTCAATCTGTCTCTAGAATTGAAATACAGTCCTTCAGAGGACAACTTCAAAATTGGGGGATTTCGGTCCTGGGGCAGAATGTGTTAAAAGAGTGATATAAAGGTAAACTACACAGCAAAATTATGTTAAGAGAAAATCTTGCCAAAGCTGTAGACAAAAAAAACTGTAGAAAAAAAAAACCCATAAATATTTAGAGCTTGGTGTTGCACAACATCCAGCACAGTGAAAACAAAAAGCCATGCACTCAAGCCAGTTACTGTAGAATCAAACAATAAGACAAATCACATGCAGTATAAACGCTTTAAATAAAAAACAACACTTTTAAGTTCTACTAAGAAATTTCAAAAACTATAAACCACGCCTCTAATGTCATGTAGATGTTAACCCTTTGGCTGTTGGTAGCAGTTTCTGTTATGATGATTCCTGCAGGAATCATGATGCCCAAAACTGCTTACGACAGCGAATGGGTTACCCTTTTCTGCTCACAGAATTTCAGCTGTGAAAACTCAAAACTTGAAAAATAATAATAATCTTAGATAATAATATTAGATCCTGAAATAATGAAAAATCATTTTTTAAAATTACTTTTTCAAAATCTATTTAGAGCAAAATCTTTGTAACTGGATACATCAGTGAAATCAAAGTAATAGATTCATGAATAAATGCACTTGGTTTATATAAGGATGTGTACATAAAATTTATAGGTTAACATCAGTTACATGGACACATTAGCTTGAAGGAACACAAAGCTAATATATGATTGCCATGTGGCCCTATGAAGGCAAAAGACAAGAAGTTCACTTCTGTGAAAAACAAGATTTTCACAGTATTACTACAAAAATCCTGCTTTTCACACAAATGGACTTGATACAGCATAGTGTTGGGTTTCTTTCCTCTTCTTTAATTTCAAATATATTTCTTCTAAAAGTATTGGAAAAGAAAACAATCAGACTTGGTTTGAATATAGTACATCTTTATATTGTTTTTAAATAAAAGAGTAATTAAAGAAACTTTGGTCTGAATATAATACATCTTCTAACAACATAAATGATGCTAGCAGGAAGCATAGGTTCTCATTAGAACCTGCAGGAATGTAGGGGCACATGAGGATCTATGTTTCTTGCAGCTGGGTTTTTATAACATGGTGTAGTAATAATAATATGCAAATGTTTGGTTATTACGGTGAAATAGCTGACAAACATTTAACAAATAATGACATAATGCCAAAGCCATGTACACTGTAGTTTGTACATCTTGGATATCGCTGTGTACACACTCACACAACCAACTTAGTCATCACTTTAACTCATTCAGCCCGGCACCGTATTTCCCAAATTTTTGGAGGCATCATCAAACAACTGTGCACCTTTTGCAGGAGATGGATCAACCATGATAATTCAAGGGTAGTGCCAGATTAGCTTGGCACCTGTCAGCACCAAGCTAATCTGGCACTACCCTTGAATTATCAACTTCTATTTGGTGCCATATAAGGAAAACGCAAAGTAATCAATCATTTTTTTTAATGTTTTTCCAGTCTTCGTTCATTCAACGCTAAACAGCTGCAGCCGTCCCAGGGACACGGATTCAAAGTGACATCCGCATGAGGCATAGGTCCCCATGAGCCCCCGCAACTGCGGGGGCTCATGACGATCTACGTCTCTTGCAGCTGGACAATGTCCACTTTTTCTCAGTAGTCAAGCGGTTACTGTGCCCACGTTTTTGTGGGTTTTTTTCCTTCTTTTCATTACATATCAGAATTATCAGACTGCTGTTGTGCAACCACATAATTTTTGCCCATCAACTGTGTCACACCCAAACGCACCACTTGTAAGAGACACAGATCCTCATGAGCCTCTGCAAGTGCAAGGGCTTGTGAGAATCTATGCCTCCTGCTGATTAAGAATGGGTCCTGTTGGTCTCCAAACTGAGGGTGTCATTTAGAAATGCCAGGTACCCACATCACGAAAAGCAACATCACTAGCAGTTTCAACATTTTCATCAAGCTCCATTGCATCAACATTTCGCTTGTTCTTTTCACGTCACAGCATGTGGGGGCTCAATCAGATTGATTGATTGTACATTGCTTAACGTCCCGACAGCAACAAGGCTTTCTCAGGACGTGCCTGCACTGCTTGTGAAAAAAAACTAAACAGAAAATTGAATGTATGTCGCCAGCCGGTCAAATACATTAAATAAACCTACAACATGGGGCATAAATAAAGCTAAGACCATTTAGCAACACACATCCAATATCAAGAGCTACAGGCAGTGCAGACAGTAGGGAGAGTTTTAAAAAGGCAAATACAGGTGAATGGACAAAGGGTAGACAGAAACACATGCCCCAGAATAGAGAGAAAAACCCACCCTGTGGGGCTGACCAGGGTGACCCTGGGAACTAAAAAATACCTAACCCCACCCAAGTCCCCCAGGGCAGACCCGGGTGGGGGGGGGGCTCAATCAGGAGCATCAGTGCCCTTTGCTGGCCACATAGGGGGCCAAACAGCATCTATGCCTTTCATTGGCCACTCTTGCATCTTTGGTTTCATGGCTGTAAAGGGCAACCATCCTTCAATCTGCAGAAGACACTGTTGCTTCCCTTTCATCTTGCAGCTTCTTCCTTCCACTGAAGATCAATGGCTGTGAGCTGCTTTGTGAGCGTGGACTTAACGGCTTCTAGTCGTAATATCCAAAACCACAGGCATACTTCAAGTTCACGATTGGTGGTGCAGCCATGTCTCTCACAATAAACTGAATCCTGAGAAGATTCACAGCTGATATGGGGCTTGGGAAGATCTCCGTGTTGCCTAGGAGCGTCAGCGTGGCAGCCACCATCTTGAGAGGATACGATAGACTTCAGATAGTAGCAAAGTAGTGTTTCAACACGTTTTTCTTCGTGTTTCTTCCTCTTTGGAAACAAAAAAAGATTCTGGTTAGCGGTTTCCTACGGTGATGGCAAGACTTGCTGTTATAGCATGTCAGGACTTTCCTGACATTGTCCTGACAGCGATTTCCCTATGAGAGCATGAGTGGCGTATCCTCTCAAGATGGCTGTCACGACTAGCATGATGACGTCAGCTTCCCGAGCCCTATTATATAATGGTACAGCGTACTTCTCATGTTTGGACAGCTCATCAAAATCCAAGCAACTTGCACATAGGCACTAATTCACTTTTTCTCAAACCACATCAGTAACAAACAGATTGTTTCACCTGAACTCTCTGGTTGTCAGTAGCGCTTCTGTCTGGATGATTCCTGCAGTGATCATCGTGACCAAAAGTGCTACCAACAGCCAAAGGGCTAACAATCAACCGTTTCCATTAACAGCTTTTAACACATTTGAGACCTGACGCATCCAGATATTTGGCTTCAAGCCCAGTCTCAAATGAGTTTAAATGACTCCGTGCTAAGCTCAGTTACTGTATTGTATTGGACTGTGACTTTGGACCTTACAGCTATAGACTGTAAGGTCCAAAATCAAAGACTAGCACACACACATCGCAATCGTGTCCTAGGTTGCTAACATCTACCCACAGAAAATTCACACAATAAGAGATCACTTCACATATTATAATGCGAGACATTTTTGGACAATCATGTAACAACTGTAAGCTGGTTTGCACGAGAAGGCAGCATTCAAAAATTGAACATGGAACATTGGCACACGATATACACAAGTCAAACATGAAAACACTGAACATTGCGTGTTTTCATGATGAATAGATACAGCGACAGACTGATGGACAGACACAAATTTAAACTTGAACACAGCTGAACATGAAGCACACATGAAGCTAAATTTGAAATCACTGAAAATGTGGCGTTGAGATGATAGGTAGATACAATGTAATTAGACAGATCAATGAATAGCTAGCTAGCTGTAGAGATATGACCGATTCATAGTCAAGACTGACAGGACAGACAGAAAGACGCACATTAGATACATACAGCAAAATCAATTTACAGCAACCACCATTTATGCAAAAAAAGTACCCTGAAAAAATGGGTACTCCCTTAACTCATTCTACCCCAGACACACCACATCAATATATGGATCGACCATGACAGTTCAAGGATGATGCCAAAATAGCTTCTAGCATCACCCTTGAACTATTATGGTCGATCTGTGTTCTGCACTCCAATGCAGTCTTCAGAGGACAACAGCAAAATGTGGGGATTTCGGTGATGGGGTGGAATGAGTTAAGACAAGTCCTGAAAGGCAAAAAGTGTCACCTGTCATTAAAGACCATCATGTAGGCAGCTACAGCCACAGTCACAGCTACAGCCACCTAAATAATGGTCTTTGATGACAGGTGACCTCTCGTTAAGAGTGGTCACTCAAAACAAGTTCTGCTGTAGCTAGCTACCTAGCTGTGTATATTGACAGACAAACATATAGTGGATAGACTAACGGTTGATTAATAAAAAGAGATGCCCATTATAATCACAACACTGTAGAATAAACTTGTCCCCTGAATGTACATGTAATTGTATTATATTCTCTTCAAAGATGTTTATCATAAGGAAAAACAAGAAAGGCAAAGCCCTTATGGCTCATGTGTATGACCGATCTACACATGTCTGACAATACGTAAAGGGATGGCTTCTAGGCTAACAAAATCCATGTTTTCTAAAAATTTAATTAGTTTTCACACATCTGTGACCCTTGACCTTTGCGATGAGCCGACTAAATTAGGATACATAGGAAGGTCTTATCATCAGTTACCTTTTTGCCAAATTTGATTGAAACGTTTGCAAAAATGTTGATAATAACTACTATTATTGGCATTTTATACACATTTGTCGACCTTTTATGACCCTTGACCTTTTCTGAGGGGTCATCCAAATTAGTAGACATAGATAGGTGTTACCATCAGGTGTCTCTGTAGCAGGTTTGGGTTTGGAGTTGTGAATAGTAATTGGAAAAAAACAAAAAAACATTTCTTGTCAAAATATGGCTTTTTTTTTTTTTACCTATTTCCTGAGCTGTTGTGACCCTTGACCTTTCCGAGGGGTCATCCAAATTAGTATGCATAGATGGGTCTTACCATCAGGTATTTCTGTAGCAAGTTTGGGTTTGAAGCTGTGAATAGTATTTGAGAAAAACATCTTTTGTCAAAATATGGCGATTTTTGACCTGTTTCTTGAGCTCTTGTGACCCTTGACCTTTCTGAGGGATCAATCAAATTAGTATGAATAGAAAGGTCTTAGTGGTTCAGGTATCTTTGTACCAAATTTGGGTGTGAAGTTGTTAATAGCATTTGAGAAAAAACATCTTTTGTAAAAATATGGTGATTTTGGACTTATTTCCTGAGCTCTTGTGACCCTTGACCTTTCCGAGGGATCAACCAAATTAGTGTGCGTATATAGGTCTTACCCATCAGGTATATTTGTACCAAGTTTGGGTTTGAAGTTGTGAATAGTATTTGAGAAAAATAAATTATGACCCCAAATAGCTATTTTTGATATATTCCCTGATCCCCTGTGACCTTGACCTTTGTGAGAGGTCACTGAATTTGATATGTTTAGAAAGGTCTTGCCACAAGGTATCCTTGGGCCAAGTTTGAAGACTGTAGCTGAATAGTCCCAGAGAAAATGCCAACGTTAAAGTTTACGACGGATGACCACTGGCCCAGAACATAGACCCACTTTGCTTTGCACGTGAGCCAAAAAGGCTTTAGGCTTGCAAACTTGTATGAATACATGTCACATATTGATAAAAACTATGAAGAAATTTATGAAGAACAATGAACGCGATGGTCTGTAATTTTGGAACCATTATTTAATATGGCTCTAGGCCATATGGCTCACAGTCACAGACCAGCAAAATATGCACAAACGTCACCTAGGACCTTATTTGTTCATGACATGGCACAAGCATAACCTTCATTCCAACAACTATGGAATAATCTAAAAGAAATCTAAGATGTAAACATCAACACGAAAAAAAAAATTGCTTAGGTTTTGCTTAGTTTTTGAGTTCTACTGCCTTGAAATTTGAACTCGAAATAGAATACACTGGCCACCTTGGCCTGCTTCTATGGCAACAGGGAGGGGGGGAGGAAGGTGGGGGGGGGGGGGGGGGGGGGAGGGGAGGAAGGTGAGGAGGGGGGGGGGAGGGGGAGGTCATACACACCCCAAAACCACGTTTTTGGTCTCAGCCCTATCACAGAAAATAAACATATTTAAAACAGATTAAATACAGGAAACAATTTTGTGTGTGTGTGTGTGTGTGTGTGTGTGTGTGTGTGTGTGTGTGTGTGTGTGTGTGTGTGTGTGTGTGCACGCTTGTGTGTAGTGTCTGGCCTTAAGTGAGATGGAAAAAGCTTACTCCATAAAAGCCTTTCATGTTCTACAATTTAGTTGCCCAAGCAAATCATGTAAAGTCAGCTACATTAAGTCAAATCTACGGGGCAAAAACTTAACCCACTGGCGGTCAGTAGTGCTTTTTGTTGCGATGATTCCTACAGGAATTATTGCGTCAAAAACTGCTACGGTCAGCCTAAGGGTGTGTCACGTCAAGAATCACCAAAGTCAGTGTTCTTGACAGTTAACCCCTTTTAGCCCCCACATTGTGCAGCAGGGGATGGATCGACCATGATAATTCAAGGGTAGTGCCAGATTAGCTTGGCACCTTCAGGCTTTAATTATTGGGTTAACCAGTACCTTTTAGAGGGTCGTGACCTGCTAGAACTCGAACCTACCCCTGCCATGTAAAACGAGAGAAGCTCAGACAGGCAAAGCAAAGAAATGATGAACTGATGAAGACAATCCCAGGGGCCAGTTGCATGAGCGAGCTTAGTCCTGCACCAGCCACAAAGCAAGGTGCACCGCCATAGCGGCGCACCTTGCTTAGTGGCTGGTGCAGGACTAAGCTCGCTTATGCAACTGGTTCCAGGTGCGCAAAAAAGTCATTCAGCCAGCTTTGGCCCCCACACAGCCATGTGCCGGCCAACAGCAGGTCCGAGAACCTTTGCGAACTGGTTATACGTACACCTCGACACATCAGGCTGCTAATATGTGATTTTGCACATTACGGCCTAGATCTAGAATGTCTGAATCACAGACCAGTGCACATTTACAGCAGAACCTGTTTTGAGCGACCACCGTTTTTTGTGAGAAAAAGCAAACCTAAAAGCTCTGTCACGACCCAGAAGTCTTGAAGGTCAACAAAATGCACCTGTCACTAAAGACCATCATTTAGGTGGCTACAGGGTTGGGTTGGTGGCTCAAAACAGGCTCCCTTGTACACATTCTTAGCGCATCTGATTTCAACAACTGGCACGAAAATGACCTGATGGGCTGCAGAGGCTCAAGAGTATCTATGCCTCTTGACTGATAAGCGAACCCCAATACTACACACGGCTTGACACTCACAGCACTTGAATAGATTCGATAAACTTGGCACACAAACGACAACTTGACTTTGACTTGAAGCAAGACGACGAAACACACATTGAAATTGTGAATTGTAACAATGAGCGCTGAGAGAGTCCACCTGTTGGAAAAGTTCTGTGACTTGAAGCAAATGGACAACAAACGTAATGTAAAAATGCTCACTGCCTTACTATAAGCAAGAGGCATAGATTTTCATGAGCCTTTGCCAACGCAGGGGCTCGTGAGAATCCACACCTCTTGCTGGCACAGAATATCTCCATTTACATTTACAATGTCAAGCTGAGGCCGTCACTTGGGTTTCTGTACAGAGGATTTTGTACAACATTTTGTACAACACACTTGGCGTAAATTATAATCAGAGTAAAGCTGCAATATGAAGTGAAGGTTCAGTCGGCTGAGGTTTTTTTTTTTATGTGCTGTCTGAATGAAAACAATGATAGATTTTCATTATATAACAATGAAAATCTCGCTTTTCTGAAAAATGGACATAATGTCTTTTGGTAGTATTGTTTACACTATTCCAGTACGGGCAAATGTGTGCAGACGGGGGATAATGTCCACACAATGAAGCGAGAGATGGTGTATATCGTAACAACAGGCAATAGCCGACTGCCTCTGTGGTTCAACATCTTGCAATGTATTGTATGGGGTAAACAGGCAAATGATTTCAATGGCTGTGGTCCAACAGCATGTACTGGGCGATGTAAACAGGCAACTGATTTGAAACTGCATTTGTATGGCTTGAGACACGTGGATGTACCGCAGAAGCTGAAAACCGAAAAAAATGAACATCAGACCAAACACCTTGTTAGTGGACCCAAACTCTTTTTGTTCCTACATGAATATCCAAATGGCAAAGTTAAAAAGAAAAAAAAAGATTAACCCATTTAACCCCCAAGTCTGCATTTCTCAAATTTTTAGGCGTAACCTACTATGTACCAGTTGTAGGAGATGGGTCAGCAAAGGCAATTCAAGGGTAGAGCTGGATTAGCTAGGCACCTGGTTGCACCAAACTAATTTGACACTACCCTTGCATTATCATGGCTGATCCATCTCCTGCTTAGTGCATCAAGGCTAAATGTAAAGTGTATTTGGGGCCTCTGAATAGGTGTTGTTATTATGGGTCAGTCTCTGAAAAGGTGGTCAGTGGGGGGTGCAAAAAGGGGGGGGGGGGGGAGGGAAGGGGGGGGGAGGGGGGGGGAGGATCCAGTTTGAATATTAAAACAGCATTACCTTGTTGCAATTGCCAACTTCCATTTCTGACTTAAAATTAACCCATCAGAGCTTTATGGGTTAAGCAGACAACATGCCAAAGTTTGTGTTACAGTTGCAACACTTGGTGTCTGCAAGACTTTCTACGCACAAACATGTCTGAGAATTAACTTTTACAAAGTGGGTACCTGGGCTCTATCTCTTGAAAAGCTTGGCCAGTCTGGATTTCTTGTTGGAGGGAGGGGCCATTAGCATGGGCACTTTGTTCTTGTGGCGGATGAAAATCTGAAAAAAACAAACACATAAATATAGCAAAAACAAATAACAGCATGCATGTACACAATCATGCTTGCACACGCACGCACACACGCACGCACGCACGCACGCGCACGCACGCACGTGCACACACACACACACACACACACACACACACACACACACACACACACACACACACCCATGATAATTCAAGGGTAATGCCAGATGAACTTTGCGCTATGATGGTGCCAAGTTAATCTGGCAATACTCTTGAATTATTATGTCGATCCATCTCCTGCGGTGGTCTGTCTAGGCTAAATGGGTTAACTTCAGTAATCTGCATTTCCTCATTACCCACACCATGTACCAATTATTAACCCCTTCCCTGTCACTGTACATACATTTTTGTTTCTTAAATCTTGGTTCACATCAAAGACCAGAAGCCAACACCGCCCAAGAAACATGGATACACTTCGTCACTTACCTACTATCCCTCAGTCGCTTGGCGTAGCTTATCTGAAGACTGTTTTGGACAAGACACGATTCTGTAGCCACGTGCATTTCCTGCGCACTTGCTCCCGTAATAAGGTAATACCAAAAGGTTTTGCTCTACATTTTCATCATTCGCCTTCTCTTCCACGTTCGAGCCAACGGTCGGTTCAATCTATCCTGACCACTGCAACTGCTCACCTCATGAACACGACCATCCATTACTACATGCAGAAGCTGAAAGTCATAGACAAAAGTCTGGGCCACTTTCGCCGTCAGATGCTTACTTTATGTGATCAGACAACTTGCTCTACAATCATACAGATTACGCGCGTGGCCAACGGGGAATTCTATGACTCCCTAGTTGACACTAAGAAGAAAAAGCTCAGTAATCTGTTGCCTTCTCGCAACCAAATCCCCCCACAGCGGACTAACAACATAACCGCCTCTGTAGTAACCATACCACCCGATCTTCAGCTTTTCTCATCTTATCTCGCATCGACTATTGCAACTCTCTCCTCTCCGGTCTCCCTCACTCCACCATCTTCACTCTCCAACACGTCCAGAACAATGCTGCCCGTCTCGTCCTCAGAAAGAAAAAATCCGACCACATCACACCCCTGCTCAAAATCCTTCACTGGCTCCCCATCCCCCAACGCATCCAATACAAAGTTCTGTCTCTCTGCTACAAATCCCTGAACAACTGCGCTCCTGCCTATCTCTCCAACTTACTTCACCCCTACACACCTTCCCGCTCCCTCCGCTCTGCCTCCGACCCTCTCCGCCTCCACATCCCTCGCACCAAACTTAACACTTTCGGTCCCCGCTCCTTCTCCGTCTACGGTCCATCCATCTGGAACACTCTCCCACTCTCTCTCAGTCAGAAACACTCTCTCTCCTCCTTCCAGTCCGCCCTCAAAACTCACCTCTTTCAACAGTTTTAGCACTATATCACCGCACTCCCCACCCCAAGCTGACCGTCGTAATGTATTTCACTGTTTGTGGTACGTGAGTCATTGTCTAAAGCGTGCGCATGCGTGCGCGAGTTGTGAGTGTGCGCTTAGAGTTATAATTATTATAAGATAAGCGCATTATAAATACCGTAATTATTATTATTATTAGAGACAGGTACTTTCTCGAGGACTCAAGTTTGTTCCTTTAAAGCCTAGAGCTGATCACGTTTCCACTTTGCTTGATGTTCAACAATATTTCCGCCGACTCCGCCTAGCAGCCCACTTTGGCGGTGTTCGAGCCCCTCACCAGAACACCAGTGGTGATGACGACGACGACAAGTTGTCTTTTCCTTATCAACCGAGCATGTGGACGCCAAAAGTAGGTGAATTCAAAGCCTTGGAAAGATACATCAACAGATGTGAAGATGACGTGGCCATGATCAGATCTAAGCCAGTGAAGCATTTTAACATGACCACAGCCGATATGAAGACTCTTCAGGAAATGAAGAAACGTGATGACATCGTCATTAAACCAGCAGATAAAGGTGGCGCGGTAGTAGTTTGGCATAGGGATCTGTACGTCAAAGAGGTTGAACGTCAGTTACAGGACGGCGAGTTCTACCTACCTATCCCTGCTAAGACAACCGTGTCTGACAACAAAGTGATGAGGCAAACCATTACCATCGCCATTACTGCGGGAAAATTACCATCGCAGGCCAATTCACTCGTGGTGAGGGAACCTAAGGAGCCAAGATTCTACGTCCTCCCTAAAATCCACAAACCAGACACACCGGCTCGCCCCATTGTTTCGGCTTGCTCTTGTCCCACAGAGCTTATATCCCAGTTCATCGACTCCATCCTCCAGCCATTGGTCCGTGCTCTTCCCACATAGGTAAAAGATACTAACCACGCCATTCACCTTTTGGATCGCTTCACCTTCCCTGACGCAGCAACACACAAGATTTTATTCACTATGGACATAGAGGCTCTTTACACCAACATCCCCAATGAAGACGGGCTAATAGCATTGAAACATTTCATCTGCAAACATCATCTGAAGATCGACACCACAACCATCCTCCGCTTAGCCGAACTGGTGCTGTCCATAAACTCCTTTCAATTTATGGGTCATCACTACAAACAGAAAAAAGGAGTCGCCATGGGCACTAAAATGGGGCCCTCCTATGCCTGTCTGTTTGTGGGCTACGTGGAGGAGAAGATTTTTACTCAATACACTGGACCTCTGCCAGATCTCTTCAAGCGCTACATCGACGACTGCTTGGGCGTCACCTCAAGAAGCATGACTGACACACTTCAATTCATCAATTTCATCTCATCGTTTCATCCGTCTCTCCGATTCACGTATGAGATTTCCGAGGAGTCTGTGCCCTTCCTCGACATCCGAATATCCACCAAAGCCGACTCTGACAAACTCCATACTACCGTCCATTACAAGCCCACCGACGCCCACACTTACCTGCAGTTTTCATCAAGCCATCCTACCGCCACCAAAAACGGTATCCCATTCTCCCAATTTCTGCGACTCCGTCGGATCTGCAGCAGTGACGACGACTTCACCAACCAGACCCAAACCATGGCCACTTTCTTCTCACACCAGGGATACCCCCAAGACATCGTCAACACCGCTCGTTCTAAAGCTGAGGCCACAAGCAGAAGTGAAGCTTTGAGGGAGAAAACTCACAGTGCTGCAGAGGACCGGCCGGTCCTGTGTATCACGTATCATCCTCACAACATCCCCATCAAAAACATTCTCCTCAGGAACTTCCACATCATTCAGAATGACACAGTATTGAAAGACATATTTCCTGAGCCTCCGCTGGTCGCTTACAAACGTGACACTAACCTACGCGATCATCTTGTTCACAGTTCACTTCGCACATCTAACACCTTACCACCTGGCACACACCCTTGTCAGCAACCACACTGCAAAGCATGTCCATACATCAACACATCCCCCGTCATCACCGGACCCCTGTCATCTTTTCATGTCCACCGATCATTCACATGCCAGTCATCGGATATTGTCTATGTCATCTCATGTTCTCACTGCCCAAAGATGTTGTATGTGGGGGAGACATACCGTACACTCCCTGAACGCTGCGAGGAGCATGTTCGTTCGATCCGCCTCGGATACAACAACCAGGTTGGACGTCATTTCAACCAACCTCCTCATAGCCTCACATATTTCAGCATACGCATCCTTTGGCAAAATACATCCCACTTCATCCGCCGCAAAATGACAGAATCCTTTTTCACGAACTGGCTTGGCACTGAACATTCGCCCCTATGGATGTATGCTCGGCCTGATGGGTAGTTGGTGCCAGACTTGACCTCACTGTTGATACTAGATGCTACCTTTTTTTTTTTTGTGTGTGTGTGTGTGTGTGTGTGTGTGTGTGTGTGTGTGTGTGTGTGTGTGTGTGTGTGTGTGTGTGTGTGTGTGTGTGTGTGTGTGTGTGTGTGTGTGTGTGTGTGTGTGTGTGTGTGTGTGTGTGTGTGTGTGTGTGTGTGTGTGTGTGTGTGTGTGTGTGTGTGTGTGTGTGTGTGTGTGTGTGTGTGGTGTGTGTGTGTGTGTGTGTGTGTGTGTGTGTGTGTGTGTGTGTGTGTGTGTGTGTGTGTGTGTGTGTGTGTGTGTGTGTGTGTGTGTGTGTGTGTGTGTGTGTGTGTGTGGTGTGTGTGTGTGTGTGTGTGTGTGTGTGTGTGTGTGTGTGTGTGTGTGTGTGTGTGTGTGTGTGTGTGTGTGTGTGTGTGTGTGTGTGTGTGTGTGTGTGTGTGTGTGTGTGTGTGTGTGTGTGTGTGTGTGTGTGTGTGTGTGTGTGTGTGTGTGTGTGTGTGTGTGTGTGTGTGTGTGTGTGTGTGTGTGTGTGTGTGTGTGTGTGTGTGTGTGTGTGTGTGTGTGTGTGTGTGTGTGTGTGTGTGTGTGTGTGTGTGTGTGTGTGTGTGTGTGTGTGTGTGTGTGTGTGTGTGTGTGATGCGTGAGTGTGTGCGTGTGTGACGTGTTTTGTGCATGTGTATTTGCGTCACTATGTGTGTGTGTTTTTTTTGTGTTTTTTTTTCGTCATTCTAAATTCTCTCTCTACAGGATGACGTCTTTTCTTTCTGTCGTGTTCTTTTCTGTTCTACGTTTGTTTCCATGTCACCTGACGAAGGATCTTTGATCCGAAAAGTCGTTATCTGTTACTATTTTAAAGGGTTTTCTACCACTATCTTCTGTTTTTCTTTAACATGGATACAAATTGGTCTCAGCAAGAGGCATAGATCCTCATGAACCCCCGTGACAGCGGGGGCTCATGAGGATCTATGTCTCTTGCCGTTGGCTCCCTGTTCACCTTTTTCTTGGCAGCGAAGGGGTTAAAGCTGAATTCGCACTATGTTTAACAGAAACATGAAGCAATACAGCGACATACTGTGCAAGGCGGCTGCATCCAGGGCTCTCCATCAATTTGCATCGGGAACCTCTTTCGCGTCCTGAAAACAAATGAAAGCAACTAAATTTAGAGTTGTCAATGTTTTTGGCAACATCTGAGAAAAAGGTGATTGATTGATTGATTGTACATTGCTTAACGTCCCGACAGCAACAAGGCTTTCTCAGGACGTGCCTGCACTGCTTGTGAAAAAAAACTAAACAGAAAATTGAATGTATGTCGCCAGCCGGTCAAATACATTAAATAAACCTACAACATGGGGCATAAATAAAGCTAAGACCATTTAGCAACACACATCCAATATCAAGAGCTACAGGCAGTGCAGACAGTAGGGAGAGTTTTAAAAAGGCAAATACAGGTGAATGGACAAAGGGTAGACAGAAACACATGCCCCAGAATAGAGAGAAAAACCCACCCTGTGGGGCTGACCAGGGTGACCCTGGGAACTAAAAAATACCTAACCCCACCCAAGTCCCCCAGGGCAGACCCGGGTGGGGCAGAAAAAGGTGAGGTTAGGTGGGACACACATGACAAAAGTCAGCATCTAACATCTCCCGCTGGTTTCCAGCTTCAAACTCAGAAGTGAAGAAAGGAGACGCTGGTCTGAAACAGCTATTGGCAATATATAGAGATAAAATCTGACAGGAACAGCTGGAGGCAATGTGCTGAATAATAATAATAATAAAAATAGCATTTATATAGCGCTGTAACCCAGCATTAGTCACGTCGGTTCTAAGTGCTTAAAAACATAGAGACACAAAAACTTAACGCCAAAACACAACTATGTATATGATCGTCTTGTTCTTTACCTGTGTATTTTTCTGTGGGCTGGCGATTGGGTGTCTGATAGGACGGGGCAGGAGATCTAACTGTGTGTATGTCCAGCGCTGAGTAATTTCCCTTGGTATGTGTACTGTTCTACCAGCGCTAGCCTCACCTATCTGGTTTGTGAGTAGACAACTGAAAGGGCTACGGGGGAGCTTAATGCTGACAGTAAGTGATGATGAAGAACGATTAAAAAATATTGCCAGCTAGTGTAGAAAAAGAATACTACTTTGAAAGATAGAGGGCTAGACAGATGCCTGTGCTTTGGGGAAAATGCATTTTTCTTTAAAAGGTATTTTTTCGAAAAATACTTACCGATGACATGACCTTATGGGAGATGTCTACTACTTACGCAATTCTAGCCTAAGAGCTCGTTGTGTTACCACACAACCCGGGAGGCACTCGGGGAACCCCGAGGGGGCCGAGAGTTATCTCCCGATACTTCCCATCTGGGACAGAGTACCCATAGTCCTTCAGTCAGGATACTTAGCTTACCAGCGGCAAGCGGGGCAGGTGGGAGGGTCGTCCGAGTCATGTCATCGGTAAGTATTTTTCGAAAAAATACCTTTTAAAGAAAAATGCATTTGTTTCTTCAAAAACATTACCGATGACATGACCTTATGGGAGAATGGCGAAAAGGAGGAGGGTGCCGCGCTCTAGCACACCTAAGGCCCCAAGGGCCGTCCTCCCAACCGCAAACTCCCGACAACTCTAGGTAGGTATAAGCGACGGCGCTGAAGCGCCAGGAGGGAGGAGAGCCCCCCCCGGGATGTCCCCCACCAGAGCGAGTAACCTCGCTAGGCTGACAGAACTCTGCGATCGAGAGCACCTGCGCGCCAGCCCTCCAATAGCCACGAAGAGGGCAGCCCAGTTCCTGGCGGCTGTGGCGTTCGTGGCCCTGCACGTAGCTAATTGGACGTAATTAGCCTCTAAGTTCCCTGAGGGAGGGATCCTGGAATTCGGATCGTATGGCAGAGCATAGACAGGGAGATCGACTGCCCTGTAGCTTCAGAGCTGCCGGGCACGGCCAGGAAGCGTGCGCGTCCGCCCGTACGGCTATGTCGTCGTAGGTATACGTGAGGCAGGCTCAGGCTATCCTGCCTAGTCTCCTGGGGATAAGTCTACCAGCTGGGGTCAGCAGGGTCGGTGGGGGAGAGGTGACGGACGCTGACCAAGAGCACAATGTCTCGCCAACTTCCTCGTAGAGGCGTCAAGTTGGGGAAGCGGGCCATAGCGAGGCTTCGACTGCTGCCCATGCGAAGACTCCAGCGTTGAGGGTCTGTCGCAACCGCCAAGGCTCAGGGGTAGGCGCTCCAGCAAGGCGGAACAGAGACCATCGCGGCTGCATGAGGACCTAATAGAATGCGGGAAGCAGTAGCGGGGGGTCCGCGGCGAGAGAGAGGTTCAGGACCGGTACCAGGGAAAGGGGTGACCCACAGGACGAGAGGAGGATCCTTCCCAGGCTAGGTCAGAGCGTTGGCAACTCGTCCAGGAGGGCTATACCCCACGAAGGCGCGGGGAAAGCCAGAGATCCCACCTTGCGGCAAACAGGTCCACTAAGCCATCTCGCCAGCGCGCCGATCCTCCGAAGGTATCCTGGTGCATTCCGAGTGAAGCAACTGGTTCCATCGGGAAAAAGGCTGGCTCAGACCTCCCACGAGCAGACCTCCTAGTCCATGTCAGATCCAAGCCGTTCCCGCTCTTGTCCGCGAGGTCCGGAGGCTAGGCTGGACCTCGAGAATAACCACGGAAGTATGGGGCGTAGCTACAGCAGCCGGGCTGCGAGACGACCGACGGAGAGTAGAGCCGACCTCCGAGCAGTGGCTAGGCCCTTCCACCGCGAGCACCGCCGCAGCAGTACCCCCTGTCCGAACTCCGGCATACCCCTGTGCGCCCAATGGGGATACTTACTTACGCCCATCACCCCCCCTGGGGCATAGGCCGCCGACAAGGTCCCTCCAGCCGTCTCTGTCCTGGGCGAGTCTCTCCAGCTGTCCCCAGGTGTGGCCCATCTTCTTGGCATCTGTCTCCAGGTCACGTTGCCAGGTGTTTGTGGCCGACCTCACTTCCTTTTCCCTGTGGGTTCCATCTTAGGGCTTGCTTAGTGGTGTTGGTTGCTGGCTTGCATAGTGTGTGACCTATCCATCTCCAGCGGCGTTGTTGAAGCTCCACTTCTGCAGGCTTCTGCTTTGTCCGCTGCCACAATACCTCGTTGCTGATTTTGTCCGGCCAGCGTATCCCGAGGAGCCTTCTCAGACTGTTGTTGATGAACGTCTGTATTTTCTTGGTGGCCGACACTGTGGTCCTCCAGGTCTCTGCTCCATAGAGGAGTACTGGTTTCCCAATGGGGATGTCGAGTAGGTTAGGCACCAGGGAGACGGCGCTGCGCTTTGGTTCCACAATGTCCATGGGTAGGTTGAGGAACCCCCGGTGAATCCAACGGAAAACCGAACAGGAGCGGAGACTCCATCAGCGGTAACTCCTCCTTCGCATGAGAACCGAGGAACGTAGTGGAGGCCGAGTGCACGGGTAACTGGAGTCAAGGGTCGGCAGCTCCGGAAGAAGGCGCAGCCCGAGATCTGGAGGCGGAGCCGAGGACCACCTGCGCGGACCGCATCCCCTCGCCATCTGGCACCAGCATAAGCGAAACCAAGGTCCTAGCAGCCACCTCCGGTCTGCACCCCCAAAGTGAAGGCCAGGAACTCCGAAGAACCTGGGTCAGCCGAGTCGTCAGCACAGGGGGTCCTTCCGCGGCCAGACGACCTGCCAGGGGCCAGGAGCCGTCCACTGGAGAACGAAGAGCAGGGTAAGGCGCTCCCCGATCCCACGCAGTTTAGGGCGTTACGGACGAGAGAGGTCATCTAGTCCAAGAAGAGTCAAGAGCGGATCCGCCGCCGGTAGGGGCAGGCAACTCCTGAGACCTCCTGAGAACCGGTCCTGCCGAGGGAAGCCAACAGCTGACCACTCCAAGGAGGGCGAAGCAAGAAGCTCCGGGAACCGAGAGAAGAAGCGCAGGGAAGTCGAAACGCCTGTCACGAAGTGCAGCAGCCGCGGCCAACTCCGAGCCGTACTTTAAGCCCCAAGTGTAGGTAAACAGGTCTGTGCTAGGCGAAGTAACGACCGCGTCCTCCCCGAGGATCCACCGGAGGGGGTCGAGCATCCAGAAGTGGAGAGACTGCAGCCAGGCGCCCTAGGACGGAGCACGAAGAAGGGGAAAGGGCTGAGTGAGGGGGAGAGGAAAGGGACGAACGGCAGCCGGACGCGAAGGGATCGACGAGCGAGATGGGACAGGATCCCTGGAGCGACGTGAAGAACGGCAACTCCTAAGCACGCCCGCAGTGGAGAGAGAGAGGAGTGTAGACGTCGAGTGTAGGAAGAGTGACTCCAACGATGGCGAACCGTAGCGGACGAGCCTCCCAATGGAGCGGATAGTTATTTGGGTTTAACGCCGAGCAGGCGACTAAGGCCATCTCACGGCGGCCCAATGGAGCGGAGCGGTCCCTCCTCGCGTGTATGAGTTCGAGAGAGGAGATCCGATGTTAAGTGCCATGAGGATTCCAAATCGTGATGTGACAGTGTACGCGTGCATGAATGTCTCCATGGACCGAGCTCTATGGCGAGGTAGGCTCGCTGCCGGCGAGAAGACTCCGCAAGGAGCCATCGGGCTGTCTAGGAGACGAGTGGGGATCGGCATTGGATCAAGGACGGATTGGCGCACGTCCCTCGGCACCGAGCTCCGTGCCGGTGCTGGTTTCCTGTCTGTCATAAGGTTTGTTCTTGGTGCGATCCCTCCTGGGAACGACCGCATCGATCAACCCACTCTGCGTACTGGAACGTTGCGACCAGCGTGGTGATCTCTCCACAAGATTGTCAAGGACTCGAGCGGTAAGCACGGAAACTGGAACCTCGGTCCAGCCAGCTGGTCACCAAAGGACTCTGTAACCACTAGCAGCCGGCTCAGGGTGATCCCCGACGAGCAGCGCTGTCCTGGTGGAGCCCCCTCCAGGGAGCGAGGGCGGTGCCAGCATACCCGCTCCGAGCGCGAAACCTGCGCTACGTCGTCGGCCGCCTGGACGGCTTCCCAGCTGACCTTGAGCGGTGTGTGGGTTCCGTACTGTGCGCCCAGCGGATTCCATTTGTGCCGAGACGATGCATGCGTGCGAGAATGTCTCCGCGAACCGAGCTCTATGGCGAGGTGGGCTCGCTGCCAGCGAGGAGACTCCGCGTAGGAGCCAGTGGGCTTTCTAGGAGACGAGCGGGGATCGGCACTGGGTCAAGGACGGATTGGCGCACGTCCCTCAGCACCGAGCTCCGTGCCGGTGCTGGCTTTCTGTCTGCCACAATGTTTGGTCCTGGTGCGTTCCCTCCTGGGAACCACCGCATCGATCAACCCACTCTGCACACTATACTGACGCGTCCGGCATGGTGATCTCTCCGTCATCTCGTCGGAACTCGAGTGATCGTAGTACCGGGAACAGCAGCCGGTATTTCAGCAGGTCTGGAACCAGCCACAGGTGCCGGGCGAATTCGGCAAAGGAAGCCCCAAAGTAGCGCACAGCGCCGTTCCGGTCATGTGGAGCAGACGTCACACCAAGGTTCGGAGGTACATCCGGCACATGGTAGACAGACCTTGTGCGAGTCCGACGGTCACTGGAATCCTCCATGTAGTGTGCAGGTCGTCCAACGGCCACTGCAACATATAAAAACCGAAGGCACGCGGGCGTGGGCCTGAGGGACCCTGCCCTGGTAAGGTTAACCTTCGCAACACATCATGCACAACAAACTCAAGCATGTCATGACAAGTATAGGCCTGAAGCAAGCGGCCGGCACAGTAACCTTTGTCGGAGCGGTGCCCTCCGCTGTACTATAGCGACGGGCCTCCAGGTGCAGCTTTGATCGTAGTTTTATGTTGCGTATAAAGGCCATTAATCTCCTGTCGACCATAATTTGTATTCACATGCACAAGCCTTAGTCAAGGAGGAATTTAACCAAGAGCATATACTAAAGTGTTCGGGGGACATAGGGCTGTCTTAGCACTCTGTTCCCGTCAGGCAGGTTCGGGTTGGGATGAGGTCACTGGCGCCGGCCCTTAGCTGCCTTGGCGACGGGCTACACCCGTCCGAAATCAATGTCCATTTTGTAGCTCTGTTCCTGTAACTTGCGGAACGAGCGCATGCATGAATGTGAGCAGCACCTGTGGTGGGAAGACTTTTTTTTTTTTTTTTTTTTTTTCGTCTATTACAGCCACACAAAGGTCATCTTGAACCTTAACAAACGGCAGCAAGGCGTGGCGACCAGTGGCCCTGCGCTCAAGTGGGCATAACACACGACACTCAAGAACTGAAACATGTGATGCCAAGGATAAAAGTGCACCAGGATGTTCACCCACCAGCCAAATTGTGTACCTAACAAGCCCCCGTGTAAGGTAAACAGGTCCGCATTACGCATAACCACAGTCATTACGTGACCGACACGTAAGCGTCGGCTCTCGCCACACTCACCAACGTAATGCGTCAAGGAATGGCTGGAGCATAACACATTCCCCGAACCCCACAAGGTACAAAAGAGTAGGTAAGGAACAAGTGAGTAGGTAAGCGCCCGAAATATGGTTAGACTTAACTTTTCACCGATCTTTCACACCACTCCCATTCCATTAAAGGTTTTAACCGCGAGGAAAAGGTGCTCTGCATCGCTAGACGCCATCTTGGAAAACGAAGCTGACCATCTGTGGATCTGAGCCGTTTAAGAAGGACCGTTCCAGATTAAAAACGTCTCATTTATTTCCTCACGCGTAAATGCCCTCTTTTTGAGAAAGGGAGATTTTGACCCTGTTAATAATAATGCCCCACCAACACGGAAGGAGAGACAGAGGGAGCGGGCGCGAGGCCCGCCAAGTAAAAGTCAAGAGTCTTGGCGCCAAACAACAGAAGAAGAACGCCTACGTGCCCGCTCAACCAGTGCCCAGCGCGGGGACCGGCCGAGGGCCAACCCAACTACCTTACCTTTTCCCGGAGCGGGACCGGGGAAGGGGGAAGAAATCTCAACTAAGGCACGCGCGGGGAAGTCACAGCGAAGCCCCCAGCACAGCCCAGGCAGACAAGCAGCCAAGGGGCAGCTGCCAACGAAGAGGGGACACCAGAGCCCCGCAAGGCACAGGGAGGACGGACGAAGAAGAAGCCAAGCGAAGAACCACTGGCCGTCGACGACCGGCGAACCGGTCGAAAATCCCAAGTCCGTAGGCTAGAGCAAACACGTCTGAACAGCGTAAGCCTAAGTAGACTGACTGAAGGACTATGGGTACTCTGTCCCAGATGGGAAGTATCGGGAGATAACTCTCGGCCCCCTCGGGGTTCCCCGAGTGCCTCCCGGGTTGTGTGGTAACACAACGAGCTCTTAGGCTAGAATTGCGTAAGTAGTAGACATCTCCCATAAGGTCATGTCATCGGTAATGTTTTTGAAGAAACAAAGGTACCTTCTAAGATTGCTTTTGAATGCCAGGACATATGGAGAGTGCCGCAAGGATCAAAGTCTGATAGGAGTTATACCTTAATCAGTCAGGTCAAAGACAGACTGCTACACCCCTTTACAATACAGCTGTCCATGCGGTAATAAAAGAAATGTCTCTCTGACTCGCCCTGATCCCTGCGGCATGTGTCCTCATAACAGTCGTATTGTTAACCCTTTTCATCGTGATACACACATTGTTTAAAATAAATTTGACTGATAGTTCAAGGGTGGTGCCAGCATAGCTTGGCGCCTGAGGCGCTAAGCTATGCTGGCACCACCCTTGAACTAAAACACTTTATATCCTAATCAGTAATATAGCCTTTGTTGGACAATAAGAAAATTTTACAAAATCAGCCTCAGGATGTAATGGGTTAATACCAGACAAGTATCTCAGACTGTGCATGTCAATACGAGCATGAGGCGTATATTCTCGTGAGCCCCTATGGCTGCAGGGTCCCATGAGAATATATGCTTCTTGCCGATGGAGCAGGCTGGTTGAATCCATGAAATCCATAGGCACTTGTTAGAGTCTTAGACTCAACGCTTCTTGCTGATGGAACAGGATGAATGAATCCAATGAATGTTTAACCCTTATGGGGAATACACCAGTGTGTGAAATAAGTGTGACTAAAATAGTTCAAGGGTAGTGCCAGAATAGCTTGGCACCTCTAGGCGCCAAGCTATTCCGGCACCACCCTTGAACTAAAGCTGTTGGTCTATATCCTTATCGGTAAGTACTATAATGTAGCTTGCATATGGCATTGTACTAATTTGAAGCTTTTAGCCTCAGTATGATATGGGTTAAGTCCAAGAAATTTTTGACCTACTTCAGATTTTGCAATAACCGCTAGTGGCTACCCACCTGATGACCACCTGAGAACACTGAGCCAGACGTTTGCCAGAACCGCGTAACCCCGCGTACACCTGGCCAACATGCATAATGTTTTCCAAGCCAACCACCTCGATCATCGAGTCACCAACATCTGCAAAATACATGTAAACAACAAATGACAGTCGACTTCAAACATAACCTTACGCCTCATTTTTTTCATTGTTAAAGTGTGGTTGTTATTTCCAAGTTTATTTGGCGTGGAGCAATTTCCTTTACATCCCCATCTGTATCAAAGTGTTTGTACATCCTACACGTTTATTCTAAGTGAAGGGTCAACAGAGTATGCCCAAGTGGGAAGTGTGACTGCCCAGCATGTAAAATGCAATCCAATAATTCCAACAATAAAAGACATGCGCTTTAAAATAATCAAGACATGACAGTTCACTTTCATTCCCGTTGTTGTGAAGCACATTCCTTTACTCATTGGTTATTGCTTTACAACCTACAAGAGGCATAGAAGGTTTTGTTCCAGGATGTCCCCCTGAACAAAATCTTCAGTTTTCTGAGAGAATGCGATAATAAGATTTGAGCATTCATAGACTATATGAATTGTATTATTTTGACCTTTTTGAGAGTCTGTAGAGGTTTCCTTTAAAGACTTGTGTGACATTTTAGCATGAAATATTTAAAAGATATATTTACGTCATGTCTTAAGACCTTTCTTTTAGTCTGGCTGGCCAGATTTTTACCCATCCTGCTGTGAGATGGCCTTAGTTACCTGCTTGGCTGCTTGGCGTTATACCCAAATAACTAACTACAAGAGGTATAGATTCTCATAAGCCCCCACAGCGCCTCTTGTATATGGCATATCTTTACCAACTCACCTTGCACGGCGATGGCCAGCTCGGCCGAAGACATGCTCGATGTTGAAAACTCTTTGTCCTTGTCTTTCTTTGCTTTCTGGGCCTTGCGGCGTTTCTTCTGGCTGGGGTTTTCCCCCCAAAGGTTGGTCCCACCGTAGATGGAGGGGATATTGAGCAAAGCAATTCCTTCCAGTCGTGGGCCGTTGGCAAGGTCCAGCGACATTCCATCACACTGAAAACATGATAATGACAGTGATAACATTTACATGGGAAAAAAGACTACGTTAGTTTATGTGCTGGTCTGTGATTTTTTACCTTCTGGCTCTGAGCCATAGGGTTTTAAATCACATTCCATCGTACAGAAAACATCAGTCACAGCAATGGTAGACATAACAGTATAGTGTGAGTGTTGAGTTTCATGATTGTTGTTATTAAGGCTCTGGGACATGAGGTGCAGAATTACACAACAGCATACAAACCATTTCTCGGAGTCTCTGTGTGCTATCAAGGTCTACTAAAATCTAATCACAGCAGGGAAACTTCTGTAAATGTTTCCATAGCATGAATTCGCTGAGCCCTAAAGTCGCAATTCCCAAATTTGGGGGTTGTCCTCTTAAGTCTACATACACTTCAGGAAGCAGATTGACTAAGATAGGTCAAGGGTGGTGCCAGAACAGCTTGGCGCCTTGAGGCACCACCTTTGAATTATCATGCTCATCAAAACTTATGTGGTGGTGTAAAGGCTGAATGGCTTAAAATAGCAAGCTTAATGACCCACGGAGGCCCAAGGATCTTCTGTTTACTGAAGGTGGTGGTGGGAGCAATGCATTAATAACTTACCATAATGTCTATGTGTTCGTGAAGGTTTTTACAAGTTGAGGAGAACTGTGCTGATGTGCCGAACTCAAAGTACCACAGCTTGTTCTTCATTCTGAAATCAACATCATAAACACATTATTTCAAGATGCCCAGCAACATGGATACACAATTTGGCACAAGCCACTGTTTCAAAAATGTCAAGCGATGCACGTCAAGCGAGATATCTCCTTGTGAATGAAGCAAGTGAAATCAAGCACCTCTTACAATGGCTCGCCATGCTAAGGCAGAATCTCGTTATCACTCGCTGCCAAAATTCAGAAAGTACCATTTTTACCCAGCTCTCTTTCTGCCCATTTAAGAACTACCACTGTGCAAGAAACATGGGTGATCAAATGCAGTCACTAATGGCAAGCTGAAGTGTAATTTCAAAGCCTAAACTTATTTTCCAGCACCTTTTATTCTACTTGGTAAAGGGTCCCCTTGGCCTCTCTCCCAATGGCCAGCCCTATATGCAATTAAAACTGTGACTTTTGATACCTAGAGATAAATCCCTACTCCAGTTAACCCTTTTAGTCCCAAGCTCCCATTTCTCAAATTTTGGAGGTGTTGCCCAACGTCTATGTACCAGTTGTAGAAGATGGATTGATCATGATAATTCAAGAGTAGTACAGATGAGCTTGACGCCTTCAGGCGCCAAGCTCATCTGGCACTACCATTGAATTATCAATCATGATCAATCCATCTCCTGCTGCAGGGTCTCAGAGCTAAAAGGGTTAACCTCTTGTGCGCAGCCACTTAAACAGAACCAGCGACTGCACACACAAGAGAATTAACTTGGCGCATGTTCAGGTGCAAATCAAATAATAATAATAATAATAATTACGGTATTTATAATGCGCTTATCTTATAATAACTATAACTCTAAGCGCGCACTCACAACTAGCACACGCATGCGCACGCTTTAGACAATGACTCACGTAACACAAATAGTGAAGATACCTTACGACGGTCAGCTTGGGGTGGGGAGTGTGGTGATGTAGTGCTAGAACTGTTGAAAGAGGTGAGTTTTGAGGGCGGACTGGAAGGAGGAGAGCAAGTGTTTCTGACGAGAGAGAGTGGGAGAGTGTTCCAGGTAGATGGACCGTATACTGAGAAGGAGCGGGGGCCGAAAGTGCTGAGTTTGGCGCAGGGGATGAGGAGGCGGAGAGGGTCGGAGGCGGAGCGGAGGGAGCGGGAAGGAGTGTAGGGGTGAAGTTGGAGAGATAGGCAGGAGCGTAGTTGTTCAGGGATTTGTAGCAGAGAGACAGAATCTTGTATTGGATGCGTTGGGGGATGGGGAGCCAGTGAAGGAGCTTGAGCAGGGGAGTGATGTGGTCGGATTTTTTCTTTCTGAGGACGAGGTGGGCAGCATTGTTCTGGACGCGCTGGAGAGTGAGAGTGGTGGAGTGAGGAAGGCCGGAAAGGAGAGAGTTGCAGTAGTCGATGCGAGATAAGATGAGAGAGACAGCGAGTTTGGTGGCAGCTTCGGTAGTGAGGTATTTTCTGATCTGACTGATGCGGCGGAGGTGGAAATAACATGCCTGGGCCGTGGCGGAAACGAAGCTGGTCATGGAAAGCGAGGAAACGAGGATAGCGCCAAGGTTCTTGACCGAGTCAGAGAGGGAGATGGGGGTGCTGTCGAGTTGAAAGTGGAGAGAGGGAGGGAGCTGGGAAAGTTTCTGGCGAGTGCCTACCAGCATGGCTTCCGTTTTGTCGTCGTTCAGTTTGAGCTTGTTTGCTGTCATCCAGTTTTTCACGTCTTCATAGCAGTCAGCCGTGCGAGTCAGTAGTGTCTGAGTGTTGTCGAGTTTGTCTTTGTCTAGTAGTTGTGAGTCGTCAGCGTATGGTGGTGTATGTGGTGAGACTGGATGATGTTGGACAGGTGGGAGGTGTAGAGTGTGAAAAGGACCGGGCCCAGGACGGACCCCTGTGGAACGCCGCAGGAGAGCCTGACTGGGTTGGAGGAGACGCCGTCGATGGTGACGGACTGCTGTCTGTTGGAGAGGTAGGAGAGAAACCAGGAGTGAACAGAGTCAGTGATGCCAAAGGAGTGGTGAAGGCGGTGGAGGAGGATAGAGTGGTCTATGGTGTTGAAGGCGGCAGAGAGATCGAGTAGCATAAGCAGGGAGATGTTGCCCGCGTCAGTGGAGAGAAGCAGGTCGTTAAGGATATGTAGAAGGGCTGTTTCAGTGCTGTGATGTTTGCGATAGGCAGACTGGAAGGGACTGAGGAGGTTGTTGTCGGCGAGGTGGAGGTTGAGTTGGTTGAGGACAACCTTCTCAAGAAGCTTGGACAGGAAAGAGAGATTGGAGACTGGGCGGTAGTTCTTGAGTTCGTTTGGGTCGAGGTTGTGTTTTTTGAGGAGAGGACGGACGATGGCGGACTTGAAGATATCGGGGACGGAGCCATTCTCTAGAGATGTGTTGATGATGTCGGTAATGAAGGGCAAAAGTTTTGGGAGGCCGTCCCGGTAGAGGGAAGCTGGGAGGGGGTCTAGTCCGCAGGTTTTGAAAGGCATGGACTTTATGGTCTTGAGGACTTCATCCTGAGAGACGGGGCGGAAGGACGAGAGGGGAGTGCCGGAAAAGGGGGGGGGGGGGGGGGGGGCAGGAAGGCAAGGCGGAGAAGGCAGAGTGTTGAGTCTGTTGCGCACAGTTTGGATTTTGTCGGAGAAATAGGAGGAAAAAGCGGACGGAAGTTCTTCTTTGCTGTGTGTGTTGGGAAGAGGAGAGTCGTTAGAAGTGCCTAGGAGTGTGTTCATGGTAGCGTAGAGGGTTTTGGAAGAAGTGGATTCCAGGATTTTGTTTTGAAGGTGTTTGCGTTTGGAGTCGGAGATCATTCTGCAGACTTTGGATCTGGTGGTTTGGAAGATCTCTCTGTGAACGGTGAGGTCAGATGAGCACCAGCGGCGTTCCGCTTGTCGACGCTCGCGCTTGGCCTCAGGTATGTCGTCAGTGAGCCAGGGGGAGGGGAGTCGGTTGGGTATGGAACAGGTGGTGACAGGGGCATGGGTGTCTAGAAGTTTTCGAAGGGAGGAATCGAAATGGGATGCAAGAACGGGAGAGGAGGCGGGGTCCAAGAGAAGGTCGACAGCTTCGTCGAAGAAGTTCTCTCGGTTGACAGATTTTAGCTTGCGATGAGAGACAAAGAGCTTGGGTTTTTTTCGGGGGAGGTAGGTTGAGGGCGACGAGAATAGCGAGGTGGTCGGAGGGAAGCACAGAAGAGGTGTCAGAGTCGAGGAAGAGTTGATCGGAGGTGTGGGTGATGATCCAGTCGAGGGTGTGGCCGAGTCGGTGGGTGGGTTTGGTGATGTGTTGTGTAAGATTGTGGGTTGAAAGTGACGTGCAAAGGCGTTTTGTGTCGGGGTGGTCGGGTTTGTCGAAGTGGAAGTTAAAGTCGCCAAGAAGGATGTGTTTTCCGGGTCGTGTGCTGTAGTGGTCGAGGAGGAGATCGAACTCGGTGAGGAACATGGCGTTTGTGAGTTTGTTTTGAGAGCTTGGAGGGGGGCGATAGATACATGAGAAGATGAGGGACTGGCCAGGGAGTGTTGCTACGGCCTCGACAGATTCAAAGGAGGGATGAGCAAAAGGGAGAGACTGAGAGAAGGAGAGATGAGCAGAAAGACAGTCCCTGTAGATGATGGCAATGCCACCCCCTCTGGAAGCACGCGGGAAGGAGGCCAGGCTGTAGCCACTCGGAGTGACGATGGCGATGATGGGTTCATCGCCAGCTGAGCGGAGCCACGTTTCGGTGATCATGACAACATCTAGGTCATTGTCTAGGATGAAATCTGAAATTACGTCGGCTTTGCCATCTTTGCAGACAGACTGTGCATTGAACAGACACAGTTTTAGGTTGGATGAGCCAGAAGAGGAAGAGGGAGAAGAAACGGACGAAGAAGAGGACAAAGGAAGAGGAGGGTGGGGAGGGGGGAAAGAGGATGGAGGGGGGAGGGGGGAAGGAGGGGGAGAGGGGAGAGGAGGAAACGACGGGGAAGGAGAACCGGGCAAGAAAGAGGATGCGAGAGGGGGGTGAGGGGGGGAGGGGGGAGGAGGAGGAAGGGGAGTAGGAAAAGCTGAGGTAGAGGGAGGGGGAGGGCGAAGGGGAGGAGAAAGGGGGGAGAGGGGACGAGGAGGAAAAAGCAGGCAAAGGAGGAGGGGGTGAGGGGAGGAAGGGGGAGGAGGGCGGGGGAGGGGGTGGCCGAGGAAAGCAGGGAGCAGTAGATGAGCAAGATAGGAAAGGAAAAGGGAGAAGAAGGGAGGTGGAGAAATCGAGGAGGCGGGGGGAGGCGGAAGGGGTGGAAGGGCATAGGAAAAGGGGAAGAAGTGAGTGGTTGTGTTTGTGGTGGTGAGTCCCGCCTTTTGCTAATTCCGCCCCTGTGGCCTCTCTTTTTCGCGATCGGGTGCCGCGTAAGGCATCTGCAACACTGTCAGCGGCACTGGCTGCGCAGTAGGTGGCGTGGCGATGTAGAGATAGCAGTTGTTGGCGTGTGTATTTGATGAGCATGATTGTGAGGACAAGAAAGAGGAAGACGAGAAGAGGGTTCAGTAGGGTGTGTGTGTGTGAGTAAGTGTGTGTGTGTGTGTGTGTGTGTGTGTGTGTGTGTGTGTGTGCCGGTGTGTGTGTGTGAGCGGTGTGGTAGGGGAGCGACCTGATTTCCGGTCGGTCAGCGGCGAAGATCGGGCAATGGCGCCGAAAGTGGGGAGGGCGAGATGTCCACGAGAGAGCACATGAAAACCTATAGAACGGTAGGAACACGAACGAGTCTACAACAACCAAGCAGCAGATGCAACCACAGGTGGCAAACAGACTTACACAGTAAACATATCACACACTAGCCCGCAGCACATGAAAACAGGGCGCGGAAAGGCCCAACGAACCCACGCTGCGGAAGAAGCAAAATGGCGACGTAAACAAATATTCAAATGACAGACAATTCAATACGATACCACTCAAACAGCAATCAGATCAGACGAAACACAAGCATAATCCTCATCAGCGCACTCTTATACGATACTCAGCAGACTTTCAGCACACGAAACACAGTACATCCAACGAAAAGCCACTAAACACTGGGAGCGAAAACACGTGGTAGGTCGCACAAAACAAGATGGTCGCACAAAACAAACCTAGTAGGAGCTTCAGGAGTCAGTCCTCTCACATCTGTAATGGAAAACAAAGAGTAATAATATTCAAAGTACAACTCACCGACTGTTGAACTTTTCTGGATGTTTCTCTCTCATCACGTGGAACCGATGGCAAATGGACGCATCCTGAGAGACGAAAAATCAATATGACAATGAGCACAAAGAAATAACGGACTGTGATCAAACTGTCATTTTAAAATAACATAAGAAACTCTTTTGTGTGCAGTCACCTGTACTGTTTACAGTGCCAATAGCTGCAAGCACAAAGGGAGTTAACCTCTTCAGTGCCAATAACTGCAGATATTGATTCTAAAATGTTTATTAACTCAAAGGAAAAAAAACCTCAGCCATCAAAGGAATATGGATACAAAGCGATGTCAACAAGACGCATAGATCCTCATGAGCCCCCGCAACTGCGGGGGCCTCATGAAGGTCTATGTCTCTTGCAGCTGGACTGTGTTCCCTTTCTCAGCAGTGAAGGGGTTAAGTGATTCTTTCTGTCTTGGCCTCTCTATCAAAGCTTTGTTGAACTACTTACCACACCAATGGAGAAGTAATTGTTGATGATGTTGTAGGGAATAGGGTCCCCTTCCACTTCGTCCTCCCCCTCTGGTTTACTGAACTCAATCTGCCATCGGTCCATCATGATCACAGTACTGCGCTCAATCTTCTGAAGGATTTTCAGCAAATTCTCACCCTCATAGCCTGAAAACACAAACAAATAAAGTCTGTTTGAAAAGCAGTACATATTGCAGTTCTCTCACTTTATCATTTTTTTTTATTTTTCTTCCATTTTTCTCAAGCAAGAGAACATAAAGATACAGCATTTTACAAAGGACTAAAAATCAGCCTAAAATGGCATAAGCAGAACCCAACACACATGCTCCATTAACCTTTTGGCTGTTGGTCATGCATTTTGTTGAGGTGATTCCTGCAGGAATCACCTCAACAAAATGCACAACCAACATCCAAAGGGTTAAAACTAACACATTCACTGACACACTGAACGCAAATACATTACAATCACATGAATCACGGGGCCAGCTCAACCTAATGAAATTTGGAAAGTGACTGCTAGCATTAGAAATTTTGACAACAGTCTGAAACTGGACTAAAGCGAACAGGAGGTAGAAAAGACTGCCAAGAGAATTTAACAATTTATCTTCATGTAAATGATTCCAACACTGACTATCCATACAATGGTCACTGAAGTGCTCGGTAAAATAACCAATGTCAAACTCACCTCCGCCCCAGCACAGACATCGAGCAAGGTCATTGCCGGTGCCCAATGGTAAGACAGAAACTGGTGGTCGCTGCTTGAAATTGCACTTGTCTGCAACAAAGTATTAACAGAGAATAAACAAAGAGTTTAAACTGTACGTTACCTTGTCCCATCTATCAAGGCACAATCTAAAGATGGAAAATATTGGGAAAATGTTAACCCTTTCACACATACACTGCCAGGAAAAAGTGATCACGATCTAACTACACATGAATAGATCCTCTTGAGCCCCCGCAATTGCGGGGGCTCATGAGGATCTATGTCTCTTGCTGAAACCACTTTGTATCCATGTTTTTGGATGGCTATGGCTCTTTGGTTTTGAATTAACAAAGATTTTCCAACCAATGAGCAGGAAGGGGTTCAAAAATATTAATCTAGGTGAAACTCTTGAAAGCATGTATTATGGCTATAAGCACGATATTTCTAACTTTCTCTGACACTGCACTTAACATATTTAGCCCCAACACCCTGCAGCAGGAGACAGATTGATCATGATAATTCAAGGGTAGTGCCAGACAAGCTTGGCACCTAAAGGCGCCAAGCTCGTCTGGCGTTACCCTTGAATTATCATGATCAATCCATCTCCTACAACTGATACGTTGTCATCACCTCCAAAAGTTTGGAAATGCAACCGTGGGGTTATGAGGGTTAAACAAGCAGGTGGTACAACATGCTGGGTTTCACCGACAAAAAAACAACATTGATCAGACAGGATCCACACTGAAACATGTTACACTACTCAGGCTGTACTGTACAACTGACCCATTGTGTCCAGAAGCCATCCCACTGTGCCATCCCCTCCACACACCAGCACTCGAGCGTTGGGAACATCCGCAAAAAACTGCAACCTGGAACACAAGACAACAAAATATCATGCTGTAATAAACTCTCTCTTTATGCGCAGACCTCACCACTTGAAACATGTACAGACTGATTATTTTGGCATGTAAAATGCATGTTTTCTGAGTAAGGGTGTGTGTGTTTGCTTGGGTTTGTGGTTATATGGGCTGTCAGCCCACATAACCACAAATCCACGCACACACACCCACACCCACACACCATGACTGTTTGCTGGTCTGTAACGTTTAAACTTACAGCACTAGGCTGTTGGTCTAAAATCACAGGCCAGCACACATACTGCACGAAAGGCCCAGGAATGTACCTACCCAACCATGGGTCCCTCTTTGATCATGTTGTACACCTGGCGAGGGTTCAGTAAATACTGGAATTTCCGTAACAATCTGAAAGTAGACAAATATTATTATACTCACTTAACGATTGCAAAATGGATTTTTCTAAAAAAATGTATTTTTTTGAAAAATACTTACTTACCAATGGCATTACTACTAGGAATGGTTCGCTTAGCATACCAATTTTAGCCCCAAAACTCGTGTACATCACAACCGGGGAGGTGACTCTAGAGAGTCCTTACCAAGATACCCTGAGTAGCCTCCCCCGTCTCCCTATCCGGTGGCGCGCTCACCGTTTCCAGCCAGTCTCTGAGCCCTAGCTCCACTGCGGCAAGCGGGAAAGGCGGGAGGGACCTTTGAGTAATGCCATCGGTAAGTATTTTTCGAAAAAATACATTTTAGAGAAAAATCCATTTATTTTCTCTAAATCTTTACCGATGGCATTACTACTAGGAAGAATGGTGAATACAAGTCGGGTGCCACATTTCTCGGTACACCTGTCCCATGCTCGAACGCCTCCGCGCATAACTATCGAGGCCCCCCTCCCTACGCGCCCACTCCTGACAATTTTAACTAGGCGTTACCCATGGCGCCAGTGGCGCCAGGAGGGAGTGCTGCGCCGCTGAGATGTCCCCCAGTAGGGCCAGGTTGTTGCGCTGGCCGGATAGGTCTCGCAGGTAGAAGAGGGCGAAGGTAGACTTGGCCCGCCAACCCACGGCCGCCACAATGTCCCTCACTGCGCAGTTGTGGTCAAGGCGACGCTCGCAGCCACTGCTCTGACTTTGTGTGTCCGGATGTGCCTCATCCTGGCCTGTTCGGAGGCGAGCTCTTTGTACGGCACCCGGATCACCCAGCGGAGCCAGGAAGAGATCGTCTGCGCCAAGCTGTCTTGTCTGCCCATAGCCAAGGGCAGGAATAGGCGTGAGCGCCCTTGTCTTAGTGGCTTCGTTCTGCGTAGGTATACTTTAAGCACCCTGATGGGGTCCTGTAAACGGGACTCCCTGGTCTGGTCCATCGCTCCGAGCGGATGGAAGGTCATCTTGAGGCGCAGACGCTAGGCAGCGATTCTTGGCCAGACACATAGGGTCGGTGAGGAGCAGCGCCGAGCCGTCGGCCCTGAGTTGGAGACAGGAGGGTCGCACCGAGAAGGCATGTATCTCGCCGACCCGACAGGCTGTGGCGAGGGCGAGCAGGAAGCAGGTCTTCCTGGTTAGGTCTCCAAGTCGCGCCAGTGGCAGTGGCTTGAACCAGTCTGAGTTGAGCCAGGTGAGCACCCAGGACAGGTCCCAGTGTGGAATCAGCGAGCGGACGCCAGTCGCTGCAGATCGAAGTGCGGCAAAAGATCCGAGAGGTCTTTGCAGGCACCAGGGTCCGGTCGTCCAGGTGTCGATAAGTGTCTGCCACCATTGCCCAGTATCCTCGGATGGTAATGGGGGCCAGGTTCTGCTCGATGAATAACCACAGGAAGAACTCGGCCAGCTGGGGGTGAATCAGGTCCGTGGGGGTGAATCGCTCCTCTGCGCACCAGGCCTGGAGTACTCGCCCCTTCCCCTTGTAGACATTACGTGTTGAGGCTCTCCGAGCTGCTGCAACAGCTTCCACTGCTGCACCCGAGAAGCCTCTAGCTGCGAGGGCTTGCCTGACAATCTCCAAGTATGTAGCCGCAGTCGTTCCGGGCACGGGTAAAACTGCTGCTGCCGGGGCTGCTTGAGCATCGTCCGCGGAGTGGGGAGCTTCAGCGGAATGTCTGTGGCGAGGCTCCGGAGGTCTGTGGTCCAGCTCTTGGCCCAGCTGAAAGGGGCCACGAGGATCAGGATCGCGATGCCACCCCTGAGCTTCTGGAGCACCTTCGGCACCAGTACTGTCGGAGGGAACGGGTACACCAGAAGTCCGTCCCACGGGAAGGCGAGCACGTCTACGGCCCAGGCTTGCGGATCCGGGATGGGGGAGACAAAGAGTGGCCGCTTCTTGTTGCACCTCGAGGCACAAAGGTCGATCATCGGTGTCTCCCAGCGCGCGCAGAGCAGCTGGCAGATGTCTGGGCGCAGTGACCACTCTGTGTGAAGCAGTTGGGTGCGGCGGGAAAAAGAGTCAGGAAGGACGTTAAAATGGCCCGGGGTGTGCTGCGCCCATAGCATGATGCCCCGATCTCTGCACCACCGGAGGACGTGGTACACGAGGATGCAGAGGGAGGGCGCACGCGTACCGCCTTGGTTCAGAATGTAGGCCACCACCGTCGAGTTGTCGGAGAGCACGAGGATCTCCTGGAGCACGAGACATTCCTCCCACTCGACGAGCGCGAGCCACACGGCTTTCATCTCCAGCCAGTTGATGTGTCTGCCTGCTTGTTCCCGCGTCCAACTGCCCGACGTGTGTGACGAACTCCGGCAGCAGATATGCCCCCCAACTGGAGAGGCTCACGTCCATGCTGATGGAGAGCTGAGGTGGGGTGGGGGGGTGGGGGGAGACGAGGGGTATCCCCGACGCTAGCCAGGATCTGTCCGTCCACTGCTGGAGATGGGACTGGATGAGTGCCGACACTGGAACCAGGGTAGCCAGATCACCCAAGGAGGGGCGCCAGAGCAGGCGCACATGCAGCTGTATCGGTCGAGTGTAGAGCCTGCCAAGGGGTAATAGATCCGCCGCCGCACTTAGGAGGCCCAACAGTTGGAGCCAGCCCCTGGCCGGGTGAGAGCCTGTGCGCAAAAGACTTGCAGCGCTACCTCCGCTATCTTCTGTATCCGCTGCTCAGGGAGTCGCACTCGGTTGATATCGGTCAAGAACTCCCTGCGTAGGTGGATAACCTGCGCGACGGAGTGAGATCGGACTTGCCTCCGTTGACGAGGAACCCGGGTCGGCGGAGCAGAGTCAGCAGGCCATCTCTGTCCCCCTAGCAACGCTTGCACCGTCTGGTTCCGGCAGAGCAGATCATCCAGGTAGTTGGAGGATGGGCTGGAGGCTGTCCACCGGAACCTGGAAACGACTCCGTCTATGCTCCTGGTGAAGACCCACGGGCTGAGGTTGAGTCCGAACGGCAGGGCCCGAACTGATACACCACCCCGCGGAAGGCGAAGCACAGATACCGTTTCGACGACGGGTGGACGGGTATGTGTCGCTATGCGTCCGCTAGGTTGAGGCTCACGGCAAAATCCTGGAGCTGCACCGCCGCCCGCAGCGCCCTGGCTGTCTCCATCCTGAAGAAAAGGGGCTGAAATGTACTAGTTTAGTGCCGAAGGTCTATTACCGGCCGCCATTTGCCTCCGGGCTTGTGAACGAGGAAGAGCCGACTGTAGAAGGCTGGGGAGTCGTGCCGGCCGACCACCTCCGTGGCCTCCTTCTGGAAAAGGGACATCACCTCGCTGCGCAGCGCTGCCGCCTTGTCCCGATCCCCCGGTACCAAGTCCACAGGGAGGAGCGTCATAACGGAGGGGGAGACTGGAAGGCAATCCTCAGAGCCTCTGTGATGGTCGATAGAATCTATGGGTCGTCCTGGAACAGCTGGCGCCATGTGCTGCCGTAGAGGGCTAGTCTCCCGCCGCTGGCCCAGGTAGGGGAGGGTGCGGGAAAGCGCGCGAACGCGCGGGAAGGGAGCGGAAGCTGCCACGGCCCCAAGGAGGCCGGGTGGCAGAGGGTCTGATGAACTGCAGGGCGCGACCCACTGCTCTGCAGGCCGACTGAAAGCGCATGGAGACGGATCCTGCTGTGGCTGGCCAGAGCTTCTTTGCTGATTCCTTCACCATCTGCCACGTCGGTCCGAACCTTATCTCTCCACCAAAAGGCGCCTGGCGCAGCTGCGTCTTCACCGAAGCTGGGAGTGCGGAGCAACGTCCGAGCAGCTTGTCCCAATGCAGGAGGTCGCAGTTGACAGCCGCCGCCATGGAGTTAGCCGAGGAGTGGTACGTCGCCCTATTCGCCGCCACTAGTACCATGTGCACACCGTGCAGAGGTGCCGAGGCAGAGAGGTCCCAGGTGTTCTCCAAGAAGTTGACTACGGACTGCGTCGCCATCTCGAGGAAACCCGCGCACACCAGCGAGTTGCGGGCAAAGGACGCTGTCCTGTCCAATCCCCGTGATACCTGTGTTGGATGGCCGTGGAGTGTCCCTGTCTGTAACAATGCCTCCTTGTTTACGGCCGGAAGGGGACAGGGGAACGCCTGGAAGTGACCTGCATACCAGTTCTGGTGGAAGCTGATATCCATCGGGAGTCCAAGAAGAAGAAGCCCTGATCCCCAAAGTCATCCTGTTGCAGGCGCGTCGAGAAAGCCTCTGCTAGGTCTCTGACGCCCGAAGGTCGAGGAAGAGACTTGAAACGCTTGGGCTGCCGCGGAGCGTCAACCATCGCTGAAGCCTTCCTACGCGTCGACCGCAGCGTGGAGACTGAAGAGTATCCGCTTCCGCGAATTGTCGAGGACCGCGGGGGGAGGGGGGGTCTGGGCAGGCGTCGAGGGGAAGCTGCGTGTGTAATGCGGCTGCTACTCTAGTGGATCCTGCGTCGACTCCGAGGCCGTCGAGTCCACGACGTAGACACCTCCCTGGACGTCCGGTCGGAGGATCGGCTGGTCCTAGAGGGTGCCAAAGCCCAGTGCTGTGAAGCAGCCCGCCCCTGCTGCGTACTTCAGCCTGTCCGCGGGCCCGTGAAGGAGGAGCGGGAAAAAGAGTCCTCCCATCGCGAGTGGTGTCTGCGGCACACCGTCTCTGTGGTAGACGTTCGTCCCATCAGCGTATGACTCCTTCGCGTCCATCCTATAGGGGAAACCCTTTCCGTGGCGGCGAATCCATCTCCGAGCGTCAAGGGGACTAAGACCGCTGGGTGTCCCTCTCCAAGCTCCAAGGGCATGAGGGGTGGCGCTATGGGGGTCCGATCACGACAGGGAAGCACGTCCCGTCGGCTGTAATGGCTGACCGAACTTCCATCCTCGCTGGGGAGGGATACGGTCTCAGTATCTTTGCCCTGACGGAGAACCTTATCTCGCCTGTGTGTTCTCTGCCCCATGACCCCCGATAAATGGGTATGTGGCCTGTCCGGTCGGTGGCTAACCTTCCTATCCCTCTCTGAGAGGCGTGTCCTGGATGTGGCCCGGTGACGGCGCTGGTCCGGCCTAAGGTTGGCGGACACAAACCTCTCAGAGGGGGGGGTCCCCCGCTTCTGCTGCCTGGGCTCTCTCTCCCACCTGGAGGGTGTTTACTTCGCCCAACGTCCTTCCTGCGGGGGGACCGAGCTCCTGATACTGACACACACCTAGGGGATGAGTCCCTTCGTGGGCGGTACGGCATATCCCAGGCCTTAGAAAGGCAGGGTGGAGCTCCTGGTGCCAAGGCTTGACTGGGGGGCAAGTCCCATCAGCTGCTATTAGACTCTTTCATTTGCTCATGGCGGTGCAGCACTGTCCCAGGCACCGGTGGGGGCAGGAGGTCCCTTTTTCGCGCCGACAAGCCCATAATGTCCGAGGCGGCCTTCCTCTGCAATCCCATAATGGCTGCCATATCTGTAATGGCGGTCGGTTGTCTGAGCAGTGCCGGTCTCCCGAGTAGAACACCCATAGCTGCGACCAACGCTCTTCCTCCCGTGTCGCGCAAGTGTTGCATGTCCGACCAGAGGAGCAGCCCGAGCAGGGTAGGCACACCTCGTGGGCGTCGCTAGGCCACTGGAATTCGCTGCACTTGGTGCAGGTCCTCACCTGAGTACTGTAACATAAGACAGACAAAGGCATGAGAGGGTCTGCGCTCCCGGTCGGCTGAGTAAATAATGCCCGGTCAAAGCCGCCGCCTGGTCAACGCCAGCTGAGGCAGTGACTGAAGCTTTACCTTGTCATGGCCCGAGACTGGAATCCCATTGAGACCCAACAACCAAGTAAATCCACAGAAACCGTAGGTAATCCAAGGCCCCAACACTACACAAGCACCATACCTCCATGAAATATCCAACATAAGCACATAAATCCAACGTAAGTCCAGTTCACAAAGGTAATCCCACCATACACAGCTGGAGCACGCGAGATGCACACGATCGGTCTGGTGAAGCTAAGCGAAGAGACTGGTGGGAAACGGTGAGCGCGCCACCGAATAGGGAGACAGGGGAGGCTACTCAGGGTATCTTGGTAAGGACTCCCTAGTTGTGATGTACACAACAAGTTTTGGGGCTAAAATTGATATGCTAAGTGAACCATTCATAGTAGTAATACCATCGGTAAAGATTTTGAGAAAATAACTGCATTTATGAAACTTTGGCAAATAACACATCCATCCAAGGAACGTGGATATCAATGGGGCCAGCAAGAGGCAAAGAACATCATGAGCCCCCACATCTGCGGGGGCTCATGAGGTTCTTTGCCTTTTGCAGTTGGACGGTGCTAGCATTTTCTTGGCAGGGAGAGGGTTGAACACTAACACCCAGGGCAACAGAGAAACATATCAATAATCTCAACTCTATGGCTAGCGGTAGCACTTATCTTCAAGATCATTCATTCAATAAAACACCTTGACAAGAAAGTGTTACTGACATCACTTCAATGAAAGAAGTGCTACCGTCAGCCAAAGGGTCAAAGAAACAGTTCTGCTATTACATTATTGCATGGTGAAAAGTTGACAATAACCCATTACATCCTGAGGCTGATGTTTAACAATTTGCATGTTGTCCAATGAAGGCTACTTTACAGATTAGGAGATAGATCAACCATTATAGTTCAAGGGTGGTGCCAGAATAGCTTGGCGCCTCATGCGCCAAGCTATTCTGGCACCACACTTGAACTGCCTTAGTCAAATTATTTTTAAGCAATGGGTGTATCAGGATGAAAGGGATAACTCACTCACACCTACTAATGTCTTTTACACTTTGTGTACCATATATGGAAGGTGGACTGGCAAAGAGGTATATTCACATGAGCCCTTGCAGTTGCAGGGGCTCATGTGAATCTATGCCTCTTGTTGACCAAAATCAGTTGCTTTGCTGAGGGCGTTGTTTCGGATCAATATATGTGTACAAGTATTCAAGTTACCTGGCTCCTTGCTTGCCGCCACTCTTGGGGTTGATGAGTATAACCAGTGGGTGCGTACCCTCTAATGGTGTGATCTGAAACGAGCTGCCCTGTATTTGCTGAAAATGTACAAAATTTAAAAAAATGTAAATTTTAATGCATCCATATCAATCAAAAATCCAAACAACAAATTACGCAGACCCATAAGGACGTGCATGTTGAGGCTGGTTTATTCGTTATATTTTGAATCCTCAAATTCCTGTGACATTTAACAGTGCAAACTATTATGTGGTACACCAAAATAATTATTCTTAGCTCATGCAAGGTTTCTGCCTTCTGATGCTGAAAACTGGGCCCCCCCCCCCCCCCTCCCCCCCTCAAAATCTGGTTTTAAAAAAAAAACAGGACAAAAAAAGTAGATCCAGTGTGCTGCCTTTGTAATGACTCGCTGTCTCAGGGGAAGGCAGCCCTTACTTCCTCTTGCAAGACACTTTAACCCTTTGGTGTTGGTAGCCCTATTTGTCGCAATGATTCCTATAGGAATCATCGTAACAAAACTGATACCGACAGCCAAAGGGTTAAAAAAAATGGGTGAATGTCTGAACACAATCCAGAAGTGATGCATTCAGATACCTGACTTTATGTGGCATATCCAGATGTGGCATATTGTGTCACACGAGTTAACCTTCTTCTTCTTCTGCTTCAGCGTTCCTGACATGAGTTAACCCATTTTATCCTGAGGCTGATTTTTTTTTTTCAAATTTGCTTACTGTCCTATGAAGGCCACACTATAGATTAAAAGACAGATCAACCATTCTAATTTAAGGATGGTGCCAGAATAGCTTGGCACCTCAGGCGCCAAGCTATTCTGGCACCACCCTTAAACTATCAGGGTCAAATTTATTTCAAGCAATAGGGTTTCAGGATGGAAAGGATTAAACAGCGACTTACCACAATTCCTGTGTTTTCTGCCTCTGGTGAGGCAGCTGCCGATCCCTCCTCCCCATTTTCTGTTGGCTTCTCTTCGTTTTTGCCCCCTCGCGGTCGGTCCTGTCAACAAAACGACTATGCGACTATAGGTGAATACATGGACGAAGCGCAGACGGGGAAATAGGCGATTGTTTAGTAGAGGTTATCCATAATCATTAGTAGGTCAAACATTGCAAGAACTTCAAACATTCTGTGGCTTCATCCACCCTGCTCCATCTGTAAGAGGCAGATATTTTCATGAGCCCCTGCAGCTGCAGGGGATCATGAGAATGTACGCCTCTTGCTTGCAAGGAGTTGCCTTACTGATATCCACAATTTGAGGTACCTGTCCTACATCAACAATAAGACCATTACAAGGACGCAAGCACTGACACCGTCCCTTTAAAGGGGAGAAACCTGTATTGCTTACTGTACTCCTCATCACAATTGACCCATGATGCTGAAATTGGAGTAACTTCTATTTGGTGCCATATAAGGAAAAGGCAAAGTCATCAATTAATCATTTTTTTATGTTTTTCTAAAGTTAACCCATTCAGCCCTGATGCACTACAGCAGGAGATGGGTCGACCATGATAATTCAAGGGTAGTGCCAGATTAGCTTGGCGCCGACAGGCGCCAAGCTAATCTGGCACTATCCTTGAATTATCATGGTCGATCCATCTCCTGCAGCAGGTGCATAGTCATTAGATGATGCCTCCAAAATTTGGGAAATGAATTTTTCCTCTAAAATGTATTTTTTCGAAAAATTCATTTTTCTCTAAAAGGTATTTTTTCGAAAATTACTTACCGATGACATGACTTTATGGAAGTGTCTACTACTTACTCAATTCTAGCCTAAGAACCCGTTGTGTTAGCACACAACCCGGGAGGCACTCGGGGAACCCCGAGGGGGCCGAGAGTTATCTCCCGTTACTGCCCATCCGGTTCCGAGTCATGGTGTGACTAATCAGTCAGGATACTTAGCTCACCAGCGGCGAGCGGGGCAGGTGGGAGGGTCGTCCGAGTCATGTCATCGGTAAGTATTTTTCAAAAAAATACCTTTTAGAGAAAAATGAATTTGTTTCTTCAAAAACATTACCGATGACATGACTTTATGGAAGAATTGCGAACAGGAGGAGGGTGCCGCGCCCCAGCACACCTTTAGGGCCCAAGAGCCGTCCTCCCTGCCACAAACTCCCGACGACCCTAGGTAGGTGTATACCTATGGCGCCGAGGCGCCAGGAGGGAGTGTTGCGCCGCAGTGATGTCCCCCACCAGCGCAAGGAGTCTCGCTGGCCTGCCAGATCCCTGAGATAGAAGCAGGCGAAGGTAGATACTGCCTGCCAACCCCCGGCAGCCACGATGTGTACGACAGCACAGTTCCAGTCAAACGCGACGTTCGTGGCCATGGCGCGTACCTTGTGTGCACGTATCTTTAGCCTCTACACTCCCTTGGGGAGGGATCCTGGTAGGCGGACCGTATGACTGAGCGTAGCCAGGAAGAGATCGTCTGGGCTGTAGCGTCAGTCCTACCGGGTTAACGGCAGAAGAGGCGTGCACGTCCACTCCGGACGGCTAGTGACGGCGTAGGTACACGTGTAGGGCTTGCACAGGATCTTGTTGCCTGGTCTCCTGGGGAAAGTACGTCCCTCTCAGCGGCCGTAAGGTGATCACCTGTGGCGCAGTCCAAGGAGACGTGGTCATGGCAGTGAATGCAGGGTCCGTAAGGAGCTGTACGGAAGGTCCGCTCGAAGCTGCAGGCAGGCAGGGCGCGCTAAAGCGCGTGTAGCTCGCTAACTCGGCTACCGTGGCGAGAGCCACCAGTAAGCATGTCGGAAGAGTCATGTCCGCAACAGGCCATCCGTGGTCTCCGAAAAGCCAGAGGAAGAAGTCCGCGAGCTGGGGGTTAGGTCGGTGGGGGGTGCGGCGATGGATGCCGCCCAGGAGCACAGTACTCGCCATCTTCCCTCGTAGACGCGTCATGTCGAGGGTTTGCGGGCTGTAGCGATAGCTTCCACAGCTGCACTCGAGAAGCCTGTAGTGGCGAGGCCTGCCGCACAACCTCCAAGCGTGAAGGAGTAGGCGCTCCGGGCACGGGAGGAACAGCGATAGTCGCGGTAGCTTGAGCACCGAGCGGGGTGCGGGAAGCAGCAGTGGGGGGTCCGTGGCGAGGCTGAGAAGGTCGGTGGTCTAGGACCGGTTCCAAGGGAAGGAGCAACCAGAAGGACGCCCGCAATGCATCCCCGAAGCTTGAGGAGGAAATGGAGATGAGGACTGACGGGGGGTACGCGTACGCGATGAGTCGGTGCCACGGAAAGGACAGTGCGAAGACTGCCCAGGCCAGAGGGACTGGGATCGGGGAGACAAGTAGGGGGAAGCTGGTGATTCCACCTCGTGGCGAACAGGTCGACCAAGGCGACTCCCATCGCGTGCAGATCATCCGAGGTAGAGGAGCATGCATAGGTCGGGTGAGCGCGTCCCGCCGTGTTACTGGATGTACGCCACCACTGTCGCGTTGTCGGAGAGGCCGAGCAGTTCCTGGTGACTGAGCTGTTCCTCCCACGTGATGCAGGCTTGCCAGTCGGCTTGCAGCTCCAACCGGTGGATGTGTGTTCCAGCGTACTCCAGCGGCCAGGGACCAGACTTCGTGAGGAACCGCGGTAGCAGGTAGGCTCCCCACCCAGCAAGACTTGCATCGATACACAGGGAGAGCAGAGGAGGCGGAGCGGTCAGGGGGACTCCCGAAGCAAGCCACGACGTGTCCATCCAAAGCCAGAGATGGGGGCGAATCAACAGGGGCACGGGTACGATGAGGAGGGATGCCAGAGAAGCCGGAGGTGCAGCTGTAGCGGACAGGGTTAGAGACGACCGAGGGGGAGTAGATCCGGCGCCTCATAGTTCAACCAAGGAGCCCGACTCTGGCGGAGGCTGTGTCCTGCTGGGCTAGCCGGCCGGCTAGCCGGACAACGAGGATCCATGGTCCCAGCAACGCACACTGTCGAGGTCTAAGGCGAACTCCAAGCCGAGTTGGACGAATCGACACGAGGGGGAGCGGTCCAACGTACCTGTGGTGACCAGTCACCCCAACCGCGAGCACAGCCGTATCAGGGCATCCCTGTCCGCAGTCCGGTCGCATCCAAGGTGCGCAGGAGGAGGTCGTCGAGGTAGGTAGACGCCAGGGAGACGGGGGCTGCACCTAGGTACCACTGCGTCCACGAAGCGGTGAGGACCCAAGGGCTGAAGAGAAGACGAACGGCAGTGCCAAAACTGGTAACTACTCCGTCGCAGGTGCACCGGAGATACTCCCTGGAGGCCGAGCGCACGGGGGCCTGGAGATAAGGTCGGAAGTCCAGGCTGAACACGTAGTCCAAAGCTGCAGGCGGAGTCGAAGACCACACGGCGAGAACCACGGCCTAGCGGCGGCGGGAGCGAAGAGGAGGTGTCTTGCGAAGCCCAAGGTCCTAGATGTCTCCTCCAGTCTGCTCGAACGCACCAAAGAGCAGAGCTGTCCAGGGAAGCAAGGCGCGGGAGAGTCCTCATCACCGGGGGGCAATCTGCGGCAGGTCGTCATGTAGGGGAGCCAGAGTCCTCGAAGCGACGGACGAAGGCTTGGGTCAGGAGCTCCAGAATCCCACGCAGGCTAGGAAGTCGAGGCGCCATTTTCCGGGCACTGCGTGCTACTGCACGAGAGCGCTACCTCCGCTCGAGACCGCGACGTCCACACTGGCCCTCTCCAGAAGGAGGCTAATGTCGCCAGTGGAACGCCTGTGGCGCCTCTTTCTATCTCTGGTCCCCAAAACCTTACCATGTGGCTTATCACGTTGGCGTCTTGAAATCCTATCCCCGCTTCTGCTGCCTGGGTCCTGTTATTACCAGGAGGGCTCCCGTGCAACCCAACGCAATCCCTGCAGGGGGGCCGAGCTCTCTGAGGCCTTACTAACACAGGGTGGCGAACCCCTGCCCGGCCTTAATCCCTTCTGACAAGCGAAGGGTAATCTTGAGCTCTTGGTGCTGTGCGGGATGGTGAATCCTGTCGGCTGATATTGGGCTCAATCGTCCACGCAGGACGAGGCAGCTCTGCACAAAGCACTGGTGGGGGCAGCAGGACCATCTAGTTTCTTTTGAGAGCTCCTCCTCAAGCGCCAAAGCGGCGAAGGCGCCAGGCGACGCAGCGGGCGAGGTGAACAGAACAAGATAAACGTGGAGACGGCCGCGGAATCGAAGCGCGAGACTTGGTCGAGGGCTGCGTCCGCTGGAGTGACGCGCACCGCGGTCCATCCTGAGCTCGTCCAGGGGTTAGAGCAAGCGTCTGGAGCTGCTGGAGGAGTGGGAGGACTCCGAACTGCCCGAAGTCCTCGGACGAATGGACACTGGTCTCTGCGAGCCGGTGAAGCGGGCTCTCTGCTGGATAACGACTCCCCGTAAGAGTCAGCGAGCTTTCTGAGTAGAGACAACAAAGACTGACAGTGAACACAGGGCGGCGCGTGGCGCGTCCCATGAGGCCGGGCTCAGTGAGGCGGGCGCTTTGCCGGCTATATGGTTCCCCGTAAGAACCAGCGGGCTTTGTCCGGGTGGTGTCCCTAAGGGACGGGGTCGCGTTGAGAGCAGTCCCGCTAGGAGCGCTGGGCTCACGTGTCCGGCATGGCGTCCGTTCCACAAGGTCTGTGCGGTCACGTGCGGTCACCGCTCTGGGCACAGAGGGGGGCGCCTGGACGGGAGAAGGATCACTCACCGGCGCCAGGCGCTCACGCCTGTAAGGCTCCATAACTACAACCAACGCTGCTCGGGCCAGGTGGAGCAGATGTCGCAAGTGCGGTTGGAGGCGCAGGCAGTGCAGGGGGGACAGACCTTGTGGTTGTCAGTCAGCCATTGACACTCGCCAGCACCTGGCAACTGCAACACATATCACACGTGGAGGCACGCGGGCGAGGGCACGTGGGGGCCAAGCCAAGACGAGCATTCGATGCATAATGGTACAACAAAGGCATAAGCATGCAGGCAAGTGCCTGGTACTTCCAACAACTAACAACATGAAGGTGAGTGGGTGCGGGCATGTGGGGCCCCGCCAAGCTAAGGCAAGCATTCGTCACATAATGGTACAACAAGGTACAAGCATGCAGGTAAGCGCCTGGTACTGTAACACCTATCAACATGAAAGGCCATTGGGCGCGGGCCTGTGGGGCCCCGCAAAGCTAAGTCGAGCGTTCGGTGCGAAAAAGTACAACGAAGGTACGAAGAAAGGAAGTGCCTCTGCTCGAAACCGGCGCCCAGCCCGGGGGCCAGCCGAGGGCTAGTACATCTTAGTAGAAGCGGGGACGGGGGGGGGGGGGGGGGGGGGGGGGGGGGGGGGGGGGGGAGGAACCTCCATACCACCCTCAGCGGGCGAAGGCGGGCGGCGTCCCAACAAGTCAGCGCCGTGGAGTCCACGCAACTCAAGAAGGTGCAGAAAAGGGAAGCAGCAGAACACTCAGGCGACGAAGCAGACCCACAAGGGCACAGGCAGGGTCGGCGCAAGCAGATAGTCCAAAAACAATTAGTCCAGAAGACCGGCGAACGAACCGGTCGCATCAAGCACAGTCAAAGTCCGTAGGCTAGCAAACACGTCTGCACAGCGTGAGATAAGTAGCATGACTGGTTGGTCACCTCATGACTCAGAACCGGATGGGCAGTAACAGGAGACAACTCTCGGCCCCTCTAGGGGTTTCCCAAGTGCCTCCCCGGTTGTGTCATAGCACAACAGGTTCTTAGGCTAAAATTGAGTAAGTAGTAGACACTTCCATACAGTCATGTCTCCAGAAATGTATTTTGAGGAAACAAATATGTGCGTCGGGCTAAATGAGTTAAGTGTCTACCCCTTGGTGTGTAGACTTACCAGCACAGCAGGACAAACAGCTACAGGAGGTAGAACATGGTCACGGAACAACCCCAGGTCACACTCTGGCTTGATCTGGGATGCACATTTGTTATGTAGCTGAAAAGCAAAAAAGTGAAAGAAATATTGATCAAAGAGAAAGAGCAACATACGATAAGCATACTCTTTTGTGACTTTTGAAATAATACTGTGTTCTTGAAACCTATTGCTGAAATCGTGTCATAACCTGAGGCTGAATTTTTAAATGTTGCTTATTTGTCTTAATGAAGGCTCTGTTGCAGATGAGGAGATAGATCCACCATTTTATTTCAAGGGTGGTGCCAGAATAGCTTGATGCCTCAGGCGCCAAGCTATTCTGGCACCACCCTTGAACTATCATAGTCAAATTTATTTCAAGCAAAAGTGTATCAGGATAAAAAGGGTTAAACGAGGCAGTGGGGTTCAATGGGTTAAAACCCTCCTGTACATGCAGTCAACAGTACCATTGCTGCAAGCATGAGGGGGTTTGAACGTCTTTAGTTGATTCATTCTTTAATTCATCTTTCAATTTTTGTGCCTGATAAGCTTCAGAAAAAGGACGCTCATCTGTGATTTTGGACCTTATGGCTTCAGCCATAGTCCCAAATCACAGACAAGCACACATTTCTGATTAATTATTTGAGTTTAACATCATGCATGCAAAGAAGCACATCTTACAAAGGATACATTTTGTTGAAAAGAAAATCCTGCAAATGTAACTCACTGTTTGATGACACCAGCGACAATGAAGGCCAGTGACGCCGTTGTAGGACTTGATGGACTTGCGACACTTGTCACACTTCCCCGCACAATTTCCCTCCACCCAGTGGTGGTTCATTACCTGTAAATCATACATTTACCTGTTACACACCTAGTACAAAGAGTTTACTTCTGGGGGCAATTTTTTGGTAATTTTTCTCAGACAGGTTTTGTGGGAGCCAAATTTTCTTCCGATGGTTGTCAAGTGATACATTATTACAAAGAAGAAAATAATGAAATCACAGGGAACCAAACATCAACAATGCAACACATGAAAAAGAGACAAAGGGAGTCTTACCTGAGAAACTTTTTTTGATTTGACGTAGGTGGCGATGCATGAAGCTGGAGCCCTTTGTACGCATCGCTCGTGAACAGTATATTTACAAACTGCACACAAAGAGAATATACTATGCTGAAATTTTAGTTTTACCATAATAAGTATGCCTATCTGCCAACTGAACACAAATCTTAACCCTCTATCAGGAGCGCTCTTTGTTGCGGTGATTCCTGCAGGAGTCACCTTGACAATAAACACTGCCAACAGCAACGGGGATAATTACACTTGTGTCACCATAAACCTTGCCTTGAGTTCCAATCCATCTAAACCAACTGGAGATCAAACTACACATAACGAAATGTCAGAGAACAATCGTCTTATTGTTGCTGACTTATCTCACATTTGTCAGAAGCTGAGTAATTCTTGGTTCCTCATCTTTCAAAACTAAATATAAAATGCATGAAAGCAGATTAATGATTAATGATAAATCTAGACTGCAGATTTCTTTTCTACGATGCATAATTTTCATGCAGTCAAACCTGTGCAAGGCGACCACCCGAGGGACTATCAAAAACGTGGTCATCTTGGACAGGCAGACACCTTACACAGGGTCATCTGAGTAAAAGAAAGAAGACTGTGGGACCAAAAGTGTGTGATACACTCAAGACAGGTAAGTTGCTTTATCCCCCCCCCCCCCACCCCCCACACTTTGGTACCGGTCTCAGGCCACTTTACAAATTACAAATACAAGCGATCAAAAAATCTCTGTAACTTCAGTAGCTGACTGGCCCTTTGTCTTGTACTGTGTTTGTCTTAAATGGCGTAAATCCGTGTCTGTTTCGTGAATGTGTGTGTTGGGTTTCAGGCGCGGTGCTTTGAGTCGATTTCCCCAAAAATTGAGAAAAAGCGCCTATATAATAACGGTATTATTATTATTATTATTATTACATGTCTTTGCCAAGACAGGTTTGGCTGTATTCTGCTGAAAATCTACTCACAGATCAAACAAGCAAGGCAAGTCCTGGTAGATACAGTGCACATACAATGGAAAATACTCAGTGCTGGACAACATACAGTTAATCAGGACTAAAACACTGACTGCCAAGCGTGTAAAATGCAGAGAAGAACCCAATGGAGAAAGAAACACGCTTAGAATTACAACACAATTTATTGTGTTGCAACTGTCTTTTCTAAGCGTGTTTCTTTCTCCGCTGGGTTCAACATAGATTCAGATCCGCTGCCCCTTTCCTTCTGCTATGCATCTGCCAGGCCATGAAAAACAGCATAAAGTACAAGACGGTCATAAGCATGTATGACCATCTAGTAATTCATGCGAAGCGCTTTTCATGGGCTGAGGGGTCTGTTTGTCCAGCGCTGAATTTCCCTCGGTCTGTGTCCTGTGGAACAAATCTGCATTAACCCGTTCAGTGCCGGCTGACACAGACTGTCTTTCTGCAATCTTCATTAAATTCATGACCCAAAAAATAAACCAGATGTCCCAGGAACATGGATTCACAAGTGAAGCCAGTAAGAGGCATAGATCCTCATGAGCCCCTGCAGTTGCAGGGGCTCATGAGGATCTATCCCTCTTGTAGCTGGGTGGTGTTCAAATTTTCTCAGCACTGAATGGGTTAAAAATCTGCAAAAGGTGTATAAGTAGATGGGGTCGCATGAACGCACACACAACGTACACTGGCAGCACAGCCCCTGTTTGCCCACTCCCACCAGCAAGTTGAGGCACAGGTTACAGTACGACGGCCGCCCAAAGTGTTTCAACCGCCACACGTGGGTCCCGTCATCTTGAACATTCTGTCAGACAAACCAACAACAGCCAATGAGGACTGCCAGTTTAACCCCCTTGCACATGCAACTGTAAACAGTACCAGTGACTGCATGCACAAGGGGGTTAGGAATTCTGTCAAACAATGTTTTTAAGTTCATGACTCGGGGCATGTATATCAACATTCACACCAGTCAAATACAGTAAACTTAGCTTATAACAATGTCAGTTATATCAATAACAAGGCCGGATAGAACAAAATTTGGATAAGGCTGGATAGAATAAAATTTGGATAAGACGACACTTTTTCAGGTCCAGGCTGCACTCTATGTAAATTACTTTACTTTGGACACAACAAAGACACAAATTTGGGCAAATTATATCAAATTACATATCTGACATTTGACATGGGTGAAAGTTTGCGAGTCCAATACTTTATCTTCGCTCTCTTTCTCTTCATTTTTGGAATCATCGAAAACACTAAAGTGTTTCCCATGATTTAAAAAATGTTGCATTTCTTCTGCTCATCAGAAATCTGACATTTTGTGAAACGTCAGTAACACTTTCGGGATTTTAATGGTTCCAAAAATGTTGCATTTCTTTTGTTCGTCTGTATATTTCGCTGGACTTCTGAGAATTTTTACATACTGCTCAAGTGTTAGAAGTCAGCCAAGCAATGTATGCATACGAGTCAAATGCATGCTAGTTTGCAATTCTGGACCTTACAGCTGTAAGCTCTAAGGTCCAAAATCACACAGCAGCCCACAAACATTTTTCAGCACAAAAAAAAAGTCAAAATGTGTACTGACGCTATCCAAGCCCAGTAGCACCAGAAGAGGAATGGTCGTCATGCCTCCCCTCTTCCACTCCTCCAGAGACACTGTGCCATCTGAATCGTAGTCTATCTCCATCATCATGTCTTGCAGAATCTGAAGCGCAACAAAAGCAGGGAAATAACCAGTGTGTGCATGCCTACAATGGACAGTACTGTTAAGACAAGGGTTACTTACCTTTCAATATCTAATATGCGTAGAGGCAACACGTTAACCCGTTCAGCCCCAACGCCCTATAGCACGAGGTGGATCGACCATGATAATTCAAGGGTAGTGCCAGATTAGCTTGGCGCCTGAAGGTGCCAAGTTAATCTGGCACTACCCTTGAATTATGGTCAATACATCTCCTTCAACTGGCACATGGTTGTTAGGTGACGCCTCCAAACTTTGGGAAATGTGGCCGTGGGATTATGGGTTAACAGAAAAAAAATGTTCTGGGGAGAAGAAGGGGGGGGGGGGGGGGGAAGAAAAGTTGGGGGGTGGGGGGGGTGGTGGTTGGGTGGGTAGGTGGGTTATTCGGCGTGGGTGTGTCAGTAGGGGGTAATAATTTGCCACAGATGAGGTGGTTTACCGGTTTCAACTCAGAAACATCCCAGCCGAGGTATTCAGCAACGGACATCATCTGGTTCACAATGCAGTCAATCTCCTGGAACACAGACATAAATCATCATTGTACAAATACAGTGCTATCACTTGCAAATACAGCAGAACCTGTTTGAGCAACCACCCTTACAAGAGATCACTTGTCATTAAAGACCATCATTTAGGTGGCTGCAGCCACCTAAATGATGGTCTTAACCCATGACATCCTGAGGCTGATTTTTGTAATTTGCTTCTTGTCCTATGAAGGCTGCATTACAGATTAGGAGATGGATCAACCATTTTGGTTCAAGGGTGACGCCAGAATAGCTTGGCACCTCAGTCGCCAAGCTATTCTGGCACCACCCTTGAACTATCATAGTCAAAATAATTTCAAGCAGCAGTGTATCAGGATGAAAAGAGTTAATGGCAGGCAACAGTTTTTGTCCTGCATGACTTTCCCTTGCTCTTGCGAGAGCATCCGTCTTTTACGTCCACATTTTTTTTGCCAAACGGTTGTTGCAAAAACAGGTTTTATTGTAACACTGCCCAAAAAAGAGTGTCGTACACATACATTTTTAACAACAAATTCAATAAATTGTAACAACTGCTGACAAGAAAACCTACATAATCCCAAGTTTTGTTCATATTACTATCATTATTACGGCCACATCTGTATATTATATACTCACGCATGAATCCAGAAGCCCGTTCCCATCGGTATCGTACAGGAGAAACATGACTGAAACACAACCATCATCATCCAGATTAACTCATTAAATCCTACAGGATGAAATTATAATTTTTTTTTTATTAAGATCTCCTGTGAGGTCTTCTTCACAATTCTTGAGATAGATTGATCATGATAGTTCAAGAGTGGTGTCGGAATAGCTTGGCGCCTATAGGCGCCAAGCTATTCTGACACAACCCTTGAACTATCATGGTCGATCCCCATCCTTTCATAGCATGTCACTTGTCAGGGCTTTATGGGCTAAGAGCTGAAAAAGTCAGCCACAGTGGCTTGTGAGTATGTATATGCCTCTTAGAGGTACTCTCAGGTTTAACTCAGAGATGTGCAGCATCCAGATACGCGGCAGTAAGTCAAATATCTGGATGCAACACGTGTCTCAGATGTGTTAACTGTCAACTACTTCAAGGGTACATGCAGCAGTGACCATCGCCATCAAGCAAAATGGTACCTATATTAGGTAGTGCATACTGCATGGACGTCCTCATTGTCAAGGAGTGCTACCTATTGTCTTTAAGCTTAACCTGATTCTGAGTTAGAAAAATCTATTATTACACTGTTGAATATGGCTGCAGGCTCCCTTGTCAAGCTATTTTGAGATCAATTTATAGCAACATTAGACTTAAGATTTCAGAAAAAGCTAGATTCAAAATGGTTTGGTTGGTTTTGTTTTTGTTTTTTTCAATACAATTCAATTTATTAATATGATGGGGGGAAAACACTTCGACTTTACTAGCCTTCTTTAGCCAATGCTGCCATGTTATTTATTAGTTTAAAAGATTGCGCTCACATTCTAACTTGTCCTCTGGCCGCCCTGCCTCCAATAATGACAGGTAACACACAAGATCTTTCAGGTAAATGTGTCCTGTTTTGATCTCCACGCTTAGGGACCGATTACGCATGGCCTTCAGTTCCACGCTGGTTTTCAGTAATGAAGAGTTGGACTGCCGCATCCAAGGGTCTGTACTTTCCAATAACGGACCTGCAAACAGCAGACAAAAAAGGTTTTGAGGGGAAAAAACAACAACAAAATATCTACTACCTATAAACTCATTCAAGGCACCCCACATCAATAGCTGCAGAAGTGTCATATGGCGTTGCTGCTGTCATGGTGATTCCTGCAGGAATCAACCCGACAAGAAGTGCTGCCATCAAGCAAAGGGTTAACCCCAACACCGATCTAAACCTTCATAATGACTTCCGCAAGTCTTTCAAGCACCATAAATGCAAACAAACACAATAACGACAATATAACTAATCTAATCATTTTACCACCATTGTTGTCAAATGTGCCAACCCTGGATGCAAAAGACTGAAATGTATGTGAAACATGTTTGTGACTTACCGTTATGCACGCTGTGTATACTGTGGTTAGATTTTTTGGACGAAGATCGTGAGTGGTTTGACAGATCTGGGGGTGTGGCCTCATCTCCCCCTCCCCCTTTATCCACTGACGAAGATGCTGTGACAACCGCTAAGGACGGGTGGGTGGATGCTGATGCTGAACCTGAAGCAAATTGAGGGCATCACTATGACAATGCCATAAATGTCATACTCAAAATCATTTCAAGGTCATGTTAATTTAGGTCAAGAAGCTCTTTTCAAGCAAAAGATCAATGTTAACCCACTTGCATAAGTATCCACCAGTACTGTTCACAATACCAGTGGCTGCATGCAAAACGAGGTTAAGTCAAGGTCATATTGTTTGCTCACTTCATGTTAATATACAGAATTGTCCATCTATCAGCATAATACTTTATCTATGATGCAAGTGACATGTTTTTATATTACGATATGTCCTTTGTGATTTGTCACTGTGAAATCGCGTTTATTGCCTTTACGTTTAGACGATAGTTATTAAGGCATGCGGGTGTATGTGAGTGAGTGTGTGTGTGTGTGTGTGTGTGTGTGTGTGTGTGTGTGTGTGTGTGTGTGTGTGTGTGTGTGTGTGTGTGTGCACATGAGCAGCTTAACTATATTTTGATGTGTTTTATGTTCTTCTTTTTAAGTTGCACAGCACCGAAATGATTTCCTAATGTATTATTACATATGGCAATAAAGTTGTATCTTATCTTATCGCTTAAGGCCAAAATTATTTGAGCTTGTTCAGATAATGATAAAAAGCTTTAGTTAATACATTTCTTCCTCAATAAGAATAATACCATATTTTTGGTAAACTGCTCTGTGATTCTGGACCTTATGGCTTGCAGCCACAAGGCCAAAATCACACATCAGCACACAATAAAGAAGCCATAAAAGTATGCTAACAAATTTAAATAGCCAGAATGCACAGCAAGGTTTCCTTTTTTTAAAATGCTAACACTTATGAGATAGCTGTTTTACACAATACTAGCTTCTACATGTAAATGGCTTGTGCAACAGAGAGTGGGAATTAAAGAAACCAGTTCATTCCCAGATATTTTATAACAGAAAAGTTAACCACTTCAATGCCAGCAAACAAAACTGTCTCTGAAACCATGGTACAGACAGTAGCACATATGACCCCTATCCAACTAACGAACATGGTTATAAATGAGGCAAGGAAGAAGTAACAAACATAATGACAGGTTTTTCTGTTAACCAAAAATTATCTGTATTTGGCAGACAAATTTGGACAAGGACAGAAAAATGGAAAGCTGTCCGTCATCAGGGCGAACAAATTTTGCGTGGAAAAAAGCATCCAGTCATGAATGTTTACAGAGTTGTGAATTTTGGAAGATTAACCCATTACATCCTGAGGCTGATTGATCTTTTTTTAAATGCTTATTGTCCTCTGAAGGCTACATTACAGATTGGGAGATAGATCAACCATTTTGGTTCAACGGTGGTGCCAGAACAGCTTGGCACCTGAGGCGCCAAGCTATTCTGGCACCACCCTTGAGCTACCATAGTCAAATTTATTTCAAGCAATAGTATATCAGGATGAAAAGGGTCAACTAAAGACCTGCACCTCACCCCACGCCACCCTACTACACACACTTGTAGGCTTGGTGTACACATGCTGCTAGCAATCAGCACTGATGTATTTATCCCGCGTTTAAAATACACAATGCAACAGAGCTCCTGGGACAAATTTTTTTTGTCATGCTGTGCCTCCCGATGATGGACCACCTCAAATCCTAAAAAGAATTAATGGGGGTCTCATAAGGTTCTAGAAGTGCTTATGTCTTCTGGCAGTGAAGAGGTTAACAAGATAGGTCATAGTAAGATATATTTTGTTGAAGTTTTCCACCTCCACAAAAAGTACTACTGACAGCCAAAATAATTGAATTCGCTTCCATAAAATTCATCATTCCCTTAATACTGATGAAACAGATAGTAAGTTCACACACTCAACAAACAATGACTTAACAAGGAGTACATGCTTTGACAGTATACAGACCAAAACCCAAAAAGAAGGTACATATAAGTATACCAGTATTCACACAACAACAAAAATCATTGTACAAACCCAAGTCAACACGCATGGAAAACAGAAACAAAATTATCAAATGCATTCTCCAGCAAGTTTAAAACGATCATGCATGCTAAAAACAGAAATGTTGCTACAGAAATCATGTTACATGTGGAACAGAGAACAGAAAGTGTACATTTTAATTTTATTATTCAATACCTACAGATGTGACCGACTACCTCAGTAGTGATGCACGTACACAGATGATCATGAAATAAATCCATATGTGTACAGCCATCTCCTGTAAAGAATGTAGCGAAACCTGAAGCATGTGCTTGATGCCATATTTCCCAAATTTCCATTCCAAGACATTAGCTCTGTCTTTACACTGTAGTGGATATACTCAAATTTTTGCAAAATTGTTTAATTTTAGGTCGACTGCAACCACTGGTATTGACATGTGATGTTTGATAAATATGCTAACGAGCAAAAGAAATGCAAAATCATTCAAATCATCAGAAACATTGAAGATATCACATTTCTGATCTTCATCAGTGCATATGTTGTACACATGTGCGTTTTGTTCATCTTCATTGCTATACACATTAACACAAACTTATGTGAACATCACTGATGTGACTTGTCGAGTACATACCCCCTTCTGAATGCAGTCACCAGTACTAGCGACTGCATGCACAAAGGGGTTTAAAAAAAAAAGCCACCAGTGTTTAACCAATACTGTGATTACAAATAATCGATTATCACTCCCATTAAAACTAAAAATCATGGTGAGTCAGTCAAAAAAATGTTAAGATAGGACAAACTGAAACCAGTAAACATCTGTCATTCTGAGACATAAATTCCTCTCTCCTCCACACACACACACACACACACACACACACACACACACACAAGTGGTTATAATGCACACTGCTACAAATATATGTAATTTCCACTGATGTTTTCAGAACAATAATACCAAAAAATGTTGTTAGTCTGTGACAACTCTTTTCCAAATGTGAAAACAGTAAAACCTTTATATCAATATGTATATCAATAATTATCAACTCTGACCTTTGTTTTAGACACAGCACAGGTCAAAACCAATGTGATATGCTATTTCAGTAAACCATCAAGTCTGTTTCCGATTAGCAACCTGTGGAATGTATTGTGATGCTGCAATTATATGAAGCTTACTCTTATGTTTAACCCTTTTGTTTGTATTCCATCAAGAACTGTCTTTTTAAAAAAACACTACTGAAAGCCAAGGAGACAAAAGCTGTTTGTGAGGACTAAAAAGAAGAATCTGGAAAAGCTAAAGAGAAAATAGTGTAATGTGGGCATTAATAAAACTGTGTGCTGGTCTGTACCTTTAAAATATTCTGACAAGCAAAAGAAATGTGACATCCTCAAAATCAAATGATGTTGCATTTCTTTTGCTTGGCAGTATAGTTGACCAACAGGTCCTTCTTTAAGGTTTTACTGTTTCCAAACAATGTGTATGTTACAACCATCAATCTACTGAATACTCTATAGTTACCAGAAACTCTGTCCACACTCTGCTATCCGTAGTCCATAGTCAAGATAAAGCTAGTGAAAACAAACATAGTTTTTATTTTCCATTCCAAATTATGTACAGAAATTAAAAACCCAAAAATGACAGAAGCCGGGATGTACATAAAACAAGGACAAACTGCACTTTTTTCATAAAAGCCTTGAAAAGAAATACCATGTCATTTGAGTCATCACAAACACCAAAGTGTTTCTGATCACTTGAGGGATAACACATTTCTTTTAAAGGTCAGTATAAATCATGGACTGATGGTCAAATCATTCTTTCCACTGAACACGTGTACTGAGAGACAATGTTTGTGCAAAGCAGCACAGAAAAGAGCATATGCACACCCACACGCGCACACACACGCACATAAGTAAGCATGCATAAATGCACGCACACTCAAAAAACTATTGCAAACATCCCACTTTCATAAAAAGAAAAGGAAAAGATGAGCTTTTTGCTTGCGTCTTACGCAAGTGCTTTTTGCTTGCGTCTTACGCAAGTACATGTACATGTATAGGAAAAATACATTATGGACATGCATAACCCATGAGCGTTCAGCCATTATTACAGAAAGTAACAGGAAAAATATAAAAATACATCATAGGATCACTTACACTCGCAAACTGCAGAGGACAATAAAAACCAGTAACATCCAGTATAAACCAGAGCAAATCAGACATGCACGTCCCTCCCTGACCAAGAAAATGAACCATAATTACAATTCCAACATGCTGAGACCATGGAGAGATGCAGGAAGAAGGGAGAGAGCTACTGGGGCCCACACACAATGCCACAGAAGTAACAGATCAAGGTCAAACAGATCAAGGCCATACAATCAAGGCCAAGGTCAAACAGATCAAGGTCAAACAGAACAAGGCCATACAAATCAAGGTCAAAAATATCAAGATCATACAGATGTAGGACAAAAAAGGTTGAGACAGGGTCAAGGTCAAGCCCACCAAAGTCACAACAAAAAGGGGGGAGACCACCAACCACTGCTCTTGAACCTCCTTGTACACAAAGCCACCAGTACTGTAACACAGTATCAGTGTCTGCATGCGCAAGGAGTTTAACACTGTATACCTGCACGGCTTCGTCGGCCCGAGTCTCCGCCACTGTCATGCCGTACGTGGCCCAGGCCATGCTGCAGTTTCTCTGTCAGGCCGTGTATTTTCTCAGCAAGACTGGAGTGAGGTCGCGACGGAGGCTGCGATGATGTTTCCTTATCATAGTGCAGTTCTGAAGTCAGATTAGTGATGGGCGCACAAATTGTCTGTGAAGCCACAACGGCAACATCCTTCACGTGAAAATCCTTACCCGTGTTTCCAGCAGAGTTGTTGGCCCCCGGGAGGGCTCCGGGAACCCCAGGGTTGTTCCCCTTTTTCATGAAGGAGAAAAAGAGGTGCTGGGTCAGCTCCTCGGGGATTTCAGCATCCAGGTATGTCTCAAAGAACAGCTTGAAGCCTGGGTAGTCAATTGGCTGCAGTGGCAAAAATAAGAAACATTCATTTATTCATTTAAGATAAAGCTGCAAACAAATAAGCAGCACATAAGTTCAAGATTACAGTTATGCCACATATGGATGGCATTAACGCTTACTTCATTTCTTATGTTCACTCATTACACTTTATCCATATGTGCAATGAGTCAACCTGTGTGATAAACCCTTTGGCTGTCAGTCTCAGTTTTTGTCTAGGGGATTCCTGCAGTAATCACCTAAACAAACGTGTGACTGACAGCCAAAGAGTTAAGTTAGCCTACAAGTACAAGAAAAACAAAGAAAAAAAAAAAAGACATCAGAAATCAGAACTATGTAAAAATTTCAAGTGTTTCGATTAAAACAGTTTATTAATAGTCTAGACAAATATGCCATTTTTGCATGTTTGTCCGTGCTTTTCGTCCACTGTTTTTGTCAAAATACATGCAATTTTGATCTCCTGATTTCCGGAAATCGTCTACTAGCTCACCTCCTCTGGATTATATTTTGAGAGGACGCCATCACCATGGAATTCTTTCAGAACATCCTTCACCTTCTTGCTCGAGTCTGCAAATCATACAGTGCATACACACCTCATAGTACAGCCAAACCTGTCGAGGCTACCACCTGTATAAAGCGACCCCCTGTCAAAACAGACCACCCATTTTTGGTCTCAGGGTCTTTTGTTACTTAGATGACCATCTGTAAGGACACCATTTGTCTAAGGCAAACACTTTTCAAAAGTCGCTTGAATGGTCACCCTAATCCGGCACTACCCTTGAATTATCATGGTCAAGCCATCTCCTGCAGCTAGTATAACTATAGTCATTAGGCAACACTCCCCAAAATTTTAGAAATGGGACCTTGGGGCTAAAAGGGCAGGATTGATTGTAAATGAATAACATTTCGTGATATTGTGATGGTTTGCCAATTTGGACCTTGCACCTTGGAATAGTTGTATTGACCAGGACCAACACATTCCTTTAAAGAATAAAGCTGGAAATAACATGTCCAGCATAAATCAATGAGTTCTTTACAAAGCTTACTATACTGAGACACAAGATGCAGTCTCACACTCAATGAAATTCAATCAGCAATAGGTATAAATTGTCATAAGCCCCTGCATCCAAAGGGGCTCGCAAGAATTTATGCCTATTGCAGGCAGGAACTGGCTTCATTTTTTATAAAGTGTAAACAGATGGAGGTGCTGGCTGTGTCCACAGAACGTGTCAACTTCATACATTTTCTGACCAACTTCTGATTAACCCTTTTATCCCCAAGGTCCCATTTCTCAAATTTTGGAGGTGTTGCCTAACAACTATGTACCAGTTGCAGGAGATGGCCTGACCATGATAATTCAAGGGTAGTGCCAGATTAGCTTGGCACCTGAAGGTGCCAAGCTAATCTGGCACTACCCTTGAATTATCATGGTCAAGCCATCTCCTGCTGTAGGGATCCGAGGCTAAAAGGGTTAGGAACAAATCTGTATTCTGCCCAAATCTGGCAAAAGATAATACGTCTACTTTTTTAAAGCAAGACTTTCATTGTAATACAGCAAAAGACAGCAAGTCCATTTTTGCGAAAAGCAAGATTTTCATTGCAATACAATGAAAATCTCGCTAGTCACAAAAATGGACTTATTATTTTTTGCAAAATCTGAGCAATAAGTACTGTAGTAACTTACACGAGATGTACTCCTGCACTTGGTGGAACTCCGCTGGGCTCAGCTTTTGCCACTGTCGAGCCATGGCTGACGGAGACTTGGGAATAACTGCAGACGCCAGTTAGAAGCCGTTTCAGCGACAATGGATGAAAATGGTTCAAACTGCTTGCTGCAAGCCGCTTCTCAGGGTGAGAGGACAGCAGAAGCCCTTTCTTGGTTGATGGACGAAGATGGCTAAAGCTGCTAGTTTAAAGTCCCAAACAGGAAAGGTTCAGGTTGGAATTTATTGATGCGAGATGATAAGATGACTGTGAGCCTTCAACTTTTGGTGAGTTTTGAGGACTCTGAAAAAAACAAAAAAACAACCAAAATGTTAACCCTTCACTGTTGAGAAATATATGCAACACCACCAAAATGCAAGAGGCATAGATTCTCATGAACCCCTGTAGTCTTGGGGCTCATGAGGATCTATGCCTCTTACTGAACCGTCGGGGGTTCTTTCTCCGGGTACTCCGGTTCTTCCACCCCCCCACACATCCCCCCAACCCCCATACTTTGGTACCGGTTTCAGGCCACTTTACAAATTTCTAATTCAAGCGATCAAAAATCTCTGTAACTTCAGTAGCTGAACTGGCCCTTCGTCTGTCCTGTACTGTGTTTGTCTTGAATGGCGTAAGTCCATGTCTGTTATGTGAGTGTGCGTGTTGGGTTTCAGTTCGCGGCGCTTTGAGTCGATTTGCCCAAAAATTGAGAAAAAGCGCCTATATAATAACGGTATTATTATTATTATTATTATGAAACCAGTTTGTATCCATGTTCCTTGGATGGTTGTGGGTCCTGTCGATGAACTTGAAGGAACAAAGATTTGAGAAACAAATGTATGTATGTTAATTGTTGAATGACTCTTAACCCATTACATCCTGAGGCTGATATTTTAAAATTTTCTTATTGTCTGATGAAGACTACCTTACAGATTACAAGATAGTTTAACCATTCTAGTTCAAGGGTGGTGCCAGAATAGCTTGGCGCCTTAGGCGCCAAGCTATTCTGGAACCACCCTTGAACTATCATAGTCAAATTTATTTCAAGCAATGGGTGTATCAGGATGAATAGGGTTAATATTGTTAGGACTGTGTAAGGTCTAAGCAGACCACCCATGTTTGGTCTCATGGTCTTCGTTCTGTCACTTAGATCACATTATGTAAGGAGACACATAGTACAAGACGACCACTTTTTGACTCTTTACACAGGCCCTTTACACAGGTTTGACTGTATCTCAGAATCAACGCATAAATGTAAACGAATAAATGAGAGGTTTCATAAGGGTCATTTCCCTTACAGACGGATGTCAATGTCATTCTCTGCAAGAATACTACCACTGCACTCAAGGGAAAGCTGAAGTTTCATTTCTTATTCGAGGGCCAGATCTGCACGATATGGGACATCTCAAACATGTACAGCTGAACCTGTATAGAGCAATCACACATTTTCAAAAGAGAAAAGTGGTCTCAAAACACAGGTGCTATCTTATGAGAAGATTTGAATGGCAAAAAGTGTCACCTGTCATTAAAGACCATCGCTTAGGTGGCTACAGCCACCTAATGAATGATGGTCTTTAATGACAGGTGACCTCTCATAACTTGTGTCGTCGCTCAAACCAGGTTCTTCGTAGAACGTTTACTTGTTGTCTCCAGACCTATTGCCAGTTTGAACTAGCACTAAAGACTCGCGCTTAAAGTTGACTTCGTTTGTCATACAGTTTTGGGGGAAGTGTCTATAATATTAGAAAGATTGTCAACCGTGTTGGGGTACGGATTGACAATTAGTTAAATTGGACTCGAAGTCACCACACCACAACATACATAGTATAGAAAATAAATGACGTCACAAATGTTCTATTCTCGCCAAACTACTGCTACGGTTTGAAAATGTCTTTCCGCTGCTGATTCTGCTTGTGTTAGGCTACAAAATATGCATCGTGTTTTGACTTTGGGTCCCCTTTAATTCCCAAGCGCAAACCCATATCATGGTCAACCCAACTCCCGCTTCCGCATTATATCTAATGGGTGAATGTACAACAGGGTTAAATTGTACGCGTAAGGATCATTTTCCACACCCCACTTCTAAATTGATACTGATCCTACTTTGAACGCACACTGGTTGTCTCCTAGATTCGTTGCGATCAATGCAGCGAATGGATGAAGACAACCGGTGTGCTTTGAGTGCTAAAATCTGCCATGGCCGCTATCCCAAATTTTCTAGGTACTACGACTATGTACCAGCCTGCAGGAGAAGGATCTATGATAATTCAAGGGTAGTGCCAGATTAGCTTGGCGCCGTCTGGCGCCAAGCTAATATGGCACTACCCTTGAATTATCATGGTCAAACTATCTCATGCTGTAGCGCGTCGGGGCTAAAGGAGTCCTCAATGTTTGTCCTGTCTGATATGACTATTTTACCTGTCTTCACAGGTCATGCGAAAAGGCACAGCTAACAAAGGTCTCATTACTGCCTTTACGCGCTGTAAAAAAAAAAAACTCTCCCACCCAGACAAGGAGAAGAAGATAGTATTTTTGTGCAGCACTATTATAGGACGCACCAAAAACATTAATAGGAGAAATATGATGAAGTATTTATAACCGATCTGCCTGTACAGTGTCGTTTTGGTGTACAATGCAAATGTCACCTTTGTCATTTGCGATTTGAGACGGGATACGATTCCACACTACTGCGGGTATGTAAGACAAGAAATGTGTGTACACACACACACACACACACACACACACACACACACACACTCTTTTGGATGGGGAGAGCGACAGACAGAAAGATCGTTAATCATTTAGGGCTTAACGTCTTTTGTCCACCACTAAGGTGATTTCAAAGACGGGGCACCGAATAGGGTCTGAACAAATTTTGACCCCAGCTGGATTCGAACTCGGGACCTCTTGGACAAGAGTCGAAAGTTCTACCACCCAGCCACCTAGCTCCCCTTATAGACAGAAAAAAGACAGACATACAGAGAAAGAAGAAGACAGAGATATGAAATGATTTCTTTCATTTTACAACTTAATTATAGCTCCACGAGGAGAAATTTGGGCTGAATAAAATGAAATAAATTGAAATTACATTTTTTTTTTTTTTTACTTTCCAAGGGCCTTAATTTCATTCTTCATTCTTGTCTTTGCATTACAATAAAAAAAATAAAAAATAAAAAAATCTCTATTTCTCCCTCCCTCTCTGTCTCTCTCTATCGAGAGAGAGAGAGAGTTTCCAGACCAGCCCGGGATTTCAGGCTTAAGCATCTGCCTACCCTTTGTCCCATAATTAGCCACTGGTCACAGAGCCTCATCTCCTCCGCCGACACTTATCGCCCCACTAATCCCCCTCCCTGATCTAGGCCTGTGGCTGCTGGTTCTCTCAGGACGCTGAGACTACGTCACACACCAACACCGTTGTCATGGAAACCGGACACAAAGCATCAATAGTTTGTAGTGAAGAACAGGCGGAGATCCTTCTGCGTTTTGTGACCAATATTTTTATCTCTCACACTTCCACAGCGACATACAGGTCAACCTCAGCAGATTCAGTCAGAAAACTTTCTTGTCCCAAGACAGGGAAAATTTTCTAAAGAAAATTTTCCCTGTCTTGGGACAAGAAAGTTTTGAGACTGAACATTTTTTTGTTGTTTTGTTTTGGTTGCAATCTTATTTTGGGGCGAGGCAGTTTTCTTATTTTTAAATTTTTTTTTCTCATAGTGAGACAATACGTTTACTGAACTGTATACCCAAAGAGAAAAAACACAACATATCTTGGGACAAAAATTAACGTTTTCTAAATCTGAATCATTATCACGGGAGTCATAAAGTCAGATCAGTCTAACCCCATTCCAAAAGAATATTTTTTAATCTCTCACACTTCCACAGATAAATACTGGTCAACCTCTGCTGATACACAGTCAGAAAACGTTATTGTCCTGAGACAGGAATAATTTTCTTCAGCGAATAAAGTTTACAGAGTTGTCCTATAATGGAGAAACTTTTATTCAAAAATTGTCCCTGTCTTAGGCCAATAAAGTGCTCTGACTCTGAAACTGATACATTATTCAGTACCTTGGGGACAGAAATGAACAATTTGTTAGGAATATTTTAATTTTACCCCACATTTCCAGGGCGAATACAGGTCAACCTCAGCAGTCAGAAAAGTTCATGGTCTCAAGTCTGGGAACATTTTCTACAACAACAACAAAAATCCTGCCTTGGGACAACAAAGTTTTCTTACTCTGAATTTTTTTAATTTAAAAATCATTTTCTTTGGACAATAATTTGTCATGCATTTTGGGACCAGTTTTGTTACCTCACACTTCAACAGCGAAATATAATCAACTGCAGTAGATTCAAAATCAAATTCAGAGACATTTACTGTCCCTACCCAGGAAAGTTTTCTTTAGAAAAAAAAAATGTACCTTTGGACAATATAGTTTTCTAAATTGTCTTCTCTTAAAAATTGAAAAACTGTATAGGAAATTTCTGAATCGGAATCATATATATATATATATATATATATATATATATATATATATATATATATATATATATATATATATATATATATATATATATATATATATATATATATATATATAAGTTTTCTTTGAACGGCGCCATGCATACGGCAATGCAGTCTTCATTCTTTAGTACCCGTGGAAGTCTCAGAAGTGCATGGGCAGGAACCGCGGTCCTATCACACCATGGGTCAGTCAGTTGCATGACTGAGCTTAGTCCTGCACCAGCCACCAAGCAAGGTGCTCCGCTATAGCGGAGCACCTTGCTTAGTGGCTGGCGCAGCACTAAGCTCACAAATTATGCAACTGGCCCCAGGGGAACAAACCTACCCCTTCTGGTGCGTTTTACACAAATGTCGACCTGTGCATCAAGCTTTGCAATCGGCAACACAGCATGGGCTATTGAGTGGTTGCACGAAGCAGACGAACTTTCCGTCTCAGTTGCGTCCCTTTGGCTTGACTAGTTCCGGTATAACTAGTGCAATGGCGGAGAACAACGAGCGCGTATTTGAGTCAATGAAAGTGAAGGAATTGCGTGAATATCTCGGCAAACATAGGCAGTTAACAAGTGGTAAAAAAGAAGAATTAGTCCGGAGAGCTAAAGGCACTTTCCAGCTCTTACTCCAGAAAAATACAGACGACTTATGCACGGGTGAATCTGCAACTGACAAACATACATCAGGTATTGTAAATTGAAAAAAATTCAATTCTCGAAAATTGTTGTCGTTGTACTTGTAGCCTTTCTCTCAGCTTCTGCCTTGTCACTTGTGTAAGTTATAGGCCTGCCCTACTTGTACAGTTGTACTTTGTTATACTACTTGTAAGCAAATTCAGTTTTCACAATTATTTAATTAGTTAATTATTAGTTTAGTAATTAAAATTAATACATTGATTAGTAATTAAATGCTAACTGCCAGTACGAAAAGAATTAGTAAGTTGTGGGGGTGGGGTGGGGATTGAGCCATTTGAGGTAGGGGGTAGAAGTAAGTCAAGAATAATTAGGCTACTGATAGTGATACATAGTGACATACTAACTGATCTAAGCTAACTAGCAAGGTAGTAAAAAATGCTGATTAGTGTTTCTGTGGGATTTCTGTAATTTACTTATAATGTTTGTGCAGGTGTGTGTGGTGCATGTATGCGTTGTCAGAAAATGTGTGTTATTAAATGTTTACAATATTTGTGTGTGTGTATGTGTGTGTCACTGTGTCAGTGTGTGTGTGTATGTATTATTTGCTTTTTTGTTTTAATGTGTTCTTTATTTTTTGATGCACACTGGATAACAATTGTCCATTATTGTATAAGGTTTGGGCAATAAATATACTGTTCACTGTTTAAATAAAATTACATTACTGTAAAGATGGCATTACTTAGAAGGCCTCACAGCCTAATAAAGTCCCAAACTACTACAGTAATAATAATGCTTTGCTTTTAGCACTAGAAGATAACCCACATCTAGAGAACCAAACAGTTGCCAGCCTTCAGGGATGGATTGAAGTGGACAAGGTGACTGTGGATGACTGGCCAGATGTTACAGACAAAGAATTGTACAATTACCTTGTGTACACCTGCCATAAAACTGTGGACTTAAAAAGTAAACAGGCCAGAAGACAACTGAAAGCTCACACATTTTATGAAGATCGTCATGTACATTCAATCAGGTAAAGAAATAAATTTAATGTGCGTATCTGTTGTGTGTGCATGTCTGCCTTTCTATTGTCATGCTCTGTTCAGCATTTTCTCTTTTAAAAAAAAAGAATATCGGTGCTGGTCACTTGCAGTCATTTTCTAATCACACTGATTATGCTGTTATATCAAGTGAGTGGTGCAAGTTTGCAGCAACATAATATATTATACAGCAGTAGATATTTGAACTAAACACCCCACAGGGGGGACCGGGGTTTCTTCTGATGTCCTCCCCTCTGAGCGTTACCTCAGCTATCCATAGTGTAACACTTTCCTATCGGTTCTCGTGCTTTTCCATCTTATCTTATGCTTATGTTTACTATCCTTTTTTTTCTGCCTTCCAGCCCAGTCATCTGTATTTTTTCCAAACCCACCTTCCTACATTGGCTTCATGGCTCCCCACTTACGGGTCATGTATTTTGTCGTTGAGGGGTGTATTTTAGTTGGTGGTATGGTGGTTTTATTCTGCCATATGGCACTAGTATTTGGCTTTTTATGCCTGTTAATTACTTATGTTTATTATTTAAGATAGTTGTATTTCTTTTTATACTGTTTTTTAAACCTGGAGTTCGAAAAATTGAGGTGAATACTCTGCATCTCCAGCGCCTCCTAACTTTATGACCTTGTAAACATGATTCGTGTGAGGTGCCATGAAGCTGATGTCATGTGTGTTGTATTGTCCTGTCCTGTCCAACGGTCCTGATATGACTAACGAGTTAACTGGACCTTAAGCAATGTAAAAACAAAACAAACAATTTGAAATAAACAAATGTAAGAGTTCTGTGTTTTAGACGCCACATTTCTGTGTGCACAAGTATTAATGAATCTATGTTTTTGCAGTTATCACCCTGTCACTAAAGACAGTGAACAGTGCTACATCAAGTGTCTTGTCATTCCAAGCGCAGCATCAACAGACAAGAGCAAGTATCCAGACAAGAGTGTTTGGATTTGTCTGTCCAAGGTAACTGGCCAAGCCAGATCTGCATACTGCACTTGCACTGCAGGGTAAGTTATCTCCCAAAATATTTGCATTTATTGGAATGTCGTGCCTGTTATTGTAAGTAATTCCTTCGTAGGTAATAAGATTTGGTGAATTTAATTTATATATATACATAAACAATTCAATTCACCAGATCTTATTACCCCCAGAACTAAATTGACAGACACAACATGTCTATAAATGCAAATATTTTGTTTAAAAAAAAAATGGGGGGGATTTCTATTATTTTATTTATTTATTTTAAAAAATTCCTTAAAAAAAAAAAATCAAACGTAGTACTTAGCTTGATGAACGCAAGGTGCAATTGTAATCGCAGTACAAAAGTTTGCGGTTTGTTCCGTATGTAACTGTGAGACTGCAATGACAATAAAGTAGTTCTACATTTCACATGTTTTACTAGTATTTTGTTTCTTTGACTTTTTTCACGTTGTTAGTTTTATTTTTGTAGGGGTGGGGTGGTGATTGAGGTGGGGGTTACACTGGTTTGATTGTATTCACTATATTATTGGTATTTTTACCCCAACAATTCTGGGTCCGTAGGTGTAAAATTTTGTTTCTCAGAAACTAATGAACGCATTACATTCAAGATTGGTATGTAATTATAACTTGCTGTTGCCTTTCACAGTAAAAGTAAATTTATGGTTATAAGGAGATATTACCATGATGACATTGTAATTTTTTTGGAATCATATTCTTTTACAAATGGAGAGCTGTTGACGGCCCAAGCCCTGGCCAGGGTGATGGTCATTAACTAACTATTCTCGCACAAACTATTTGACAATTTCTTTAAACATGATCACTTTAGTGCGAGCGGGGTAATTTGATGTTCCCTTTGTGAGGTCCCTATTTGTTGTCATTATTATTTATTTATCTTTTTTTCATTACAGTCTTGAGGGATCATGCAACCACGTAGCTGCATTGCTATATGCTTTGGTGGATATTACTTTATTTAAACAAAAAGGCTTGGATTCAAGCACATCAAGTGCATGCAAGTGGAAGCAACCTCGAAAAAGACGACTGAGCCCAAAAAAGGCCACAGACTTTTGTGTCAAAAGTGGAGATCCAGAGCAGCCAGTGCACTCAGGTGTGAACATCACTTCATTTGCAAAACGGATGCATCAATGCAATCCAGACTGCGGCTGGCTGATAAATTACAGTGCACCTGAAATTTCTTTTCCTGCCAAGACCAATAACCATAAGAAGCTGCCGCCTATACCTGAACCTAACTACAGGTTTGCAGACTGGGTGGACATAAAGTCAAGCAAATGCCAGCAAGTCTTTAAAGAATTTGTCGCGAACCAATCAGTAACAGCAAGCGAAAAGGTACTGATTGAGGAATTGACCAGGGATCAGAATACTAAAGGGAGTTGGATGGATATGAGAAAAGGAAAACTGACCTCAAGTAAATTTGGTGAAATTTACAAACAAAAGCAGAGCACTAAACCTGACAGTTTATTAAAATCTGTGATGCAGTATTATGAGGATGGCACCAGGCAGGAGAATGAACACATGAAATGGGGCCGAACACATGAACCAGCAGCAAGAAGATGCTACCATAACATTATGAGCAAATCACATCCTGGTATTGAAGTCAAGAAAAGCGGCCTGCATTTATATAATGATGCCCCTTATTTAGCTGCAAGTCCTGATGGCATTGTGACCTGCCCTCACTGTAACGAGGACAAAAGGGAAGGACTTTTAGAGGTGAAGTGTCCCTCTGTATACAGAAATAAGACCCCAGAAGAAGCATGCCTTCAAGATAAGTTTTTTTGTCGAGTTGTAAATGGCCAGGTCACTCTTAAAAGAGAACACAATTATTATTTTCAAGTCCAAGGACAAATGGCTGTAACTGGTAGGAAATGGTGTGACTTTTTTGTGTGGACACTAAAGGGCCAATCTGTGGAACGCATCCACTTTGATGAAGATCTGTGGAGTAAAGTTATATCGAAATTGACATATTTTTATGTGACTGCTGTAGTTCCAGAGTTGTTCACTGAGCGTGTTAAGAGAGGGCTTGCTCTGTCTTAAGTGGAATGAGTGAAACCTGGCAGCTTTACTGGCTCATACTTTCCAGTATTGTTGTTTTATTTTTATTTTTTCCATATACATAATATGCTGGTGGGCTTTGAATGTGCCAGGCACTGCATGTAATAGTGTGGCTGGCTGTGTTTATTTGCAATATTAACTTTTAAAATATCCAATATTCATTTTATAGAATTATTCATTTTTATTATACATGTTTATAAATTTATGTAGCCTGTAATTACATTTAGAGGTGATCTGCTTGCCCATATAACTATGATATTAGTATGCACTCTACCCCATCTTTTGGTGAAGTTCACGTCCTTCTGGGTTATCCTCATCACTGGGCAGTACTTATATCAAAAACCCTCCAACAATTTTTTTAAATTTTTAATGTAAATTTGCTAGGACATTACCAGAAGTTTAAGTGCATTCAGAAGATATTTACAACTCAGTACATAGTAGAAGTTAATGCACATAAATATTATAATTATTCAGTTAGACAATTTAATGATTTTTGGGGACACTGGACAGTGAGACAGTGTTAGCTGAAGAGGTGGAAGCAGCTGTACGCGGCCTGAAGGGAGGAAAGTCTCCAGGTGTAGACAACATACCTGCTGAACTGTTGAAACATGGAGGAGAAGTAACAACGAAGGTCCTCACTACACTCTGTCAAAAGATCTGGGAGCAAAAGAAATGGCCAGTAGAATGGACACAGTCTCTAGTGATCCCGCTCCCCAAGAAAGGAAACATGAAACAGTGCCAGAACTACAGAACTATCAGTCTGATAAGTCACCCTAGCAAAGTAATGCTTAGAATCATTCTCAACCGCCTCAAAACTTTCGCCGAGGAACTGCTGGCAGAAGAACAGGCTGGCTTCAGAGTTGGAAGAAGCACTGTAGAGCAGATTTTCAACTGCCGCGTCCTGATCGAGAAACATCTGCAGCATCAGCGCGAACTCTACCACAACTTCATTGATTTCAGGAAAGCATTTGATCGCGTCTGGCACGACGGACTCTGGCAAGTCATGAGATCGTTCAACGTAGAGGAGGGACTGATCCAAATGATAGAAGCGCTTTACAAGAACGCCTGCAGCGCGGTTCTACTTAACAATCAGTCAGGCGAGTTCTTCAGGACGACGATCGGTGTCCGTCAAGGATGCCTGCTCTCTCCTGTCCTTTTCAACATATTCCTGGAGAAGATCATGCAGGAAACCCTCCACGACCACCATACTTCAATCTCTATTGGTGGCAGATCCCTGTGCAATCTTCGATTCGCAGACGATATTGACCTCATGGCAGGCAGCAATAGTGAGCTCCAAAACCTGAGAGACAAACTTTCAAGTAGCGCAGGGTCTTATGGCATGGAGATCAGTACGGATAAAAGCAAAGTGATGATCAACACCACAAGCGACAGCAGCAGCAACATTCACATGAACGGCCAGAAGCTAGAAGAGGTCAATAGCTTCAAGTACTTGGGAGCCACCCTGTCCAAAGACGGTAGTTGCGTAGCAGAGATCCGTATCAGGATAGGTACAGCAACATCCGCAATGGCCAGGCTGGACAGGATATGGCGAAGTAACTCCATCAGCTTCACCATCAAGTACAGGCTTTACAAGTCCCTCATAGTGTCTATTCTACTCTACGGCTGTGAGACTTGGACACTGCTTGCAGACTCAGAAAAGAAAATCCAGGCCTTTGAGAACAAGTGCCTGAGGAAGTTGCTCCGCATCTCATACCGCGAGCACAAGACCAACGAATATGTACGGAGCATCGTCACTTCCCTGGTGGGCCCACATGAACCCCTTCTGGCAACCGTGAAACGGCGCAAGCTTGCTTGGTTTGGCCACGTGACCCGACACAACACCTTGTCCAAGACTATCCTCCAAGGCACTCTCGAAGGAAGTCGTCGGCGAGGTCGTCAGAGAAAGAGTTGGGTCGCAAACATAAAAGAATGGACCGAACTCGAGATGCCAGACTTGCTTGCCACCGCCCAAAATAGAACTCAGTGGAGAGCACTGTCTGTTGCTGCTGCCTTTCAGTCCCCCCAACGCCCAGTTCGGGCAAGGGACTGATGATGATGATGGACAGTGAGACAGACCCCAGTGTGATTGATTAGTCAGTTTGACTCACTGTAATGCATTTATATCTTGGTGCACAATATATAACAAAGAAGGGGGAAGAATTTTAGTGTGAGTGTAGAAAGTAGACATTGTATCATGTATGTTGGTGTATATTTTTTAGGCTGTACTTAATCTGTACTTTTGAAAAGTTCTTTCTTTCTTATTATAAGTTTTATTTCTTATTATTTTTGTATTTATGTATTTTATTTTAGGTTCGGGGGCGGGGCCTTTTGCGTTGCTAGATTTGTGTAGTGACCAGAAAGATGAGAATTTTTGTTGCGTTTATTATTTATTTAATTTTTTTTCCACAAAAAAACCCTACTAGTACTACTACTAGAAACACAGAAATTTATGAGCAGTTTATTTTTTTCTTCTTTATTTGTTGGATGTTTCTTTTTATCTTGCTGCTTATGTAAAATATATATTAAGCTGTAACAATAAAATCAAGGAAAACGACGTGTGGCTTATAAAACGTTTAAGTGACAGAATTTTCTGTTCCGGACATGAGAATGGAGACAGACAGACTTTCCCTGTCGATATATGAAGCTAGTTTTGAAGCGTGTTCATCGGCAAACTTTAAGTAAAACTGAAAAAGTTTGTCATCCAAAAGTAAAAATTCAAAAGATTATTTCTGCCATTCCACTGCAATTACACCTTGCACAAAATTTAATCAGACCATAAGTTTTTATTTTGTAAATTGGCCTCATCTGTCTGACTTCAAAATTCTCACGTCTGAAACACGTTTTCTGCCAGTGGCAGGCAGCCATATTTGTTTATTGCTACATCATGCAATTAAAAACAAATCGAATTAATGAAATTTCATTTTTTTAAAATGTTGCACCCCAAAAAGAAGCAAGTATATTTTTTAAATGGCAAAAATGACTGCAAGTATGATCATCTGTCTTTAAATTCTTCAGGCAAAACATAATTTTAAACATAAATTTATTTTTGCTTTGAAAATTAACACAATTGATGTCATGCTAATTCAAATCAATCTTTGTGCTCACGAGTCTTCACTTCATATCTTTTATGTTAAGTTTGAATGTTTCATGGACTGTATTTTTAAATAATGCATTATGTTAATGGCTTTATGTATGTCCCAATCAGGACTGTTTTGGGTAAAATTTCAAAAACAGCAGAACTACGTTATATAAGTATGACCCTTTAGACTTCCAAAACAGTCAATTAGAGAGACAGCACATGCTTTAGTTGATACAGGGTAAACTAGAAAATTATAAAAGTATGTAGAGACTATTAGAACAGTTTTTATTTGTCAATGATACATACAAATTTTATTATTTTCATCATCAATACATGTTATGGAACATAGCAAAATACTTTCACTAGAGATTTTGATAATCTTACTCTTACTGACTCTTAGCAAGATTTGAAAAACACGGTGGGTAAATTGGCAGCGACTGCCAATTTAAAGGAGCGACAAAACATACAACCTCACTAACTTATTAAGACAACATCAAGGAGAACAAAGTCATTTTGAATGATAGTTTTTTTTTGTTATTATAATTAATTTTATTTATTTATTTATGCAATTTAATTTACAAACAAAAAAGTTCACAGGAAACAGAGACAAGCAACAAGCTGGCTTATATAAGCTTGTCCCTGTGCCAGTGATTTACAAAGTACTTTTGGCGAAACATCTGATTTACTTATATAGAAAAAAAAGAAAAAAAAAGAATAAATAAACAGAATTATAAAAAATATGAATAAGACAATGTGTGTGTGTATATATATATATATATATATATATATATATATATATATATATATATATATATATATATATATATATATATATATATATATATATATATATATATATATATATATATTTGTTTTTTCCAGTACAATATGATGGTGTAAGAAAGTACTGAGTAGTAAGTATGCCCAAACATTTTGCGATAGCAGCGATATGGGGAGAGTATTGAGAAATGAACAGGAAAATCCATGCAACATTCTGTAAGGCCTTACATCTTTTTAAGCAATATTACTTATATCCAATTGTAATAGTGCTGACGAGATAGTTCTTCACTAATTAATGCACACAGTGACACTTTAATAATTGTTGTAAAGATAGTATATATCTGCCTTTTTTTTGCTCTCCTACCCCCTAAACTGAAAAAAATATTCAAATTAGGTTTTTGTTACACATCCTCAAGCATTTAAAGAAAATACAAATAAATTTAATATTTTGAGTGATACAATAAAGTATGAACATATTGATATTCAAATCTTCTTACAAGCCACAATCCTCATGATTGCCTTAGTTTCTAATATTTATCTCAAATTATCATAACACTACCATCCAGTTCAGCATAAATAAGGATCATCTTCATCATTACACTCATGTGGGTGCAGTGGAGATTGCAAAGCAGTTAAATTGTTACAAATTTTCCAAATCTTTGACACATTTGCTTTCATTGAGCCTGTCAGGTTATGGAGAACCTTGAAGTTCTTTACTCTTTCCATGTGCCGCTCAACATGAATGCGAACATTTGCAATACGTCTAGTTAACAGTATATCTTTTGTCCCCATTTGTTTTTTACTGTCTTTTCTTGGTGGTACAATCACTTCTATCCCTTTTGGAGTTGTCAAATCTGATATTAGAAAACCTTTATCTCCCATTATTGCATCTCCGGGCTCACACTTGTCAAGAATTCCAGACTTCTGCACTATCTGTTTGTCACTAATTGATCCTGACCACAGATCAGACACGAAAGATACAACACCATTTGGAGTTATACCAACTAAAGCTTTCCAGGTCATGTGCGTTTTATATTGACTGTACATTAGTGACCTGTCTGCTAATGAACGAGGCGTCTCGGTAAACAATTCTGTGCAGTCTATTACCACTCTAGTGCGAGGGAAAGATCTGCGAAAGTCAGCAGGCATTGTGGCATTTATTTGACCTCGAGTAGGCCAATATATCAAAAATGACAAGTGTACATACAAATGATTGATCCACTTGTTGATGACTCTAGAGCAGGTAGCCTTCGAAATTGAAAATCGAAAGCTCAAGTCTTCCAAGACCAATCCTAGCTTGAGACGCATTAGGGTCATCAGAAACTGATCAATACGCCTCAATGAAGTTGTTGCACTGGTATTGTCGCTCTCATTAATTGGTGGGATCTCATCAAATAGTGCTAACATAGTCTGAGAATCTTTAAAGCCAGTATACAATCGTACAGTCTTTTCACAGCTAATAATATGTTCATACCGAAGTGGATTAAAATCACTTTCAAAGTCAGTCTGTGTTCCTTGATGTTTACCAAAGGCACATCGCAAAAGTGTTGGCTGCGTTTGAGTTACTGCGTTCTCAAACGTTGTGTCTGTTGAACATGATGCTGTCTGGTGTGTCGGTTTGAAAATTGTTTCAATGTTGACTGGACCACAGTAATCATGTAGAAGAACTGAAAATGCAGGCAGTGCACAGTCTGCCTGCTGAGCTGTTGCTTGCTCTTCGTTAAGTGCAGATTCAGATTCCAATGCAGGTGTAGGGAAAGATAAACTTTCATCATCTTTATTGCCAAGTAATACCCCATGATCAATTTCGCAACCACCTGTATTCTCTGTCACCTGCACACCCACACAAAGAAAGATGTTATTAATTTTATGCCTTTGGTCTTAAAAATATTTACTAGCACTGTATCAGCAATACCGTTAATTTAGTATCAGTTTTCTAACTTAATACTAAAATGAAACATAAACCTAAAAGAATACATTCCTATGATTCATACAATATTAGTTGAAATTAAATTAGTTAAAATAAATTTTAACAAAAACGAAACAGACATATGCACACTCAGTGTTTAAATCGTTCAGAAACTGAGAACGAAACAAGAACTAAAATAGTTTGGTTTGCCGAACAAAAATGAAAACTAAAATATGAAAGAAAAAAAAAAGATTATAAAATAAAACAATGTAACATTGTGAATACATACAACATCATTGAATTTAAGCAAAATGGATGCACTAGATTGGTCATGAATATTTTTTAAAAAATGAAGACAAGTTCTTAATGAATTAGGCAAATGAATAAACAAATTAATAAAATATATAAGTAGAATTATAAAAGTTTAAAAAAAATCAAGCGCTAAGATGCTCTTTTAGATAATTTTTAAATCAACTCAACAAGAATCAGTTCTAGGCTACATCACAAACAATTCAATCAATGTGAATGTCTGATGTTTTGTTGGAAAGTTTCAAAGAATCACACACAAACACGCACACATGCAAGACGAATAAGAGTAAGACTTACAGAGCTCTGCTTGAAAATTCTATTCGGGAAAACTGAAGGCACATCATCACCGGTAGAAGGTCCTTTTCTTCCTACGAAGTGTTCTGAACACAAGACGGGGTACTTCACAGTGTTGTAATCTTTACGAACAAGCCGCAGCCGCCGCTCCCATGCTGTCCTGAGAATCTTGTTTTTTGGTAATCTGTGTAGCTTAACAACACGTCTGTCGATCACTTTACCACGGTAATTTTTGCAAATAACACAATATTGCAGCCCTCCCCCAGATACTTTTTTCTTCCGTGACTCCATGTCTGCCATACCGGAACTAGTCGTTGTGTTTCTTTTACAGAAGAGCAGAGGCAGATAACTCCAATTTACCGCTTCTTGCAACAGCGCTATAGGGAACATCTCCTTTCCTGAGCCGCATTAACTAACGTTCTAGAATATGATATGATACGGTCCGGTACGGTAAGGTATGCACTTGCAGAGGAGCGGTGGGTTGTACACTGCTTAAACCCTTCCTTGCCACTCTACCTACACTGTTATGTACATGTTTGTTTCTGAAAACTTGGTTCAATCAACGACCAAAATCCAACGCCGTCCAAGAAACATGGGTGCAAATTGGTCTCAGCAAGAAGCATAGATCCTCATGAGCCCCCGCAGTCGCGGGGGCTCATGAGGATCTATGCCTCTTGCAGTCGGATCTTGTTCACCTTTTTCCTCGACAGTGAAAGGGTTAATGGTGAGGTCTCCCTTGCAACGAACGACTCCCAACAACAAACGAGAACCAAGTCACAGCGGACAACCACCTTCTACCACAAGCATCGATAACACTCCAATTTGTCCAAACATCTCAACAACAAGAACATAGATCCTCATGAGTCCGGGGTCCTACTTTATCACCAAAAAAGGAGTATAAAATCATTACAATTACAAATTATGCATAGGAAAAACGAAAAATTATATATATATAAGCCGCAAACACATATCTCTAAGCAGCAGACCATTTAGCAACATCCAATATCACCGACTATGGGCAGCGCAGACCGCAGGGAGAGTTACCAAAAAAAAAAAGAAAATACATGTGGATGGACGAAGGGTAGACATAAATAAACATAAGCCCCAGAACAGAAGGGGAAAAAAAAAAACAGCAAAAGAAAAACCCACATTGTGGGGCTGACCAGGGTGACCTTGGGAACGTGTAGAATAGGAGGTCTTCATCCCTTAACTGCCGGGCCAGAGCGAAGGCTACCCAGCTGCAAGAGACATAACCCCTCATAAGCCCCCGCGGTCGCGGGGGCTCATGAGGATTTATGTCTCTTGTTAGTCCTGCGTTCCTTACGCCTACATTTGGTCCCATTTACATCTGTGTACTTCACGCGAATGTCGGTCAGTGTGCGGTTGTTTCAGACGCGCAGTGTGTGAGCAATGGCAGGGAAGGAGTGAAAGCAGAAGCAGCATAAATTCCCCGGAGCCACCGCGGCCGCCGAGTCTCATGGGAATTTATGCCGCTTGATGATGGAGCATGCTGCCTTAAAACATGGGCCTGTGATAAAACGTCGTGTGCGTAACAACCGACATATTTTTAGTCAAGAAAACAACACTACAACAGACAATTAGTTCTTTTTGTGATTCCACTATGAAGACATTGTTGTTAGAACACTTACATTTCTCACAGATTTTTCATTTTCACCAAATGGACTAATTTATAGATGATTTTCATGCGTATGTCCAAAATTATGTCCAGTGTTACAACACATCTTTCTCTACCGAGTGACAGGAACATATTTGTATAATCTGCTATCTCAAGGACAATGACTGAAGAATTTTTTTGTAAAATGTGGTAATCACACGAAGAACTGTGTTTTTGTGATTTAAATTGACAGAGTATGTCCACCGTAACAACCAACACTGATTGCAATAGAAAACATAATTTCAAAAGGAATAAAATACTCCTCATACTTCAATCTGTGAGAACCTGTTATACAATTAATTTCTTTTGAAAGAGAATAACTAAAAAAGATAAACTGACTAAATATTTATCATTGTATGTCCACCGTAACAACATTTTCAGAATGGGCCAGATTTAACTATTCGCTGCTGGAAATCATGTGTTTCGGATTTCACATACATTAATTTCATATGCCCACATGCTAGATACATCAAAACTAACCAGTGCCTAAAATAAGCCTATTTTAAAGATATCTCTGTTGGTTGTTACTTTGGACATTTCTGTTGGTTGTTAATTTTGGTACAAACGACCTTTTGTCGAAGGCTCACAGATATACTCGAGATGTACAGCATGCGGACATGCGGCAAAATTGCCGCGTATCTTCATGCGGCACGTCTCGCATGAGTTTACCAATACGTGCTATAACCCATTAATTCTGAGGCTGATTTTTGTGTGTTAAATTTGTGTGTACTGTCCTACAAAAGCTACATTATAGATTAGGAGAACTGCACGATTAGCATTTTAGTTCAAGGTTGGTGATATAGCTTGGCGCCTCTCTGGGCGCCAAGCTATTCTGGCACTACCCTTTAACTATCAGTCGAATGTATTTCATGCAATAGTGTATCAAGATTGGAAAGGATCAACTGTTATTTTTCTGCCCAACTTCGTGACATTTTAAGGATGACTACCATTTGGGAATCTGAATGTGACGAACGTGGGCACACACACGCACGCACGCACGCAAGCACACACACATACGCACGCACGCACACAAGCTCGGGCACATACACACACATACACACACACGCACACATCATCACACACATCATTAACCACCTCCCCAAATCTTCTTTGTAAGAAATGACAATTAAATGTAAAAGTGGCGTCCGCATGAAATGATATGAATTACTCGTGGCATTAACTGAATGTTTGTCACCAATCAGCTTTGCATTAACGCAAAGACGCAAGAATAAGATATATTATTAATAACTGAAAGCACGAAATGCCAAACGAGCTCCCCTAGCTGAACGCCCTTCCTCGGCTAGTGGCGCAGATCTACATGTGCTTCAGCACCATGCAGGTGGGGGGGGGGGGGGGGGGGGCTCATGAAGATATATATTGTCGAACTCAATTATCTCTATGTTAATAAAAATAAAAGTCATAAATGAGACTACCGGTGTGTAACAAAACTGAGAGGTCAAGAGGCAAAGATCCTCATAAGCCCGCGCATCAGCGCGGGCTCATGAGGATCTATGCCTCTCGTGGGAGTCAATAATTGTGTTCTTTGTATTTAAGAGGATAGTGTCAACAGGAGCTGTCCATTAAAAGCTTGGATGTCCAGATATCTGCAAGCGGCATTGATCATCAAGCGGCCTCGGGGTGGGGGGCTGGGGGCTGATGAAGATCCACGCCGCTTGCTGAAGCCATTTATATCTATATTTCTCAAGCGCTGTTGGTGAAATTAGTCCACCCAACGATCGTGTCTGACAAAACGAGAGTCATCCGATTTACCATCACTGCAATCACACACGCCATACGAAAGGTCTCGGCAAATCAAAGTGACAAAATCGCAGTGCGCCTTATTGATCGGTGTTCAGGTCGTATCCCACAAGCGATAGCTGTCCCCCCCCCCCCCACCCCCTCCCAAGTAACCTTTCCCCTAGGGACGTCCGCAATGTCTAGTGTGGTGCAGATGTTCAACTACAACTGACCCTCTGGTTGTCGGTGGCGGTTTTAGTCGCGATGACTTCTGTCAAAGGGTTAACCAAATTACCGATTAGCCAACATGTAATCAATGCGTTTTCCGACTTATTTATGACTTACCCTCAACATCAAAAGGTTAGCATGCCAGAAAGCGGGATAAATAATTGATTAAGTGTATAAATAGACACGCCATAGACTTAAAATAAACTTACACCAAATATATACTGATTCATTATATTATCATACTCCATGCAAGGAAACCCAGCCGCCTCAATCATATAAACTTAATCCTTTGGCTGTCGGTGGCGGTTTTTGTCGCGATGATTCCTGTAGGAATCATCGCGACAAAAATCGCCACCGACAGCCAAAGTGTTTATGATCTGTACTATAACAATGTTTTTTTGATTGTTTTTTTGTTTGTTTTGTTTTGTTTTTTGGTTTAGTTCTTTTTTTTAGCTTTTATCAGCGGTAAAATGATAAAATGTGTCCCGCTTTGAGTACACCAAGTCAAAGTGCCAGTGAACACCATCAGATGCTAAAAACAGTGGAGAAGATTTCTGCGTCTGGCCAAGGTGTATTTGAATCATCGGGACTACTTCTAGCCATCACAAGCTCATTTCAACGGTTTTCTAAAAGCGGCTTTCACACAACTCTAATCTGGATAACACACTGATACCATGCATCGTCTGTTATTAACAGTGATCAGTCGAGGCGCACGGCAACTGTGCCACATTGCCTTATCAGGACCTCTCAACAGACATGCTATAAAACGAGTCCATCTTTACCGCTGGATTGCCAGCTCAGCTACCGGGGCCGGGACCCTGTTTCGAAACCACGACCAGGCTGTTCCCTTAACTCTCTTCTTCTTTAGGTAAAGACGCTTTACCCGCCTAAGCTACTGGTGCTCCATGTACAAGGGTATTAGTTTTTGGTTGTCGTAACTCGTGACGTAAAAAAATCGTCCAGATTTGCAACAAATCTTGTCGTAACGGACTACGGAAGAAAGTCTTCTGCGTACAAAGTTAGAGTAAGAGTAGAATATATTATCATTTAACGACATTTATATTTAATAATTTTAAGTTATCCTTTTTGTTCCGCATTATTTTAAGACATCTTAAAAAAGCTTAGTAAAGGAGATATTGCGAACTGGTAACTATTCACTAAAGCGACCTAGTCCAGGCAATGAAGGGTTAACCCATTCGCAGCCAGCCGCATCCGGATGCGTGGCATAAGCCGCGCATCCGGATGCGGCTGGCCGCAAATGAGTTAATAGTTCGCAACGTATCCTTTATAAATGTATCTAAATAATGCTGAACAGAACGGATAACTTAAAATTGTCCGGCTCTTCTTCTAACTTTCTGCGCTAGAGAATTTCTTCCGTTAAGTGCTCACAAACCAGATAGGTGAGGCTAGCGCTGGCAGAATTGACGTGTAGCCCGCTCAGAGATAACTCCGCCCACTGACCCAGAGTTCGACTTTGACCCGCTGGTCCGAAAAACAACGTGCCACAGCGGAAAGCGATTATGGCTGCATCCATGTGTGTAAGTGCGCGCTTGTCAGACAATCCCGACGATATTTCTGAGCAATACTTGCCATACCCTATCACCCTTAGGCAGAGACAACTTGCAGATTTGTTTAGCTGTGAGCAGTACATTCAAAGCGTCCGAATTTTGTGTGCTTCATCTGGCTTTGACGTGCACGGAACAATTTTCCGCAGTCAACTGAGCGGCCAAGTGACGGAAAGCCACACTCTGTGCACCTGTCCATTGACCCAACGAAGAAGATGATTACGGATGCTTTCTGCACGTGCAACGCAGGGTATGTATCAATTCTACATTATGCATTAAAAGTATAGACTGTGCTTGTCATAGTTTTAGCCGTTGACAGTTTGTTATACTGTGAGATGCCGTGTGTTCCATTGACGAAGGAGAGTTTGTGTTATCGTTTGTGCAAGAATTTTGATAAAGCCTGCCAGTGTACTAAAACTGAGCACAATGCTGCATATGGCATGGTTTGCTTACAAACTTCCTAAGCTTGTGTGTTGCCGTGCTTTAAGTTTTAGCTGTGTTTTTTTTTTGTTTTTTTCAGACTCGCTCATGTGCTTGCCATCCGACAGCAATGGGACACACCCCATGAAAAAATTCCACTCCTGAGCCAGTTTCCATCATGATTCAGATTATTTCACGGAAACGTCAACAAGAAAAGGAAGCCCATCATTGCAATCTTTGATGACAACAGGTAAGTTTTACTTCAGTGTGCATATTCTGGTTGAAACTGTGTAATTTGAAGATACTGGTATTAGAATTGTATGTTCACACAATTTGTGTATGTAAGCAATATACCTGTATGCATACTTGTGTAGTTCGTGTGTGTGTGTGTGTGTGTGTTGTCCCTGTGCATTAGCACGGTGAACAGTGAGTGTGGAAAGTAAATCTGTATGCACATAATTTACACACACACTCTTTCTCTCTCTCTCTCTCTGTCTGCATGTGCAAAAATGACTGCTGATGACATGTAGAAGCTTTATTTATAACAGCACATTTAAAAGTATGGAAAACATGTCATCCTAGAACTGTCCCAAAAGAGCACATTATGCGAGTCCTTGCAGTTGTAGGAGCTCATGAGTCATTCTTCAGCATGGATGATAAGTTAACTAAGGAGGCAGTACTCTATTCTTAATATTTAAATGAATAAGAACTAATGGTTTCAAACACCCCACAGGTTAATTTTACCATCAAAACCAATTATGTCGTCATTGTACATGACTTCTATTTGTGGGTGCGGGTGTGGCTGGCCAAGCCAATCCTGGAGCCACACCTGCGAGGGCAATGGGGGCACTGGAATTAAACTATGACATAAATATAACTAAATGTGGATATGCAGTTGTCAGAGCAGTTATTGAGACAAATGCATATCCACATTTAGTTATATTTATGTCTCATAGTTTAATGCTATGTAAACATGGGCCAAAGGGGGGGCGTGAGAGGTCAGTGGGTTAAAATGATTATCTAAATTCTGCTCAAAATCCTGCAGGCATATATGGCTTGGCTGGCACACAGCTGTTCAAGTTTCTGCACATGAGCGCGAGTTGCCTCAAGCTGCACCCTGAGATGCTTCTTCTCCGCAAAGGATCAAATCTGAAACAAATGAAATCAGTATGGCAGTGTAATGACACAGTTAGAAAGCAGTCGTCAACTGTGATATAAATACAGAATGTTCGATTTTATTTATTCTATGTTACAGGTACCACTTATGGAACAGGAGCTGTTGCCTTTGACTACATCACTTGATTGTGGAGATGTCATATAAGATAAGATAAGATAAGATGGTTTATTGCCATATGTTTCCATGTACAAACAATAAAACATTGAATTTGTCTGATGCAGTTACTAAGACTAAACACACACACACACACACACACACACACACACACACAGAGAGAGAGAGAGAGAGAGAGAGAGATCTGATGCAGTTAAAAACTGACTGTACACAATCATATTAAATCAGATTGAGCAGACCAGATTATCTTGTGGTGCTGAGGAACTTTAAATGTCTTCACTGCTTTTCTGTGTGCTACTAGTTAGAGACTCTGCATCTGTAGCTGCGCTTGTACTGTTGACAACAACAGCAAAACCTTTGTTACAAACAGTGCCTGAATTGAACAGCATTTAAAACGAGAAAGGCAAAGCTAAAAGGGGGAGGACAAACTTGTTGCACAGACATGAATGACACTGTATTCTTCCTGGTCACACTTGGCATCTGTAGCTGCACTTGTACAGTGATAATATTATTAAAAATGTATTAGTTAAATGGATAATTTTCATATTGTATGTACACCCTTTGTCAAAGTTTACATCAACAAACATGAAGTTAATTATGATATGTAGTAAATCACATTGTGTTTGTTGCTGTAAACTCAAAGGGTGTTGCCACCATAGGAGCTTGTTTCGTGGCATCTTACATACTTGTGTGCAGCCACGTCTTTTGCCTAAAATAAACAGATTGTTTACATCCTAGAAACTGCTGTTTGTGTTCCTGTAGTGTGTGCATGTGTAAAATGTACATTTTTGTGTACGAGAGAGTGTGCTAGTGTGTATGAAAGAGTGTGTGAAGGAACCGCGAGTATGCTTAGACATAAAGAGATTGTGAAATGCAAATCGGTGCATACCTTGGAGCAACCAGTGTTTTGCGTGAACGTTTTTGATGCAGCTCTGTCGACGGTCGCTTTTTGGGAGGTGGTCGCTGGTGTGTGTGACTTGTCCCACTGCTGGGCAAAGCAGGGCATGCTGGCAGCGGGTCTGGAAACGCTTCTGACGGTTCGCCATTGACAAAATGCTGCAAATAAAATTAATCCATATCATACCGAGGCTAAAAGCTTCAAATTTGTACACTGCCATATGCAAGCTACATTGACTGATTGAGTACTTACAGATAAACATGACTAGGATGGTGCCAGAATAGCTTGGCGCCTAGCTATTCTGGCACTACCCTTGCACTATATTAGACTTATTTCACACACTGGTTGTATTCCAAATGATGAGGGTTAAGAAACATTCAACAGAGCTATCTCTCGCACTCGTACACTGTGCTTTCACCATAGTAGGTACTGAGAAACGCCGGACTTGCCGTATGAGTGATCTTACCACCTTCGGTCTTCACAACAGATATTTACATGGGCAAACTGACATTACCCGTTTCATTTTTATAATAAACAAATTAAGGAGAAATAAATATGAACTGACCTTTGTGCAAACGAAGAGATGTTGGTTTCTATCCCGGTACTTGACGTTCACTGACTGTGCAGGCTGCTCGACTCGTCAGCGGCGGTCTACAGACTACACAATTTGATACATCGCATGCAAATGCATGGCTACGACGGGGTTTTGGGAATGGTATGAACCTTACACCACATTCTAGACGCTCAGGATATATGAAATCGCTGTTGCAAAGACCCCCACGCACACGTTTTCGCCATTTCTTTTCTCTCTCCGTTAACTTCCTCACCAGCCTCAATGTCGGACCAACATAGCCGATTTCTCGCATCACGCGGGTGTGTCTCATTCGCGCATTTTGATTGGTTAGCGCGGACCCGTCAGTCAGGAACCGGCTACACGTCAATTGTATGCAAACCAAAGGGAATCACAGCGCTGGACAGACTGTGGGCTGGCGATTGGGTGCCTGATAGGCGGGGGCAGGGGATCTAACTGTTGTCTGTCCAGCGCTGTGATTCCCCTTGGTTTGCATACAATTCTGCCAGCGCTAGCCCCACCTATCTGGTTTGTGAGTATCTATAACTCGAGGCAAATTTGTATCGTTAGTGACATTGTTGTGTAATGTTCTGTGCATCTACTGTGGGAAATCAGGGTATTTACCCGACCACATATAGTAGCGCACCTTCATGTTTGTGTATGTATGTTTCTCCTGCCTACTTCCTAAGTTCCGGAGAAAGACATGGGTTATATAAGAGACCTGATCCATTCGTTGAGGATGGAAATGATCGTCTTATTCTATACCTGCGTATTTCTCTGTGGGCTGGCGATTGGGTGCCTGATAGGCGGGGGCAGGGGATCTAACTGTTTGTCTGTCCAGCGCTGTGATTCCCCTTGGTTTGCATACAATTCTGCCAGCGCTAGCCTCACCTATCTGGTTTGTGAGTATCTATAACTCGAGGCAAATTTGTATCGTTACATTGTTGTGTAATGTTCTGTGCATCTACTGTGGGAAATCAGGGTATTTACCCGACCACATATAGTAGCGCACCTTCATGTTTGTGTATGTATGTTTCTCCTGCCTACTTCCTAAGTTCCGGAGAAAGACATGGGTTATATAAGAGACCTGATCCATTCATTGAGGATGGAAATGATCGTCTTATTCTATACCTGCGTATTTCTCTGTGGGCTGGCGATTGGGTGCCCGATAGGCGGGGGCAGGGGATCTAACTGTTGTCTGTCCAGCGCTGTGATTCCCCTTGGTTTGCATACAATTCTGCCAGCGCTAGCCTCACCTATCTGGTTTGTGAGTATCTATAACTCGAGGCAAATTTGTATCGTTACATTGTTGTGTAATGTTCTGTGCATCTACTGTGGGAAATCAGGGTATTTACCCGACCACATATAGTAGCGCACCTTCATGTTTATGTATGTATGTTTCTCCTGCCTACTTCCTAAGTTCCGGAGAAAGACATGGGTTATATAAGAGACCTGATCCATTCGTTGAGGATGGAAATGATCGTCTTATTCTATACCTGCGTATTTCTCTGTGGGCTGGCGATTGGGTGCCTGATAGGCGGGGGCAGGGGATCTAACTGTTGTCTGTCCAGCGCTGTGATTCCCCTTGGTTTGCATATACTTCCGTTAATTGGTGTTCACATAGCCGATTTCTCACCGATTTTTGTCTGGCAACAATTGGCCGACAAAGTTTCCACCTGTTCACATGGGCGTCTTTTGTCGTTTTGGAGTTGGCCCACAATTGCCCGATGTCGGTGGGGAGTTGGCAGCGAGCCAATGCTCGACTTTCCACCGATTTTCCACGCACTCCAAGCAAGCGGGTTGTTTCCTGATCGACGATTGGTTAGAACTAGCCAATCAAATATGATTTTGTTTTCAATATTAAGTCAACCTGTTGTCGAGTTCATGGGGTGATGCCCCTTTGACCGAGGTGTGCCGAGTGTCGACGGAACAGCACGAAGTAGCGAAAGTTGGTGGCGTGTCGCTGGAAAGTCGTCGCACATGGGCAACGTCGTGTTGGCCAATAATCGCCAGACAAAAATCGTTGAGAAATCGGCCATGTGAACACCACTTTACGCTCAAAAAGGCAATGGAAACCCCCTGGTGTTTGTGCCTACCCACATGGATTGTGAAAACAAGGGTAGAAGAGTCTTAGTCGAGGCAAGACAACGTCGATAATCCGGCCTTGTGTCGGCAAATTTTAGCTATCAAAGTCCGCCATGAAGCAGATCGCTTTAACCTTTGGATGTCGGTAGCGCTGTTTGTCGACAAACAGCTCTAACGACAGCCAAAGGGTTGGTTCTGGTGTATGATTTTCAAAATGAATGGTATCTATCATTTCTTCAGTAATGGCAGACCCCCTTATCCCGCGTAGCAGTTGCCACATTCCTTCTGCCAATGAAGATAAGTAGCGGCTGATCTCTCTGTTTGTTTGTTTGTCTATTTTGACAAAGGGTATTTACCCGAAATATTAATAAATTGTGTTGTACCCGTCTTTTCTAAGCGTGTTTCCTTCTCCGTTGGGTACTTCTTATCCCGTATGTTTCAAATTTATGCCATGTGAATCAGTAAACAGCGCCGGTGACTACGTGCACAAGGGGAGTGAAATCAATAAGTCTATACATGTATTTTATATTTATCCGGCGTCTCTATAACAATCCCATCATTTATAAATTAGCACTCAAACGCAAACAACCAGAGCCAAACTCAACAACACACACATTGTTTGTGCATCTACAGTTTCAAAATCTGTCAATACGTTTCTGAATTTAAATTTGCTGGGGAAAATAAACAACTTTATCCACTGTAATACATGGTGCATTATCACAGAATTGATAATTCATACCGACAATATTGGATCGATAAACAGCAAAGGCGCCCGTCGATCATGCGCTGCTGTGATCAATTGTGTGGAAATACTGGCAAAGATCAACGGAATAAGCTGCCCTAAAATAGCAATGAATGTGATGTTTACATGCATATATCTATAGAGTGGTTGCGTTTACTTTACGCGGAACGACTGCCAACAACGAGCGAGATCGAAGTCACGGCGGATAACTAGTGTGTACCATAGGCATAGACAACACTCGGGTCATCTCCAAGAGGCATAGAACCTCATGGGCCCTGGGGGCTCATGAGGATCTATGCCTCTTAGAGATGTTCGGATTGTTGTCTATCCGTCGTGGATTCGCTCTCGTTCGTTGTTGGGAGTCGTTGTGAGTATTTCCCAGATAGACCAACTCGAGGAGTGCACGAGTACACTTTTATTCAGATGAAATGCTAAGCGTCTCATTTGAATGGAAGCGTACTTGTTCGCGGGAGCACTACCAAGGTAGACCCACGCATGGAGTACGCCAAAAGTGCACTTCTATTCAAATGCGATGCTAAGCATTTCATTTGAATAGAAGTGTATTTCTGGCGTACTCACAGAGTTGGGCTAGCAGGGGAATACTCCTGCAAACGGTATGGGTATGGCTAAGATGTTTACACGCACACACACATTCAAGCGCACACACAGAGAGAGAGAGAGAGACACTGAGACAGACATACAGAGAGAGAGGGGGGCCCGCACGCACACCCAGACATGTGATCATTATCACCTAAGTCTCCATCCCAACGAAACAAACACACGCACAAATAAACAAACAAGAACAACAAAATAAAGACATAATACACAAAAACAAATACTACCTCTTTGCAACGCCTCAGTCAGCAGATGGGTTCAAATCCGAACATGAACACACTTTAGATCGATGTCTGTCCCACATACGTCCATTGACCTCACACACACTGGTATACTCAAACACAGTCGCTGCAGCCGTTCTTGGTGTAGATGTGGTGGTGGTTGTAGCAGCGGGTAATTGTGACTCGCATCACTGGCCATTCCAGCATCTGGCCATCACACTTGCACACTGAGTGACGGGTTATTTGTTTGTGACTAACGCCGAAGCAATTACACGCTGATAAATGTTGCTTCCAAACTTGCGAATGCACCACCGTCGAAAGTATCCCGCCGATGCGCTTTCGTATCCAAGTCTGAGTGACACCTTCAAGAAAAAAAAGTTATGTTTCTCCAATGTAAGAATTTTTTTCTTGTAACACTTTTCACTGCCACTTATCAAAACTGCTTCACTTTGAAAATATCTACATCCTTTTTTTATTGCAGTTCTTCTGTCCTGGAATGTCGACTATCCTTGCTCATAACTGAACACAAAAATTAAGAGAGAAAAAATCATACCCTCTTCAACGCTACAAGCAGTGTGTCGTCGACAATAACCCCTTTACTGTCGAGAGAAAAATCAAAAACCACCCAAACTGCAAGAGGCATAGATCCTCATGAGCCCCCGCAACCGCGTGGGCTCATGAGGATCTATGTCTCTTGCTCTGTCCTGGAGTATCACCCACGATGCACACAATTGAACAACAATAATAATAATGAAATCATACACTACACTTGTCAACGGCCAGAACCCCTTTACTGCCGAGAAAAAAAAAATCAGCCACCACCAAAACTAAAAGAGGTATAGACCTTCATGAGCCCCCGCAAATGCGGGGACTCATGAGGAGCTATACCTCTTGCTGAAACACTTTTTATCCATGCTTTTTTGACGGCTGGGGATCTTTGAGGTTGAGCTAACACAGAATGTGTTAGTTTTTGAAATCATCATAAATTCAACGTCGAGGATACCCTGCTGTCAAAAGGAACATGTGTACACGGCGGTTTTAGCAAGCGGCATAGATCCTCATGAGGATCAATACCTATTGCAATTGGGTGTAGGTGGTGTTTAATTTTTTTCTCGACAGTAAACGAGTTAACTCTTTCGAGACGCGTCGCATCCGAATTCGCGGTGTAAAGCCGCGAATCCGGATGCGACACGTCTCGAAAGTGTTAAAAATACACAAAACGCTTTGCATGTTCGTGTTGTACTGTCATTCACAGCTGTGGCACGGCTTATTTCGAGTCATATATCACTATCTGTATTTAACAGCAGACTGATTTCTCTCGATTTGTTCTCCAAGATATAGAACAATTATCAGGTATTTTAAAGGCCGTTTGCCACCGGAGCACACAACGGTGTTTTTTTTTTTTTTCCAAATATCTCAGCCAAGAAGCACGTTTCTGTACCGCGTTAAGAACAAATATCACCTATTGCCAATGGACCTAATAATGGGCTATTTTTACTTAACTCCTATGTTTCATGGTTTTGCTTTACAGTCCGGGAAAAAAAAAGTTGCGGAAAAGACAAGCCATTTTCAATACCCTAATAGAGCCCCGGCGGGAAACGGCCAGATTTCAATATCGAGGTCAAACAAGCAGACTTCATGTATGCATGCGCTGTTTCTGGTTGGCTGGTCTCGTGAAAATGGATCTATCTTATACTGGGCTAAATCTATCTGGGGCACATTTAAGGATGTAAAATCAGACGTTTCATTAAAAAAAAAAAAAAAAAAAAAAACCGACTGTACAGCAAAATTGACACATTCTTGGAGTTTCTTTAAAGCAAATCGTATTAGGTTACCTAGCAAGGAATGATAAAATTGGTATAGAAAAGTGCTTCTTTGAGAAGATATTTGCGAAAGAAAAAAAAAAACGTTGTGTGCTCCGATGTCAAACGACCTGTACAACAGACTATTTTCTCTCTATTTGTTCTCCTAGAGATAGAACAATTATCCGTGCTACGAAGGGCAGACCACTACCACCACCCCCCCTCCACCCCCTGCTCTTCTCTCAAAACACCAATCACACCCCACCCGCCACCCCACCCCTACCAGCCTTTCTTCCTCCCCCACCACCAGGCCCCTCTCCCCTCCCATGCCCCGATGGCCAAACCATCGTCCCACCAACTATGCTCGCCAAACTATGCTCTCCAAATAGACTTCCAGTCACACCACCGGTGTGGTCATCTAAGTAGCGAACGGCAAGAGGAATACAGAAGACAGTCACACCTTTGGAAGAACTACTATCTATTTATACGCTTACTCCAAAAAAACATCTACCTGAAAATCGAAGCACAGATCTAGATGAACCCGAACTCGGCCAGCAAGAAATACAGATTCTCAGACGCCACTGGCAGCTGCATTATGCCTATATCAATCTAGGCGCCTTGCTGGGGCAAGAAGGTGGACTGTCAGTGAAGAAGTACCCAACGGAGAAAGAAACACGCTTAGAAAAGACGGGTACAACACAATTTATTAATATTTCGGGTAAATACCCTTTGTCAAAATAGACAAACAAACAAACAGAGAGATTAGCCGCTACTTATCTTCATTGGCAGAAGGAATGTGGCAACTGAAGGAGGTGACGTAAAATAAAAGAAAAGGAAGAACAAAAGTGCGGGAAAAGGAAAAATGACGTCAACGAAAAATCGTAAGAGAGAGACTCGGGAAGAACCTGAACACGAGAGACAAGAGTGTGTGCAAACACGTGCAGGAGCAAGCAAAAGAAAAAGCGTGTAGGTGAGGCCACAGAGAGAGAGAGAGAGAGAGAGAGAGAGAGAGAGAGAGAGAGAGAGAGAGAGAGAGAGAGAGAGAGAGAGAGAGAGAGAGAGAGAGAGAACGAACGGGGAGTACCCTTGGGCACGAAGTAGGCTGAGTGTCAAATACACAAAGCCTGCTAAACACCAACCCCAAGGCAAAATTTATATCACTTTCAAGTTGAGGACTACCTCGGGGAAAAACGGGAGGACCCCGGGAAAAAAAACCCAGCATTTAGCACGGTACACAACAAGTAATAAGTCATTGAAACAAAGCAAATAATCAAAGACAGTAAGAGAATATTGGTATAAGTGGAGAGAAGGTAGTTGTGAAACCGTCTTCAAGGGTAACTCAAAAAATAAGGTGGGGGGGGGGGGGGGGGGGAGAGAGTGAGAGAGAGAGAGAGATATGGGGGGCGGGGGGGGGGGGGGGGGGGAGGGGGAGAAAAGGATTGATTGTACATTGCTTAACGTCCCGACAGCAACAAGGCTTTCTCAGGACGTGCCTGCGCTGCTTGTGAAAAAAAACTAAACAGAAAATTGAATGTATGTCGCCAGCCGGTCAAATACATTAAATAAACCTACAACATGGGGCATAAATAAAGCTAAGACCATTTAGCAACACACATCCAATATCAAGAGCTACAGGCAGTGCAGACAGTAGGGAGAGTTTTAAAAAGGCAAATACAGGTGAATGGACAAAGGGTAGACAGAAACACATGCCCCAGAATAGAGAGAAAAACCCACCCTGTGGGGCTGACCAGGGTGACCCTGGGAACTAAAAAATACCTAACCCCACCCAAGTCCCCCAGGGCAGACCCGGGTGGGGGGGGGGGAGAAAAGGAGGAAGGAGGAAGAGGAAGAAGGGAAAAGGAAAAAGCGTAAAGAGAGAAAGAGGGCTAGAGAGAAGTGTTAAA
>BTPG01000001.1:289782179-289815615 GCA_036245525.1 Semisulcospira habei | reverse complement strand
GGGGGGGGAGGGGGTAAAAATATAGTCATTTTAGAGATATTTCTTGAGCTCTTGTGACCCCTCGAATTTTCTGAGGGATCAACGAAATTAGTGTTCATATGATCATATAAAGGTCTTTTCATCAGGTATCTTTGTACCAAGTTTGGGTTTGAAGTTGTGAATAGTATTTGAGAACATGTCCCAAAATAGCTATTTTTGATATATATTTCCTGATCCTCTATGACCTTGACCTTTGTGAGAAACTGTCACTAAAACTGGCATGTTTAGAAATGTCTTGCCACAAAGTATCCTTGGGCCAAGTTTGAAGACTGTAGCTTCAATATTCTCCGAGAAAATGCCAAAGTTAAAGTCTCAGAACATACTTTTACTTCGCACGTGAGCCAAAAATGTCTTTCGTGCATGACAGGTAGCTGTTACTTAACATGCATCAGTAAAAAGGGGATCTGTTACTGCGACACATTAGTGTCCATGCATTTCCAGTATGCCGATACACTGCAAGTCTCCTACCTGGTCGCCAGATGTCAATGTTTACACCTGCCACTGTACGGTATATCCACAGTCTAGACAACATGTAATAAGCGGCATTGAACGATGTTGTGTCTCATACACGATCGGCTGGAAGTATCAGTGTTGTAAAGACAATGCACGTACTACACGCGTGACCAATGTGTGTCGGCGTCCACAGAGTCACCTACAGGTGCACCAAGGTGTAGCATCAGAGGAACGGAATATCAATTAGAACCTCCAAATTCAGCTTCAGAATCAAGCCGTACGTCATTGCCGTTGTCAGTGCCTCAACCGTCGATCGCTCCAGCTGACACTGCCAACACGTGGTTATGCTGCCACGCGGTAGGTGGGCACACGTGTCCCAATACAAAGCTATCTGCTTTTGAAACCATGTCTCCAAACACAAAATATTATCACTCCGAATATCTACACATTCACTCGCCATTTTGACAGTAATGCGTATGCTAGCACTGCCACGCTGACTGCATACCATGTACAAACTGAAGTACGCACGCACTGTCAGGACCCTGTAATGTAAACATGATGTGTCAGTGCGACGGGCGAGGTCACCACACACGCGGCGAGGCTCGCGTATAGTCACCGGGTGCGCGATATAAAACACCCAACGGTTTTCTGGGCTGCACGGTATATGAGACCGCCAACCATTACAGCAGTTTGCCGGGCCGAACGGGTTAACGAAAGATTGCTTTATGTCAGCTTTGGGATGTACTACTGCCTTGGCCTTGTGCCCAGCGGATTCCAAATGTCTTTGAATATCATACTTTTGTACGCGCCACTGTGAGCAACACCAAAGTCCTTTCTGCACACGTTGCATTTTTGTAGCAGAGGAGCCTCCTGCTATCGCTAGTTACTACCCGCGAGTCAGACTTCAGTGTTTCAGTGCACGCTTGGTGCGCTGTGTGCGAGTATTCTTGCTGCCTTGGCTAGTCAGTGTCTAACGGACTACACGCCAAAGCTCAGTGACATTCTCCGGTTCCAGAGGCTGGGGAGCCTATATAAAGCGGCTGATCTTCAGTCCACAAAATAAGGCCCCCGCCCCCCTCCCCCCTCCCCCCACGTAAATTGCGTATTTTGGAGGAGCTAGTCGTATTCGCGTAACTTGAGCCCGAAAATGCGTAAAATTACGAGCCAGCGCGTAAGGTAGGCACCTCTGCGAGAGTAGCGAAGACGTGACCTGACGTCTAGCGGCGAGCGGTTGCGGCGAGAGTGGGGACTCCTAAACCGGGAGCGATGTCGTGAGTGTCGGCTCACCGAAGGAGACGCCGAACATCTAGAGCGCGGACGATCAGACGGGCGTGCTCTAACTGAAGAACATTACAAGTTCAGGGCGCGCGACCTTGACTGCCGAGCCACCGAAGGAAAGTCGTATCTAAAGGACGTCCGAGAGGGCCGACTGGAACACGAAGAACGAGACGGAGACCGTCGATGCGGAGACCTGTGCCTAGAGCGAGAACGATGGTGAGACGAAAATCGGCGCACCGAAGGAGACCGGTGAGAGACTTCTCGCTGTGACGCAGCCACTCGCGGCACATGCACTGAGGAGCGAGGTAGCGTACGAAGTGTCTGTTCTTCCCGTCGAGGAGGGCTAATGGTCTTTGCGGCACGCTGATCCCTTCCGTTAGGCGAGCGCGGAAGAGGATCCATATTCTTGATTACCGTCCCCTCCGAGACCGAGACAGGAACCGGGGCCGAGGCCTGTTCTTAAGAATCTCTCGTACTGCCGACGGTGGAACCGAGCAGACAGAATCCGGTTCTGTGGGTGCTTTCGGCGAAGGAGAACGGGCTCGCGACCGAAGTCGCGGCGTTGACTGTTCTGTCGGCTGGCAAGAACCTAAACGGGATACCAGGGTAGCAACTTTGTGCCGAGAAGCGGGATCTTTACGATGTTTATCTTTCGGGGTCTGAGTAACTGCCACCGGACCTTGGCCACTTTTAAATGGTACCGTGGAAGCTGCCGGTGCAGTAGGACGGGCTCGCGGCCTCAGCTGTGGCGCTGACTGTCCTGTTTCCCGGAGATAGCCGCTATGGGACTCACTGAGTTGTAACCCCTTATCCGTTCTGGTGTCGGCTGTTCACGGCAGTAAAAGTTACACAACTGGGTCAACTGCTCTTCCAGCCAGGGGGAGCATACCAGGCACGGATTGGAGGAAGTACAGGCGGAACAGGGAAGGCAAACTTCATGTCCGTCACTCGGCCATTGGAAACGTCCACATCTAGTACGTACGGACTTGCCAACTGCAAAATATAGCGTATAATGAAAGTGAGCGAACGTGTCCCCGCAGGCACGCAATACGAACTGTGAAAACGAAACGAAGAAATACGGCGTATGCTGACGCACGGCGCTCTACCCTTCCCCTGAGCGCCGGACGGAAGCAACTGTAGCAGAGTGCCATAAGCCTCTGTCCCCATGTAGTTATTTTTAGTCCACGTCTGAGGTTCCCCGATTCAGCCGCTAGCTGTGACAGCACCACTTGCGTGTTGCGGCGAGTCTTCTGTTTTAGTAATGGTTTCGTAACTTGTGTCTTTTGTTTATTTTTGAAGCCTCATAGCTCCCGTTCTATTAAACGTAGAAAGCTGTTTCGATAGTCATTAGATTCAGCACAGTTCCTGCTTTTAGAATATCTATTTGGTTTTGTACGATCTGTAACCTGTCTTAGTTAGATTTACGTTTTTCATGCTTTTTCACGTTTCACTTGGCTTGTGTGACAGTCATTAAAAAATCATTAATTTCAGTTTAAAGTGGCTTTTCCTGATTTAGTTCATTGAAAAGCCCTTTACATTCTCTTTCGGAAATGCTAAGATTTATTAGTATTCAACGTATAGTTTCGCTAGTTATTAAAGTTTATTCAGGTTTGAACTAACACAATTTTTGCTGTTTTCTTCGCCTAGACGAGCCGTTTTGGCTACGCGAGGGAGGTGCTTTCTTTGCGGCCCGCGCTATGCCTATTTAAAGCCGAGCATCCGCCCGGCTTGTAGCAGACGACTATTTGCGTACTAGTATTAGTGCATATAGCTAGTAGCGGCCGGCTTCACATCGAGTATTTCATTGTGTTTCTGGAAACTGGACTGCGGGTCGAATGCCCTGTAAGTAGTGATTATTTTGTGTACATATTCATTGTATGTTTTTGCTAGTGATGATTTTCTTGAGGTTTGATTCTTCATTATTGTCAGTGCAGTCATTAGTTATATATTTGTTTGTGGCCGTATTTACGGTAGCGTACCTCTATGATTCCAAATCATAGTGGCTCGCTTCTGTAAGACTATAGAGTTTATTGGCCTCCTAATTTGTGTATTTTAGTATTTAGTCTTTGAGTAGATTGATTGATTGATTGATTGTACATTGCTTAACGTCCCGACAGCAACAAGGCTTTCTCAGGACGTGCCTGCACTGCTTGTGAAAAAAAAACAACAACCAACTAAACAGAACATTGAATGTATGTCGCCAGCCGGTCAAACACATTAAATAAACCTAACACATGATTGATTGATTGATTGTACATTGCTTAACGTCCCGACAGCAACAAGGCTTTCTCAGGACGTGCCTGCACTGCTTGTGAAAAAAACAACACTAACGAACTTGAATGTAGTCGTAGAACTGAATTGTGAGGGAGTGTGAACACAACTAAACAGAACATTGAATGTATGTCGCCAGCCGGTCAAATACGTTAAATAAACCTAACACATGGGGCCTAAATAAAGCTAAGACCATTTAGCAACACACATCCAATATCAAGAGCTACAGGCAGTGCAGACAGTAGGGAGAGTTTTAAAAAGGCAAATACAGGTGAATGGACCTCGGGTAGACAGAAACACATGCCCCAGAATAGAGAGAAAAACCCACCCTGTGGGGCTGACCAGGGTGACCCTGGGAACTAAAAAGTACCTAACCCCACCCAAGTCCCCCAGGGCAGACCCGGGTGGGGTTGGTCTTTGAGTAGAGATTTAGTGGTTTTATTAGCACTGCTTTGGTATAGTTCATTTGATTAGTTATTGGTTTGCTACTGATGCATGACATTTTCATTTTCCTTAGTTTCATACTATTTAACATTGTTTGCTTTATATCCTTTATTTTTATTTTTCAGGTATTGCTTTTTGTTGGTCATGAAATAAAAGAATGAGAACCATGGACAAGAGTTAGCTCCCTTTTGTCAAATACACCCACACCATCTGCACATCATCACGTCCCCTAGGCTCGGTCACACAACGACCGAGCTTTTACCTTGCCATATAGTTGAGGGAGAAGAGAAAGGACGAGTCCACCAAAATGGCGCCGAAGACCAGTTGTCGACAGACAGGCCCCGGGGAACACGCGTAGCCCCCGTGAAGAAGGTTCGAGGCCGGCGAAAAGGCAGAGCGCTGACACACCGAGGCAGAGAAGCCGTCACCGAAACCACGAGGCCCGCCAAGGAGAAGAGAAGGGCACCGGCCGGGAGATACAGAGCAGACCGGCCGCAGTGAGCACAGTTAACAAACTTTCACCACAGCCTATCTTCCTACACCAAAAGAAGCACGAAAGCGTCCAAGTTCCGAAGACACACAAGGAACTTCAGCTCACACCACCAGCTTGCTAAAGACGAAGACTTCCAAAATGCAGAGCTACTGACATACACAACCTATGTTTGACTAGCAAAGAAATTGACTGAAGTAGGAAGCGCTGGGCGCATGCGCGGTTGAACCGAAAGGGAGGTTTCGCGGGCTTCCGCCTGGGCTATGGCGCCCCTAGCCTGTCATCATCGCCATTGTCGTACACAACAAATTTTGGGCTAAAATTAGACTAGCTAAGAAACCATTTCCTAGTTGTAATACCATCGGTAATGTGTTTTGAGAAAACAAACGCTCGTGTACGCCGCTCAATCGAGTCAATCCGACCAGCGTGACACGAAACAAGGATCATACGACTGTGGGCTAATACGTTAAATTAACCATTTTCATCCTGATACATATTGTTTGAAATAAATTCGACCACGATAGTTCAAGGGTAGTTCACAGAATAGCTTGGCGCCGGAGGCGCCAAGCTATTCTGTCACCACCCTTGAACTAAAATGGTTGATCTATCTCTAATCTGTAAGGCAGCCCGTTCGTGGGACAATAAGCAACACTGAACAATTTCAACCTCAGGATGTAATGGGTTATGCCATCCATGGTTGATGATTTACGAACCTTATGACACAGACGTCTAAGAAACTTGTGTGCCAAACACAAGTCTAGGCTCGCAAATGATCACCACTTATGGTATGACACATACATCTATAAACTAACTACAGAGAATAGACGTAACTCCTAAGTAGTTAACCTTTTAGCTGTCGGTCGCGCTTTTGGTCACGGTGATCATGCACTGAATCATTGCGACCAAACGCCGCTACCCACAGTCAAAGGGTCAACCTAGTAAGTCACCAACTACCGCCATCCTGTAGGCTTCGCGGCTAGAGCTGATGAAAGTTAGGTTCAGAAAACTGACATAAAAGCATACCTTAGTGGCACTGTAGTGATAATTGTTGACAGAGTCTACTCCTAAAATTACCTTCCCGCGTAAATTTTACACGATATTTTGTCACATCAAAGGTTTTTAACCACAATCGACTTGCGAAAGTCGCTTCGTGAGAACTGGCGATCTGACGAAGATTTCCGACCAAAGTCGTAAGGTGGTACGTACAGTCTGGTGACGTCACTAACGAAACGGACTAATGAAACGGGCTAATGAAACGGATTTCGTTTCTCTTCTAAGTCTCTGATAACAGAAATGACTTACCGCTATAGCTCCACCTGCCATCGTGCCCACTAGAGGAGGTGTAGGACTCATCGTTGCTGCCACGATGATGTAAGCGCCACAAGCCACCCCTAGTGTCGTCACTGCCGTGATGACGCATGGTGACGTGACGGCGAAGAAAATGGAGATGGCGCAGGCCACTGGGTTAGCGATGTTGCTCAAGGTCACCACAAGGTTATAGTTGGAGATGCCGTATGGTAAGCTGGAGTAGACCTGTGAAAACAGTAGAACCTGTTTTGAGCGATCGCCCTTGAGAGAGGTACCTGTCATTAAGACCATTTAGGTGGCTGTCGCCACCTAAATGATGGTATGACAGGTGATACTTTTTGCCTGCAAAGGATTCTCTTGAGAGCACCTATGTTTTAGAGGGACGAGAGAGACACATATTCACATACAGTAAGAGAGGCGCACACACACACATACAAAGAGGCGCACGCACATGCTGAGTGAGACACACACAGTAACACACACACACACACACACACACACACACACACACACACCAGGGCCGGACTTACATGTTTGGGGGGGGGGGGGCAAAAAATTTTTTTGGAGAAATTAACCACCTGAAACAGAGACCTAAGCCGAATTTTGACTGTTTTGAGTATGGCTTTATTTTTAAAATTTTTTTTTTACACCAAAGTGAGCAAAGATCATCCTTCAGTGTATCAAAGTATTATGTTGTAGTTTTTATGGGGGAAGGGGGGGGGCCATGGCCCCTCCCCCGGCCCCCTCCCCTGGATCCGGCCCTGCACACACACACACACACACACACACACACACACACACACACACACACACACACACACACACACACACACACAGAATGTGACGCACACATTAACTCACAGAGAGAGAAAAAGAGCTAACCTCGGCTAATGTGGGACTACCTTTCAGTTATAGCGGTCAGTCTAGCTCCCTGTTTTCGCGCTTATCACATACCTGTAATAAACATACCTATATATGAACAATAAAATGACACACCCCTCTCGATCCCCCCCCCCCCCACCACCACCACACGCACACACATACATACACACACACACACACACACACACACACACACACACACACACACACACACACAAATCTCCCCTCCCACCAACACACACACACATACACAGTGACTAACAAGACAGTCTAAATTAGGAGTACAGACGTACCTGTATGGAAAGAAGGAAGCTGGTTATCAGAAAGTTGATCACCACCACCTGTATCAGCAAGAACGCCACCTCCCCCTTGGACACCTTCTGGCTTTCCTCCCCGTCTGACTGCTTGTCCTCTGCCCCTCCCGTGGATTTTTCTTGGGCTGCAGCACCATTAGAAACCCCACCCTCCGAAGCATCTTTGGTATTTCCAAGTTCCTGGGCTTTGTTCGAGTTTATGTACTGGAGTGCATGAACGTCGTCTAGCGAGCGTTGTTTCTCGTGCTGCCCTGAGCCTGTGTCCTCTGAAAGATGGTAGGATGATTTGTCGACGAACTGGTCCTTGCAGTATCCCCAGTAGTTGATGAGAGAGAAGCAAATGATGGAGAGGCCGATGAGGCCGGACAGAAGCAGGAAGAACACCTGTTGAGAATAGAGTATTTCGTTAATCCGTTCAGTGCCAGTGGACGCAGACCGTGTTTCTGCAATTTCGTTAGTTCAAGACCAAAAAAAAAAAAAAAAAACACCTGTATGTCCAAGGGACATGGATTCAAATTGGTGTCAGCAAGAGGCACAGATCTTCATGAGCCCCCGCAAGTGCGACTTTGGTATCAGTTTCTGCCCACTTAATCAAATTCCATATACAAACGATTTTGAATTTCCAAACCTTCAGTAGCTCGCTTGAGCTTGCCCTTAGCACCACGTGAATGTTCTGTGTTTATGTACAGTGTGTGAGTGAATGCGCGTGATTCACGTGAGCGTGCTTGTTGGGTTCAGTTCGCGGCGGCGCTTTGAGCCGATTTTCAATTGGGATAAAGCGCCTATTTAATGCGCTTATTATTATTATGAAGATCTATGCCTCTTGCAGTTGGGTGGTGTTCACATTTTCTCGGCACTAAGCAGGTTAATCAGGATCAGCTCCCGCGGTACCGTTTGCGGGAATACCCGTCAGATGACACCCCCCCCTCCCCTCCCCCATCCCCCTCCCCTCCCCCCCCCCACGAAAATACTTAAAATGCTGTATGAATGTCCGGCTGTCAAAATTGCTAGCGAGAACGCTGCGTAACCCACGCATTTATCTCAAGGACCATTTCCCAGATTTTTGGTGGTGTCGCTTAACCACTATGTATTAGTTTGCAGGAGATGGATCGACATAATTCAAGGGTAGTGCCAGATTAACTTAAATGGTACTACCCTTGAATTATCATGGTCGATCCATCTCCTGCTATAGTACGTCAGGACTAAATGGGATCATATTGCCGCGATCTTACATTACAAATAATCGCGGCGTAAGCTACTTGGGGTACATAAAATAACGACCGTGATAATTCAAGGGTAGTACCAGGTTAACGTAAGTGGCACTACCCTTGAATTAGCATGATCGATCCATCTCCTGTTGTAGCACGTCAGGACTAAATTGGGTCATAATATTGCAGCGACCTTACCTGCACCGAGAATCGTGGCGGCAGGTACTTGGGATACACGAAATAATCCGTCACGTTGACGACACTGGCGTTAGTGCCGAGGCTCCCGTTGACAGTCTCCTCTCTCGTGGAGCTGCCGTTCACGCACACGATCTCTCCCGCCCCTTGGCCCAGAGCCAGCAGCGCCGGAATTAAGCCGCTGAGACCCTCCCCGAAGAAGTAGCTGGGCAGGTAGCTGGGTTTCAGGACGGCCATGAAGGCGGTGAAGGCCATGGAGGACGTGCAGTCCATGACGGCGAGACAGAAGCTGAGGGCCAGCAGGGCGATGCTGCGTTCCTGTCCTGCTACCCCGGCTGAAACGTCGGCAAATTGAATTGAACCCACGTTAATCTGGCACTACCCTTGAATTATCATGGTCCACCCATCTCCTGCAACTGGGACATAATCGTTGAGTGACACCTCCAAAATTGAGGAAATGTGGTCTTCGGGCTAAATAGGTCAAGCATTAACTCATTCAAGGGCTTCTCATCAATAGCTGGCAATGCTATACGATACCTCTGCAGCTATTCATGCGGGGCGCCTTGAACGAGTTCAGGATTTGTTTTCTTAATTAATATGGTCGTGATCTAATCCAAACTTATACTAAACAGTGCTGATGAGGTTGAGCCTGGGGTGTCTTTTTTTTTTTTTTTTTTTACACTAACACAGTATAAAAAAAACTACAAACAATATTTACAAGGTTTGAATTGAACACAGGTGAACTAAAATGTTTCCAGTAATATTATTACGAACAAACAAACACTATGAGGTTTCGTTTGTGACGAACGACTCCCCCGTAACAACGAACGAAAGCGAAGTCACGTCGGATAACCAACTTGCACTATAAGCGCACACAACACCACAAACATCTACAAGAAGCACAGATCCTCATGAGCCCGGGTGCTCATGAGGATCTATGCGTCTTGTAGATGCTTGGGGCGTTGTCTACACTTACAGCTGATTATCCGCTCTCGTTCATTTTTGCGAGTCGTCCGGCGTAAACGTGACCTCTCAAATGTTCACCTGTGCGACTCCACAGAAATGCGAGAAGGAAGGTGGCGGTGAGCCCCACCAGCATGATGGCGTATGACGTGACCTTGTCCAAGGTCGATTTGTAGGCCCGGGTCTTGCCGACACAGTTTGCCAGAATGAAGAAAACGACGGGACCCACATTAGCCACCTGTGAGGGAAATTTAGTATTAACTGATTGTGCACGAGGTACGAAATGCCCACATTTTGGAGTTACCCTCTGAGGACTGCATTATAATTAAGGAGACAGATCGACCATGATAGTTCAAGGGTGGTGGCAGAATAGCTTGGCGCCTATAGGCACCAAGCTATTCTGTCACCACCTTTGAACTATCATGGTCGAGCCATATCTTGCTGTGGTATGTCCGGGCAGAATGAGTTAAGAGTTCTAGTTATTTCTTATTTCACGTGCCCACGCGCGCGGGCGTATGCGCGAGTATCTCTCCGTTTTCCCTATAGGCGGCTGTCGGTAGCTACAGACAGCCAGAGGTTTAACTCATTCGCGACGTACCGCACGAATGAGTTAACCGAGTCCGGCCCTTGCCGGTGGACGAAGTTTGTGTTTTTCAAATCTTTGCAAATTTAACGCCAAAGATCAAGGTGGCTCAGCAAGAGGCATTGACCCTCATGAGTCCCTGCAACTGCGGGGGCTCATGCGGCTTTGTGCCTCCTGTAGTTGGGTGGTGTTATATTTTTCTCAGCACTGATAGGGTAAAAATCAACTCCAAAGCCGTAAAAAAACAACAACCGCGCATTGATACAACGTGGTTTCAGCCAGAAGTATATGCTCAGTCATGAGCCCCCTCAACTGTGTCCGCGTGTGTGTGTGTGTGTGTGTGTGTGTGTGTGTGTGTGTGTGTGTGTGTGTGTGTGTGTGTGTGTGTGTGTGTTAGCGAGACAGAGAGGGAGAGAGAGGAGAGAGGGAGTGAATGAGGGAGGTGTGTGTGTATGTGTGCGCGCGTGCGTGCGTGTGTGTGTGTGTGTGTGTGTGTGTGTGTGTGTGTGTGTGTGTGTGTGTGTGTGTGTGTGTGAGAGAGAGAGAGAGAGAGAGAGAGAGAGAGAGAGAGAGAGAGAGAGGGAGAGAGAGGGAGAGAGAGGAGAGAGGGAGTGAATGAGGGAGGTTGTGAAAAGAGAGAGAGAGAGAGGGCGAGAGAGTGTGTGTGTGTGAGACTGTGCGCAGTCAGATGTGTGACTAAGCCGTGTGGAACAGTAGTTGGCTGTATACAGGGGGAAAAAACCCCGGCATTACATAAAAGTACAATTAGAATATATTCCGGTACGGTGCGGATTTTCATACCGGCACGCAACTCTATCTTTCATTACTGGCTAGACGTCCTTACTATAAAGGGGCTCACTGTGTTCCATTACTACAAAGGGGTTCAGCCTACAGCCATTGATCTGATTCTCATTAACGAACAACTACTTCGGGTTGTCTACTACTACTGCGTTAACCCTTTCGAGGCTCGCTGGATCCGGGTACGCGGCATAATGCCACGTATCCTAATGCGGCGAGACGCGAATGAGTTAACCATTTTCAGCCATAACACACATTGTAGCAAAAGATGGATCAACCATGATATTTCAAGGGTAGTGGCAAATGACAACAGGCGCCAAGCTAATCTGGCACTACCCTTGAATTATCATGGTCGACCCGTATCATGGTACACTGTGGTTAAAAGTGACTCCTCTGAATTTTGAAATTTGTTCAATGTTGAAATTTGGCAGACGCGAACTTAGGATGAAACGAGTTGAACGTTGAAAATAGGACCAAACACAATGCATTACACTGTCATGCACTGTCTTTGGTAGGACTGACCTGGCTGATGACGATGATGTAGGAGGGAAGACCCCACTGTTCAGGGAGGTTGGTCACCAGAATGGGCAGCTCCACCCACATCCCGTTGATGTCCACCCAGGAAGAGATGGCGAACACACACACCAGCGCGTGGACGACCAGCTTGGTGTCGACGAACAAACGTTTCAGCGCATCCATTGCCATTCTTTTCTAGACAGTCACGAGCGACTAAAGACACCTGCAAATCAGCATCACCGCCTGTCGTCGATGTCGTGAATCGTTCATTGGTGATGTTTCGTTTGCAACGAACGCCGGGCCCATGAGGATCTATGCCTCTTGGAGATGTTTGGAGTGTTGTCTATGTTCATAGCACAAGCTGTTTTCCGTGACTTCCCTCTCGTTCGTTGTTTGGAGTCGTCCGGCGTAAACGTGACCTCACCAATATCACGATCGTCAGTGTTTCTAAGTATGGCTTGTGATTATCTCACAGGAAAAAAGGACCGCTGAACTGAGTTTTCAGCGCACGCAGCGACAGGTCAAGTTAGTCTGAGCTGTCACCGTATGCAGACCGTGATAACGAGGTTTCAAAAACACACGGGTTGAAAGGTCACATAGTGAATATTGGACTTCTGTATACCGGATCTATCCTTCTCGTGAACACGGTAGGAAACCCGCCTATACAGAACGCACAGGTAAACTCAAAACATCTCAAATAAGGATAGATCCTCATGTGCCGCCTTTTAGTGCGGGGGCTCATGCCTTAAAATATGTCTGAATTACCTCTACAGTGTTATGTTTATGTAGAATGCATCGTAAACTTGCTTACCTTGTGGAAATGTCTACACGCAAACAACAACAAAAACAAAAGCACATATACTGAGAGGCAAAAGAAATGCGACATTTTTGGAATCATCGGAAACACTCAAGTGTTTTCTATGATTCAAAAAAAGTCGCACTTCTTTTGCTCCTCAGACGGTAGATGTTCCTAAACCTCGCAGGTCTCGCTTGTTACGGTCGAAAAAGATAAACATGTTGACTAATTATGTTTTGCCATAACCTCTTCGTGCTTGCAGCGCCGGCACTGTAAACAGTGCCGACGCCTACATACGCAAGGGGGTTAATTCAGAGCAGAAAGGAGGTTCAGAGCACCAGGCGCTTTTTTTTTTCTCTCTCGCACAAACTGTTTACGACCATGTAGGGTACATATGCGTGAGCCAGTTGCACGAGTCAAAACACTGGCTTTCCTGCTGGACAACGCGTCGAATGGAGGAGGTGTGAACATTGTAGCCGATGTCAAACCCACTCCCAATAATTCATGATAATTTCAAAGGCCGCAGATCGTCCGAAGCATTTTCAAGTGACTTATATCATACACCACTCAGAGAACTAGCAACCCAATGTCCCTGTAAACTTAGTTTGAAACCATGCGAATTTAAAGTCCCACGTAACTGTTCAAAGATACACTTCTGTAGCAGATGGTTACGAAACGCTGCACACCGGTCTAGTTTATGGTTAATTTAGACACAGGGAAATCCAGGTAAAGAAACATGACAATGACTCCACTCCGTCCTAGATATACAGCGCTTTCAGTACGAGAAACAGCTAAAATACATTGACACGCTAACGGCAGTGACTGTGTTTTTTTACAACAGCGTGTGTACTCTTTAGAAACTATTTTGGACTGCTCAGTTTCACGTTAATGATTAGTTCTACTACTATTGCTTTAAAAATGACTATGAAGTTATATACTAGTCAAGTTATAATTAAAGTGGTGACTGTTTATGCCGGAGCGACTGTCTAATAGCCGGCGCTATTCTTATGGCGACGGGCCCCCAGGTAGCAACTGTGAAAGTATTCGTCTTTTGTTGTCGTTGTTGTTGTGTATTTTTGTTATTTGTGTAACTAGTCTCAGCCAAGCAGAAAGTTTAAAAACATTATATTCTGTGTTACAGAGATACTAAGACAGGGCCGTCTTTAGTTGGCTTGTGAAGTTAGGGAGGTTCAGATCGGCCGTTGGGGCTGTTGGCGCCGGCCCATTAGACGCCTTGGCTACGGGCTTCACCCGTCCCGAGCCATTGTCCATATGTTTGAAAACTGTTGTGTGAGTGTATGTGCAAGTTGCATCTGAGGTGGCGAAACGAATTTTTTTTAGATAATAAAGTACTCTTATTCTCTCTTAACATATAATTGTTCCATGTCAGTGCTGCGCGCTAGTGTATGAAGTGTTTACCGTGTGAGTCTGTCTGCCTTACGCGGTCACATCTGTTGCTGGGTTGTTGTCCGTGTTCCTACCGTCCTATAGGTTTTACGTGTGCAGCCCCAAATTTGTTATCCCTGGTCGACATCTCGCCCTTTGTCCGAGCTCGTCGCTGACCGACCGGGATTGTCTGCTACTTGTTATTTTTCCCCCGCATCCATTTTGCCCTTTCAGTGTAAGTCAGTTTTTGCGTATTATCAGCGTCGCTCCCCCACCACACTCACACACACACGCACACGCATACATACACACACACACCCCTACTGTACATTTTCTCCCTTGCGTATCATCAGGTCTCTTCCCTACCGCACCGCTCACACACACAGCGGCACACACACACACACACCCACACACACACACACACACACACACACACACACACACACACACACACACACACACACACACACACACACACACTTACTCATACACACACACCCTGCTGCACCCTCTTCCCGTCTTTCTCTTTCTTGTCAGTCCCCACAAACAATCATGCTCATCAGATACACACACCAACAACTGCTATCTCTACGTCGCCACGCCACCTACTGCACAACCGGTGCCGCCGACAGTGTTGCAGATGCCTTACGCTGCATCCGATTGCGTAAGAGAGGCCGCAGGGGCGGAATTAGCAGAAGGCAGGACGCACCACCACACACACTACCACACACTTCTTCATCTCTTCCAATGCCCTTCCACCCCTTCCGCCTCCCCCCCCCCCCACCTCCCCGCCTTCTCCCCCTTCGTTCCTTCTTCTCCCATTTCTTCTCCTCTCGCCCTCTTCTACTGCTCCCTGCCCTCCTCGGCTGCCCCCTCCCCCACCCTCACCCCCTTCCTCCCCTCACCCCCTCCTCCTTCGCCTGCTTTTCCCTCCTCGTCCCCTCCTCCCCCTTTTTCCTCCCATTCACCCTCCCCCTCCCTCTTCCTCATCTTTTCCTACTCCCCTTCCTCCCCCTCTCCCCCCCCCCACCCTCCTCTCGCATCCTCTTTCTTACCCGGTTCTCCTTCCCCGCCTGTTCCTTCTCCCCACTCCACCCCTCACTCCTTTTTCCCCCCTCCATCCTCTCCCCCCCCCCTCCCTACCATCCTCCTCCTTTGTCCTCTTCTTCGTCCGTTTCTTCTCCCTCTCCCTCTGCTGTCTCTTCCAACCTAAAACTGTGTCTGTTCAATGCACAGTCTGTCTGCAAAGATGGCAAAGCCAACGTGATTTCAGATTTCATTCTAGACAATAACCTAGATGTTGTCGTGATCACCGAAACGTGGCTCTGCTCAGCTGGCGATGAACCCATCATCGACAGCGTCACTCCGAGTGGCTACCGCCTGGCCTCCTTCCCGCGTGCTTCCAGAGGGGGTGGCATTGCCATCATCTACAGGGACTGTCTTTCGGCTCACCTCTCCTTCTCTCAGTATCTGCCTTTTGCCCATCCCTCCTTTGAATCTGTCGAGACCGTAGCAACACTCCCTGGCCAGTCCCTCATCTTCTCATGTATCTATCGCCCCCCTCCAAGCTCTCAAAACAAACTCACAAACTCCATGTTCCTCACCGAGTTTGACCTCCTCCTTGACCACTACAGCACACGACCCGGAAAACACATCTTTCTAGGCGACTTTAACTTCCACTTTGACAAACCCGACCGCCCTGACACAAAACGTCTTTGCACGTCACTTTCAAACCACAATCTCACACAACACATCACTAAACCCACCCACCGACTCGGCCACACCCTCGACTGGATCATCACCCGCACCTCCGATCAACTCTTTATCGACTCTGACACCTCCTCTGTGCTACCCTCTGACCACCTCGCTATTCTCGTCTCCCTCAACCTACCCCCCCCCCCCCCCCCAAAAAAAAAAAAAAAAAAAAAAAAACCCAAGCTCCTTGTCTCTCGTCGCAAAATAAAATCTGTCAACCGCGAGAGCTTCTTCGACGAAGCTGTCGACCTTCTCTTGGACCCCGCCCCCTCTCCCGATCTTGCATCCCATTTCGATTCCTCCCTTCGAAAACTTCTAGACACCCATGCCCCTGTCACCACCTGCCCCATACCCAACCGACTCCCCTCCCCCTGGCTCACTGACGACATAACCGAGGCCAAGTGCGAGCGCCGACAAGCGGAACGCCGCTGGCGCTCATCTGACCTCACCGTTCACAGACAGATCTTCCAAACAACTAGATCCAAAGTCTGCAAAATGATCTCCGACTCTAAACGCAAACACCTTCAAAACCAAATCCTGGAATCCACTTCTTCCAAAACCCTCTACGCCACCATGAACACACTCCTAGGCACTCCAAAGACTCTCCTCTCCCCAACACACACAGCAAAGAAGAACTCCCGTCCGCTTTTTCTACCTATTTTTCGGACAAAATCCAAATTCTGCGCAACGCACTCGACACCCTGCCTTCTCCGCCTTGCCCTCCCGACCCCACCTTTTCCGGCACTCCCCTCTCGTCCTTCCGCCCCGTCTCTCAGGATGAAGTCCTCAAGACCATAAAATCCATGCCCTTCAAAATCTGCGAACTAGACCCCCTCCCAGCTTCTCTCTACCGTGACGGCCTTCCAAAACTTCTGCTTTTCATTACCGACATCATCAACGCATCTCTAGAAAACGGCTCCGTCCCCGATATCTTCAAGTCCGCCATCGTCCGTCTTCTCCTAAAAGAAGACAACCTCGACCCAAACGAACTCAGGAACTATCGCCCAGTCTCCAATCTCTCTTTCCTGTCCAAGCTTCTTGAGAAGGTTGTTCTCAACCAGCTCAACCTCCACCTCACCTACAACAACCTCCTCAGTCTATTACAGTCTGCTTATCGCAAACATCACAGCACTGAAACAGCCCTTCTAATATCTTAAACGATCTGCTTCTCTCCACCGACTCGGGCAACATCTCCCTTCTTACACTACTCGATCTCTCTGCCGCCTTTGACACTATAGACCACTCTATCCTCCTCCACCGACTCAACCACTCCTTCGGCATCACTGACTCTGCTCACTCCTGGTTTCTCTCCTACCTCTCCGACAGACAGCAGTCCGTCACCATCAACGGCGTCTCTTCCAACCCAGTCACGCTCTCCTGCGGAGTTCCACAGGGGTCCGTCCTGGGCCCGGTCCTTTTCACACTCTACACCTCTCTGTCCAACATCATCCAGTCTCACCGCATACACCACCACCTCTACGCTGACGACTCACAACTGCTAGACAAAGACAAACTCGACAACACTCAGTCACTACTGACTCGCACGGCTGACTGCTACGAAGACGTGAAAAACTGGATGACAGCAAACAAGCTTAAACTGAACGACGACAAAACGGAAGCCATGCTGGTAGGCACTCACCAGAAACTCTCCCAGCTCCCTCCCTCTCTCCACCTTCAACTCGATAGCACCCACATCTCCCTCTCTGACTCGGCCAAGAACCTCGGCGTCATCCTCGATTCCTCTCTGTCCATGACCAGCTTCGTCTCCGCCACGGCCCAGGCATGCTATTTCCACCTCCGCCGCATCAGTCAGATCAGAAAATACCTCACTACCGAAGCTGCCACCAAACTTACTGTCTCTCTCATCTTATCTCGCATCGACTACTGCAACTCTCTCCTTTGCGGCCTCCCTCACTCCACCACTTTCACTATCCAACGCGTCCAGAACAACGCTGCCCGCCTCGTCCTCAGAAGAAAAAAAAATCCGACCACATCACTCCCCTGCTCAAGCTCCTTCACTGGCTCCCCATCCCCCAACGCATCCAATACAAAATTCTGTCTCTCTGTTACAAATCCCTGAACAACTGCGCTCCTGCCTATCTCTCCAACTTACTTCACCCCTACACACCTTCCCGCTCCCTCCGCTCTGCCTCCGACCCTCTCCGCCTCCACATTCCTCGCACCAAACTCAACACTTTCGGCCCCCGCTCCTTCTCCGTCTACGATCCATCCACCTGGAACACTCTCCCACTCTCTCTCCGTCAGAAACACTCTCTCTCCTCCTTCCAGTCCGCCCTCAAAACTCACCTCTTTCAACAGTTTTAGCACTATATCACCACCCTCCCCACCCCAAGCTGACCGTCGTAATGTATTTCACTATTTGTGGTACGTGAGTCATTGTCTAAAGCGTGCGCATGCGTGCGCGAGTTGTGAGTGCGCGCTTAGAGTTATAATTATTATAAGATAAGCGCATTATAAATACCGTAATTATTAAGTGCGATTACGCGTGTGTTCTTGCTGCGTGTCCAAGCCGTTGTTAAAGTTCATTAGGTGTGTCGACCAGGCATAACAACTGAACACAAATGGTGCTGAACTGTGTCTTCAGATTTATACGTAATAGTACTTTAACTGTTTTAGTTCCGATATACAATAACATGAGATAGCCTTGACCATAGAACACATAGAACAAAAATGTCAGCTGTAACCCAAGGTTTCTTTGCTTGTCGGTGTTTGCCAAGGATCTCACTGGCTGTTTGGGTTACAGCAGAGTTAAATGTGTCGATCAGTGTGTCCACGTCCGTGTCTTCTGCACCTAGAAGTAGCAGTGGCGCGAATTTACCTCCCATCTTTGCCTGGAAGGCTTCCGCTAAATCTGGGTCTTTCAGTTTCTCGAGGTCAAACTTGATTCTGGTGGGACCCTGCTTGTTGACCTTCTTTAGGTGGCAATGTCTGCTCCTGGAAAACTTCTTGTCTTGGCAATGTTCACACTGGTTTGAAAGCGTCTCTTCACCATGATGTAGTCAATTTGGTTATGGTGCCCTCCGTTCGGGCTGTGCCATGTCCACCTTCTGGATGCTTTGTGTGGGCCAAACGTGTTCATCAGCTTTAGATCATTTTGAGCTGTCAAATTCCAGTAGCCTTAAGCCTCTGTCGTTGGTCTCCGCATTGCAGTAGCGTCCGCATATGCCTTTCCAGTTCCTAGCAGCATCCTCTCCTATTTTGGCATTCCAGTCACCCTGCACCACAAGAATGTCTTTCTTGGGGGTCTGGTCCAGAACTTCTTGCAGTTGGTCATAGAAGTCTTCTATTTCCTCATCGCCATAGTCTGTTGTTGGGGCATAAACTTGTACAATGGTGATATTGAATGGAGTTGCCCTCAAGCGTATGGTGACAAGCCTACTGGAGACTGGCCGACAACTCATGACAGTATTCACGATGTCTTTGTGGACGAGAAATCCGACACCCTGTTCGTGTTTGTCTTTTCTGCCACTGTAATACAGGTTGTGGTTTTGCTGGGTTGATGTTTCTTCCATCGTACTTCGCACAGTCTTTGTTCTATGTGACAAGCGTCGAGCATTAAAGAAAAAGAAATCAGAGGTAGAAGGAGCTAAACAATACCGGGAAATTAACCAGGATATCAAGAAAAGCATGAAAAAGGCAAAGAATAAGTGGATTGAAGATCAGTGCAAACACGTAGAAGAAAATCTGAATAAAAATAATAGCAAAAAAGCATACCAGCTGGTGAAAGACCTGATCAGTGTAAAACAAGGACGCTCTTCGATCATTCAAGATAGTGAAGGGAACTGTCTTACGGAAGACCAAGACATACTGACGAGATGGACAGAGTACTGCTCAAATTTGTACAACCACCGAGCTGCAGGGGACCCAGGCATACTTGTCAACCCACCCGTGACCAACAATGGCAACTATCCCTGTCCTCCGAGAAGAAGTAGAGGCTGCAGTGAAGTCGCTGAAAAAAGGGAAGGCAGCAGGAGCAGACAGCATCCCTGCAGAGCTAGTCCAAGAAGGGGAGAACAGACAATAAGCGCCTTACTAACAATCTGCAATAAGATCTGGCAGTCAGGGGATTGGCCCACACCATGGACCCAATCACTTATAATAACTCTCCCCCAAAAAGGCAACTTACATCAATGCCAGAATTATCGCACGATCAGTCTTATATCCCACCCAAGCAAAGTCATGTTAAAGATCATACTGAACAGGCTGAAGCCACAGGCAGAGGAAATCATAGCTGAGGAACAGGCAGGCTTCAGACCAGGGCGCAGCACAACTGAGCAGATCTTCAACCTGAGAGTTCTATGTGAGAGGTACCTCCAGCACCAGCAAGACCTCTATCATGTCTTTGTAGATTTAAAAAAAAAACGTTTGACAGGGTTGTCGCATGCAGCCCTTTGGTCCACCATGAAGCTATACAACATCAATGCCAACCTGATCAAAGTCATAGCAAACCTTTACAACAAGGTCACTAGCGCAGTCTGATTCAACGGCAAAATAGGAACTGGTTTAGGATTACAGTTGGAGTCAGACAAGGCTGCTTGCTCTCACCTACTCTTTTCAACATATTCCTGGAAAGAATCATGACGGACGCTCTGAAAGAGCATGAAGGAACTGTCAGTATTGGAGGCAGAACAAACACGAACTTGCGCTTTGCGGACGACATTGATGGCCTTGCAGGAACAGAGAAGGAGCTAGCTCAGCTGGTGGAAAAGCTGGATAGTACAGCCACTGCGTATGGGATGGAAATCAGTGCAGAGAAGACCAAAATGGTGATCAATAACGCCAGTGGCATTGGCACTGAAATCATGGTTGGAGGCCAAAAACTTTAAACAGTTAAGAAATTCAAATACTTAGGAGCCATTGTGACAGATGAGGGATCAAAACCAGAAATACTGTCCAGGATTGCGCAGACAACAACCGCACTGACAAGATTGAAGACCATATGGAAACATAACACTCTGCTCCAAGATCAGACTGATGCGCTCCTTAGTCATCTCAGTGTTTTTGTATGCCTGCGAGTCATGGACCCTCACAGCAGACCTTGAAAGGAGGATACAAGCCACTGAAATGAGATGTTTTCGAAGGCTGCTTGGCATTTCATACAGAGATCACATCACGAACGTGGAAGTGGGAAGCAGAATCAGGCAAGCCATCGGGTCCTATGAAGACCTATTAGCCATTGTGAAAAAACGCAAACTGAAGTGGTACGGGCATGTCACGCGTTCAGCAGGGCTTGCCAAAACAATCCTGCAAGGCACTGTTCAAGGAGGACGAAGGAGAGGAAGACAGAGGAAAAGATGGGAGGACAATATCTCAGAGTGGACAGGACTGAAGCTGGGTGATACGCTAAGAATGGCTGAGAACAGAGAGGAATTGAGAGAGCCGATTGCCAAGTCATCAGTGGTGCCCCAACGGTCGGCAAGACTACGGGATATAGATAGATAGCCTTGACCATGATAGTTCAAGTTAGTTAGTTATTTGGGGTTAAAGCCGAGCAGGCGACTAAGGCCATCTCACGGCGGGCCATGATAGTTCAAGGGTGGTGCCAGGACAGCTTGGCGCCTTCAGGCGCCAAGCTGTCCTGTCACCATCCTTGAACTATCATAGTCGAACTATCCCCTTCACTGTAATATACTGATATAGCCTTCACACCTCCCGAATTCGAAAAATATTGATCAACCTCAGGACTTCAATGGGTTAAATTTATGGTTCTGATAAGAGGTTTGTTGAGTAACACTCTTCTGTCTTCAGATCTAGATTTACGACCTCTTCACACCAACTTGGGATCTGACGATTATTGTCCAGGAGAAACGCGTTTACACAGTGTGTGAGCTCATCAGTGTCAATGTACACGTACAGTGAAAACTTATTTCTTAATTCCTCTTTGTCTTTGATAGTATACAGAAAGGGGGGGGGGGGGAGGCGGGGAGTTAAACGTTTATGGCTTAACGTTTTCTGTCCACCACGAAGGTGATTTCAAAGACGGGGCACAGAAAAGTCTATACAATTTTGTTACCCCAGAGTGGTGCGAACCCTCCATTCGGACGATCCGAGAGTCGAACGCTCTGAGCCACCCGGCTCCCCGTATACAGAAGAAAACTGCTGTGCAGTCATACACAAACTAGAACCCTTTTTGTGTTTTTTTCGTGACTTACCGAATGTTCCATGAACGCCCTGCACCGATTCAAGTGAAGACTGACAGCCAGGCTGAGCAAGCGAGCACTGAAAAGGTCCGCTGGCCGACGTCGGCCTTAATACGACGCACCGTCCTAAAGGCGCCTGCGGCGTCCGTTCGACAATTTCTTCCAGGGAATCCCTGTTGGCGCGCCGGGTACAAGCTCACTGCTAATGTTCACTTGAGAAAAAACAAACAAAAAATAAGCATTACACTGTAATTCAGTGTGACGATTCAGTGCATATGCGTCAGCCGTAGCGCTTATCAGCTCAGCGAATCGAAGGAGACGACTAGTGTGTATCAGTGATGGAATTCAGGAAGGAGAGATTAGGCGTACGTGCAACAGACCACACTGGGTAGGGTGGGACATTTTTGGCGTCCTTTAAACTGCCAGCATGTTGTGTCTTGTTAGCGTTACTGGGCACGAAACGCTAGGTGCGTTGGCAAGTTGATCGGGACATGCTGGACTACAGCACCAAACTGTCTGAGGTACTTCATGAGGTCATATCGTTTTATTCTGGAGGGGGCGCCCACGTGACATTTTCTTGTCTCGATTCGCACGTGACGTCACAGGAGCGCAAAGAAGGAAGATTGCGTAGTAATGACAAAGCCCATGTCATATTTTTTGTCTGTACTAATATGACGGCCTTCTACTTTCAAAAGTGCACCGTTATCTAGGGTCTATTTATCTAATAATAGCTCTCCGGCACGTGCTAACGTTGTCGTCTACTTCGCGTTCCGCAAACACCATGATGGGATTCGCTTCTGTTTCGTCAATAAGAATACGTTTTAAAAGCGTACACTCACTCCGGAGGTAACGAACAGAGCGACGCAGGCAGTCGCTAAGTTATTTCGATCTTACTTGAGCAATACGCACATGTATAACTCATAAGTCTTTCAATGCAGACACATAATGTTCATGGTATAGCCCAACCTCACTGTCACTGTGAATGGAACATTCCAACACACAAAACACAATCACGCTGTATCAAAGCAAAAGCGAGCGGATGAAAAAACAAACAAAAACAGATGATGATGATGATGATAATAATAATAATAATAATAATAATAATAATAATAATAAAGGAGATTTGTTATGCGCTTATTCTAAAGTACCTTTAAGCGCTGATACAATGAAAAAGCTAACAGCAAACACGCGCACACGCACGCACACACACACACACACACACACACACACACACACACACACACACACACACACACACACACGTGACAGTGGTGATGAATTGTGCATGGCCGGGGAAATGGACTAGTAAACTGAGGCAGCGTTGTAGAGGTGGGTTGGATTGGATTGTACATTGCTTAACGTCCCGACAGCAACAAGATTTTCTCAGGACGTGCCTGCACTGCTTGTGAGAAAAAAACAAACAACAGAATATTAAATGTATGTCGCTAGCCGGTCCAATACGTTAAATAAACTTACGACAAGGGGCCTAAATAAAGCTAAGACCATTTAGCAAACACACATCCAATATCAAGAGCTACAGGCAGCGCAGACAGTAGAGAGAGTTTAAAAAAGGAAAATATAGGTGAATGGACCAAGGGTAGACAGAAACATATGCCCCAGAATAGAGAGGAAAACTCACCCTGTGGGGCTGACCAGGGTGACCCTGGGAACTAAAAAGTAGTAACCCCACCCAAGTCCCCCAGGGCAGACCCGGGTGGGGGGGGGGGGGGGTTGTAGAGGTGAGTTTTGAGAAGTGATTTGAAGGAGGAGAGCGTTTGACAGTTACGGACAGGGGCCTGAATACATTTTAACATGCGTTGATGTGTACATAAAATTGTAAAACTTTTGAATAATATAGCTATCTTTCTTTTAATGAAGACACTCAATGACAGTCCAGATAAGCAGTTTAGAAGACGTTCTCCAAAACCATTAAACTCGAAAAAATGGGAAAAGGTCCTAATAATATATCTGAGTGTACGGAACCGTGGGTATGGACTTTATCCTGATTGTGCACTACTGAATGTCTTCATAAACGGAAGGTTACATTTATATAAATACGGTCATAAGTCTATTGATAAGTCTGTGTTGATAATACCACCACCATAGTTTGTTGAGTACAGTGGTTTGGAGAACATGAACAGCTATTATGGTTCTGATTATCGCTGAGAGTCTTCAGGAAATAAATGTTATTCAATAAGCTTTCAACTCTAAAGGAAGCGTCAGATAGTGGTTTTTTTTTTTCCACGCCTGACTAGTTTTTCCTTAGAATCTTACACTCGCGATTGAGTTCATACAGCGTTAGAGTGTAGCCTTCTGTTTGTATCAATGAAGGAAGGATGACGTCATTGTTGAAACGCAGTGTGTTTTGTGCTACGTCATAGTTCCACACCAAACTGTACAAGTAAATACAAATACCTTTATTGTCCCAAGATGGGAAATTTCTTTGCAGCGGAATTTATCTTTAACCCATTCAGCCCTGACGCACTACATCAGGAGATGGGTCGACCATGATAATTCAAGGGTAGTGCCAGATTAGCTTGGCGACTATCCTGGTGCATAGTAATCAGATGACGACTCCAAAATTTGAGAAATACGGCTGTCGGGCTGAATGAGTTAAAACAGACGTAAAAACAAAAAAAAATGTGAACATAAAACAAATAAATACACTTGACTGACTAGAACACACCGACCGATTACAGTATGTGCACGTATAAAACATCACAACCGTCTGTAATGTTAAAATCCACCTAGAAAGAAAACGTGCTTAAAACTGAGACGACACTATCTTATACCACGCGCACAACACACACACGCACGCACACACGCAAACACCCCCCCCCCCACACACACACACACAATTGCGTATCACATGACATTGCAAATTCATAGACCTTAGGCTGACCTCTTTACCGTCCTTCAACTGATGCCATGACTATATGTCTATAATAATAATAATACCGTTATTATATAGGCGCTTTTTCTCAATTTTTGGGAAATCGACTCAAAGCGCCGCGCCTGAAACCCAACACACACACTCACGAAACAGACACGGATTTACGCCATTTAAGACAAACACAGTACAAGACAAACGAAGGGCCAGTCAGCTACTGAAGTTACAGAGATTTTTTTTATCGCTTGTATTTGAAATTTTGTAAAGTGGCCTGAGACCGGTACCGGTGCCATGGCATCATTTAGAAGACGGACAGATGATGGCACGAAAGAAAGACGTCAGCGAATTGTTTTGCACGTCACAGTTCCGTATCTCCTGGAGGGAGGCAACACGGCATATTCTTCGGATAAAATATGAGTTTCACTAGATAAAATGTGGAAGGCTTTGTTAAGCCCCTGCTTCTCATACAAAGAAGAAAGGCAGGGCTGCTGAACACCAGTTATTTTGCTACTGATGTTGATAATGCGCTGGAGCTTAGTCTTATCTTTTAGGCTCATGTTCCCAAACCAACAGACGCTTGAATAGGTGAGTACACTTTGAATAAAAGACTGATTAAAGAGCGTTAAAATATAGTTATCAACATTAAACTTGCGCAGCTTCCTAAAAAAATACAGGCGTTGTTGGCCTTTCTTGTGCAAAACATCACACGTCTGTCCCATTTAAGTTTGTCATCAAATGTGGTTCCGAGGTATTTGTACTCGGTCACCTTGCCCACTATTTTATCAAAAATGACAGTGTCAGACTGCGTTTGAGGTCCCCCCCCCCCCCTGACGTCAATGCACATAATGATCTTCGTTTTGCAAGCATTGATGCACAGAAAGAAGCCGCGGCAGCAGTCCACAAAATCCTGCACGACTAGACCGTGACTGGTTTCGTCATCATAGAGCAGGCTCAGCAGAGCAGAATCGTCTGAGAATTTAATCAAATGCCTGTCACTGTGTGCACTCCTGCAGTCATCTGTGTACAATATAAATAAGAGTGGTGAAAGCGCACAGCCTTGAGGTGAGCCTGTAGAAACAGATTTAACAGTAGACAATGTGCCGTTTACCCGAACTTTTTGCGGTCTGCACACGAGGAAGTCTATGATCCACAAGGCCAAACTGTTACTCAGCTTAAAATCACAGGTAAGTTTCCTGAAGAGCTAGTGTGGTTGAAGCGTGTTAAACGCGGCACTCAGATCCAGGAATACAATTCTAGCATGAGTTTTACCCTTCTCAAGGTGAGTGTGGATAGGGTTCAAGAACGTTAACGTGTCATCCTCAGCCCCTCTTCCAGGCCTGTACATGCACTTCAGCGGGTCCAATAAATGTGCTGTACAGTTCATGAAGTGAGATTGACTAATTTTTCAAAGGTTTTCATCAGGTGAGATGTCAACGCAATAGTTTAGTACAGAATGGCGGGTCCTTTTAGAAATTGAGACAACTATGGACATTTTCCACATGGTGGAAACCCTTTGCAGTTATAGAGAGGCTTGAAAGATGGTATGGAAGATGTCACAAAGCTGCGAGGCGGCACAGTGTCTCAAAACGTGGCCAGAGATGCCATCAGGGCCAGCACTCTTCCTTGTGTTTTTACGGTCAAAAATATTACACACGTCTTCCATGCTCATTTGGATGGTTTCATCTGACCCTGAGGAAGCGTTGATGATATCTATCACAGAACTAAAGTCATGGGTGTCAAAGCGACAGTAAATGTATTCAATTCTTCCGCAAAGTCACCATCGTTATTACCACATAAAGGCGTCAATCGAGTGAATGTTCCGCTCTTACTCTGAATGTCAGTCATTGTTTTAATACCCTGCCAAGTAGATCTCAAATCCCCTGTCTTAAATTTAGTTCCTATTTTGTTTTTGTAATTGTCCTTAGTTTTTCGTATTTCAGACCGCACAACTCTCTGAATCTGTTTTCTGTCTGCAGGACCAGACTCAAATTAAGCCCTTTTCTCGTGCTTAACACTTTTTGTGACCCAAGGTTTGTTGTTGGCATACACCTTGCACTTCCTAACAGGTACAACTGTATCGACACAAAAAGAGACATAACTTGTCACCACATCTGTCAACACATCTAGACTCTCACAAGACTAATGGAACAGGTCCCAGTGCGTACAGTCTAGACAGCCCTGGAGTGTAACAATGTTGTCCGTGCCTTAGGTTTGTAATAAAGTGTATCACATCGCACACTATCCGATGAAATGGCCTGTTTGTTTCGGCCGGCCGGACACACTCTTTTCTCACAGCAAGTCAGTCAGATTTTTGCGTTTAAGAATGAGGTGTGTTTCGAGGACGTTTTGCTTTCGAAGCCGGTACTCCTCTCGTCAGCGGACAAACCGTTTGAGATTTCCACTTTCACAGCAGTTTTTGGCTGTTGTTGTTTCAATCTCCTACATTTAGCCCCGATTTACTTATCGGGTCAGATGTGTTTGCCCCTGGTTTTGGGGCATTTTTCTTAATTGTTTTTTTTAATTTTTTTTTTACGTTTTACCAAGATTTTTCTTTTTCCTCGTCTTATTTGACCGAGGGTGTGAAGCTTCGTTTGCTTCGCTGGGTTAGGTTTTCCACCTCGGGTCGACACAGTGGGCTGATAGGTTTGTTAGCGTGGTTTACACGTAACCCTTCGCTCGTAGTTTGGTATGGAACAATGAGTTCTTCAATTCTTTGAACTGCGTTATAGCAGTTTCTTGCGATGCGGAGTGTTTCTCCTTTTAATAGACCTTTGAAGACTCGGTTGGTGGGCCGATGGGTGCTGTAAACAGTGTGTCCGGCCGGCCGAAACAAACAGGCCATTTCATCGGATAGTGTGCGATGTGATACACTTTATTACAACTTGATCGTTGGTGTGTGACACCGAACGTGTTGTTCCGCGAGGTCAGACTCCGCTCTGATCCGCTATCTCGTTTGCAATGGACTGTGATGACAGAGCCGGCCGAAACACTCTCACACAAGTCAGTCGCATAAGAATAAACGCTTTGATGCCAGCGTAAGAAAAAGCATTAAAATTAAACACGTCCTATGGCTGTCTCAGCAACAGCAAAACATAAGAGCGTCAACGAAATAAAGTTAATAAACAACTCTAGAATGAGTCACAGGCAGCAGCCGGACGCACAATGAAACACTGACGAGGTTGGAGGACCAAAACAAACGAACCAACCCGTAAAATAAATCGCCTTACAAGCTTAAAGACAATTAAGCTGCCGGCACTACCGAAAACAGTCGCCAGGTGACTCAGTAGTGAACCCAGAATCACTTTTGGGACCTGGTTGGCGTAACAGGAACCAACTTCAAACAGACCAAGTGGATGTGAAACACACCACTACACCGCAGAGAAAATCCAGCCATAACCACGCTGTAGTTCAGCCAGAATAAGAAAAAATAGAAGAAAAAAAGAAAAAGAAACGTGGCGGGGCAGCATGAATTATCTCGCTCAGGCAAGTAGCAAAGCTACATAGTCCGTATGCCGTCACCCGCGCAGCTTTCGCACTACTACCTTGGAACGTAGTAGAATAATGGACTGTGGATTGGTCTTTGAATTCATGACTGCTGGGCACGGCGCATGATCGGACCAAAATACCCATGACCATCAGCGAAACCTAGGATCCTCTGTTTTGGGCACATGCATAAATGTATGAGAAACCTCACTAACAGAAGTCCTATAACTTGCGACAGAACAAGGCGAAAGAGTAAAACTACCCCCAGGGACACGCCGGAGACGTACGGGGTTCTGAACAAAAACCTCCCCGAATACCGGCCTAGACTCGGTACCAAGGAAATAGCAAACGTGGAGACTAAAACGAAGCCGAATCGCTCGAAAACCCAACACCCAACACGGGGACTTGCCACACCACCCGGCACGACGCTCAATACACAACACGTGGAGAGCCGACGCAACACAAAACCTCAAGACGTAACTGACCTGTACCATAGAGGCACAGAGCACCGTGACGGGGCAGCATGAATCATCTCGCTCAGGCAAGAAACAAATTACATATATGCCTCCACTTACACATTCCTCGCACTGCTACCTTACAACGGAGTAGAAGATTGGACTGTGGATTGGTCTGTGAACTCATAAATGCCGGGCCCGGCTTTGAGTGGACTACAATACCCATAACCACAAGCGAAAACCTGGGACTCCCGACTCTGGCACATACATATATGTATGAGTAGCCTAACTAACAAAAGTCCTAAACCTGTGGCACAACAAAGCGAAAGAATGAGACTACCCCTAGAACAGCTCGGAGAGTAAGGGAGTTTGAACTAATCCTTCCCCGAATATCCAGACTCAGCACCAAGGAAACGCCGAAAACCCAACACCCAACACGAGGACGTGCCACACCACCCGAACGGACGCGCAATACACAACACGTGGAGAGCTGACATAACGCAAAAATTCCAGACGCACCCGCACCATGACCGTGACGTGGCAATTCCCACGCCTAGGAAAAGGTATATAAGCCGGGAAACTTCGAATGCTCATCAGTAAACTTGAGTATCTCAAACAGCAAATCCTAGCGGAAGTTCAGTCCCCTACTGACATGAGCAAAGCTTGGAAAGCTGTCAAAAAACTTTAAAATAGATATAATCCGTCTCCTGTGCCATTGATAGATAAGGGAATAAAATATACTTCTGACCAAGAAAAGGCTGACCTATTTGCCGCAACTTTTGCTGCTGTCAGCTCTACTGAAAATTTGACACCAACAGCCCGTAATTTTCGTCATCTAGAAGAAAATTTGCCAGCCTTTCAAAACCCATCTGTGTTACCATTAGCCGGCTCGGAAGACTTAAATCTTCCTTTGACCTTGTCTGAGCTGGATACTGTATTATCTCAAGTGAAGGGTACCAAAACTTCACCTGGCCCAGATGAGATTACGTATATTATGATAAAGAAACTCCCCCCTGAGGGGAAAAACTTATTATTAAATTTATATAATCAGTGTTACAGAGAGGGTCTACTACCACAAACTTGGCAACATGGAATTGTTATTCCTATAATAAAACCGAAAAAACCAAGAAATTTAACTACTTCATTCCGACCTATAACTCTCACATCGCATGTGAGTAAGATATTCGAGCGGCTTATAAAAAACCGCTTCGAATATTATCTAGAAAAAAATAATGTAATACCTGTCGTTCAAGCAGGATTTAGAAAGAAAAGATCAACAATCGATCAATTATATGCTCTCTCGTCAGCCGTAAAACAAGCTTTCAAGAGGAATTGTAAAGTTGTGGTTTGCTTTTTCGACGTCAAGCGAGCGTTTGACGTTGTCTGGCACCAAAAATTGTTGCAAAAACTCAAGATTCTTGGTCTTACTGGCAGTATTTTTAATTATTTTCAAAATTTTCTTAAACGCACTTTGCAGGTCAGGTATGGGCAGACCCTCTCTGCAATACATAATACTGATTGCGGGGTTCCTCAAGGCACCTGCCTTGCCCCGCTGCTATTTAATGTTATGATGGCTGAGCTACCTGCCTATCTTAAATCCAAACTTGATAAATATGCAAATAATACATTAAAAATATCCCAATATGCCGATGACATCGCCATATGGAAATCTGTTAAAACTATTAACCTTCGAGGTAGGGAAATAGCCAAAGAAAAGTGTATCAAATTTCAAAAGGCGATTGATGAAATTTAAAAATATTTAGATAAACATGGGTTTGAACTAGCCCCTGATAAAACACAGTTGATAATATTTAGTCCACAAAAAGTTAAACTACAAAAGCAAATTACCATCACTAATGATAATATTAAATACCCCATAACTCCTTTAAAACAGATTACATTTCTTGGGGTGCTGTTCTCGTCTACTCTAAACTGGAAATTGCATATCAATCATCTTGTACAGAAGACGAACGGTGCAATAAACTTAATCCAAATTCTTAGACACGAGGCATGGGGCAGAGACACCAAATTGCTGGTGCACCTGCACCATGCCCTGGTACGGTCTAACTTAAGTTATGGAGCCGAATGTTTTTTTTCGGCTTGTAAATCGGATCTTAAAATGCTCGAACGAGCAGAAATGCGTTCCCTAAAATGTATTCTGGGCGTACCTCATCATGCCTCAAACAGCGCAGTGTACGCTATGGTCAATATTTTACCACTCAACATTTATAGATTAAAATGTTGCACCAAATATGTTAACCGTATTTTTGAGACAGCTAACAGCGCCCAAGAGGCTTATCTAAATGAAATTAAAATGGATCGGCTTGAACAAACCTGTGTAGCAATACAAAAGCGTAAGGTACAGTCCTCACTTACGTCTATAGTTGCTGAAGTGCTGAAGCCGGCTGGAGTGGTGCCTGTCACTATCTCCCCAGCTCCGTTGCCTCTCAGATCTCCTTGGACCCTCCAGATGGCTACTATTAAAACTCAGATACCGGAAATTACAAAAAAAAAAAAGTAATATACATTTACAGAAATCTAAAACACTAGAATATCTTGAAGTTACTTATCCACACGCTCTCACCGCCTATACTGACGGATCCGTCGGTGAGGATGGTGAGGTGGGGTGTGAAGTGTTTATCCCAGCCCTGGGGAAAATGCTAAGCTATTCGCTGGGTGGGGGTTGGTCCATATGCACGGCAGAGCTTGTGGCCATTTTGATGGCTCTTAATCATGTTTTGACTCTTCCGCTGCAGATGTACCAGCTCCTGGTTTGCACGGACTCCAGGGCTGCACTGCAAAGTTTAGTATTAGGTGAAAGATCTGTTCGACCTGATATAGTGATTGAAATTAAAATGGTTATTCATCAGTTAATCAGCCGAGGGGTTGTTGTCGCCCTCCAGTGGGTCCCGTCGCATATCGGCATTCTTGGTAATGAGACCGCAGATAAAGCTGCGCGCACTGGTGCCGTTGGAGGGCCCGGTGCCCAGCCGATCCGACTCCCGCTCGCCGCAGGGGAAGCAAACATCCGTATAGATAAACAAATTAGAGAAATTTATATTTCTAATCGTAAAACTCTTTCAGAGAGCTGTCCGGGCGTCCTGGCATATAAAATTAGTAAAGAACATACAATTTATAAAATGCCTTTTTCAATTGATACAATAAATAGAATATGTACTAATAGTTGGCGGGCTCGTCTGTCTAGACCTATATGCCTTTGTGGCGGGGACCTCACTCCGGATCATGCTATCCTGGAGTGTGGGGCCTTCTCTGCAGAGTGTGTAGAATTGCGCTTATTATATCCTAATGCAACAGCCATACATACTATCTTAGAATCGGCCGACCTAGACACTGTTGTCAGGGTCGGCCATATCATTTCTAAACCACCTTTTGATAAATTTATATGAAGACTGATATTAAAATTAATATTAAGAGGGCTTTTTGCTCTATAGCTGCAATATCTTATTCTTATTATTTGTATTGGGTATCCTGGGGCTGCCTTTGTGCGACCTCTTGTGATTACCCATTTCAATGTTATTACTATTAATATATAGTGTTTGGTGACTCCTAGCCTGTGCTCGCTTGTGAACTGTTTGTTTCTTCTTTTGAAAATTTTGATCCTCTTTAATTTTAATTTTAGTTTTTTTTTTTAACCTGATTTTAACAGTGGTCCTGAAATTTTATCTATGAACAATTAAAGGTATTCTTCTGTAAATATGTATATAATGACCGTTGTTTTGGGTATGATGATAGTGAAAGAGTCTATGTGTTTTATGTAACGTCAACTAAAGTTTAGCTAGTTGGTCCCCGATCACTTTTGTGCCAGCGGGACGTTAAATAGGAATTAATGAATGAATGAATGCTCATCAGTTCAGGCTTATCATGAACGACGGAGCACGACTCACAAGGAGAAGATGACGAAACAAGTCTCATTAAGACTACAAATTGAAAGCTGAAACGACGACCGACGCTCAAAACGAGTGAAGAAGATCATTAAGACTACAAATTGAAAGCTGAAACGACGACCGACGCTCAAACCGAGTGAAGAAGATCATTAAGACTACAAATTGAAAGTTGAAACGACGACCGACGCTCAAACCGAGTGAAGAAGATCAGAGTGCACAACTGAAACATATCAGTACCTACAGCACCCATCGGCCCACCAACCGAGTCTTCAAAGGTCTATTAAAAGGAAAAACACTCCGCATCGCAAGAAACTGCTATAACGCAGTTCAAAGAATTGAAGAACTCGTTGTTCCATACCAAACTACGAGCGAAGGGTTACGTGTAAACCACGCTAACAAACCTATCAGCCCACTGTGTCGACCCAAGGTGGAAAACCTAACCCAGCGAAGCAAACGAAGCTTCACACCCTCGGTCAAATAAGACGAGGAAAAAGAAAAATCTTGGTAAAACGTAAAAAAAAAAAAAAAATTAAGAAAAATGCCCCAAAACCAGGGGCAAACACATCTGACCCGATAAGTAAATCGGGGCTAAATGTAGGAGATTGAAACAACAACAGCCAAAAACTGCTGTGAAAGTGGAAATCTCAAACGGTTTGTCCGCTGACGAGAGGAGTACCGGCTTCGAAAGCAAAACGTCCTCGAAACACACCTCATTCTTAAACGCAAAAATCTGACTGACTTGCTGTGAGAAAAGAGTGTGTCCGGCCGGCCGAAACAAACAGGCCATTTCATCGGATAGTGTGCGATGTGATACACTTTATTACAAACTTTAACGTTGGCATTTTCTCGGAGACTATTCAAGC
>BTPG01000001.1:289734208-289759943 GCA_036245525.1 Semisulcospira habei | reverse complement strand
AATGGCAGTGAAAAAGTACAATAGAATGCCGTTTTATGTAAAATGTTAAATTTGTGTAAGCATAAACAGTGTAACTGGATTCTTTTCATCATGCACAAAAAAGGGAATACATGCATATATGCACTTGCCCCATCACGGCTTAATATAAGCGGCTTCATCTCTTGCTTTTAACCCCCACCCGGGTCTGCCCTGGGGGACTTGGGTGGGGTTAACTACTTAGTTCCCAGGGTCACCCTGGTCGGCCCCACAGGGTGGGTTTTTCCCTCTATTCTGGGGCATGTGTTTCTGTCTACCCTGGTCCATTCACCTGTATTTGCCTTTTTAAAACTCTCCCTACTGTCTGCACTGCCTGTAGCTCTTTAGCTGTTCTGTTTAGTTTTTTTTTTCACAAGCAGTGCAGGTACGTCCTGAGAAATGAGAAAGCCTTGTTGCTGTCGGGACGTTAAGCAATGTACAATCAATCTTGCTTTTAACCCACTTGTGCATGCAGCCACTAAAACTGTTCACAGTTTTGGCGCTGCGTGCACAAGAGAGTTAATCCACAGCTTTATAGTGTGAAGGTCATTCCACTCGCACAAAACAAATCACACAATAATTTTAACACAATTACTATACATTCTGATCAAGATTTCATGAGCATTGAACACAAGCTGCACATTTGCACAACAGAGCGGCAGGCAAACCATTCCCGTCTCTGCTATGATTGATCAATCGAACCGACTGACCAAGTGAAGATTGATTTGATGGATTAGTTCGGTGATTAAGGTCCACGGTGATGATGAACGCTCCAACGGCGGTTTATGGCGGACCGGGATTACGACCCGAACGCTGATCAATTCAGGCTCATCATATTGCCGCTGTACCAACTTGATTTGCCCGGACCCTTTCAACAGACATGCTCTATTGGAACAAGTCGGTCTTTTCGCCTGGCGGATCAACAAAAATCCGGGTTTGCGTTTTGGTTTTAATGAAACTATAGGCGCAACCCAACACAGGTTGCCTCCGTCGATCCACTACGCACAACGTGCGTAGCGGATCGACGGAGGTAACCAGTGTGTAACTACTTGCATGATTACGGTACATGGATATCAGCAGTAGCGAATCGAGGGAGGCAACCAGTGTGGTACTATGGCCATCACCCCATCTCAGCACCATGAGGCATCCTTGAAGACTTTGATCTCATTGACAAGAACAAAGCCGGTGAGAGCGCCGACTAGCGCCCCGATCTGCGTGGCCGCACCGTACCAAATTAGGGCACGCCGCCCCACTTTTCGCATGAAGCCAGCCACGGAAATCTTGCCCAGGGTCAGAAAGAAGGACGCCCCGACCCAGATTACGACCTGGTCCGAAAACAGCAGACGAAAACATGAGATTATTTGGTCAACGATAGATAGTATTCTGTTTCATTTGTGATGGAAAGCGATGCCACTGAAAACCAACGTAGTGCTTCCCAGTATAATAGGCATTGTTTTTTTGGTTTTTTTTTTTAATTAATTTATTTATTTAATATAAAGCAGAGGTAGGCGGCCTACGCCAAAACTGTACAGTGTTTCGTCAAAAACCGTGCATTAATAACCCGGACAAACGTGATATATCGCATGTTTGTCCGGGCTTTTAACTCGTTCAACTCCGACACGCCAAGGCAAGACATATGGATCGAGCGTGATAGCTCAAGGGTTGGGCCAGAATAGCTTGGCGCCCATAGGCGCCAAGCTATTCTGGCACAACCCTTGAACTATCACGCTCGACCTGTTTCCAGAAGTGTAATAGTCTTCAGAGGGAAACATCAAAATTTGCGGATTTCGGTCCTGGACTGAGCAGAATGTGTCAATGCACTGTTTTCGTCAAAAGACTGAACTGAATTTTTGACCTACTTCTCATTTCCGGAACTCGTCTTGATTATACGTGTATGTTTAACCCCTTCGCTGCCAGTATCACGAATATTGCGTCTGCCACGACTGACTGCACACTGACTGAAGGGCACAGTCAGAATTAGGCATAAAGAACACAGGACTAAGAAGAGACATAATCCTCTTGAGCCCTTGCGACTGCGGGGGCTCATGAGGGTTTATGTCTCTTGCAGCTGGAAAGCGTTTGCCTTGCCCCGGCAGTGAAGGAGTTAAAGTCGACTACGTAATAAATAAGGAAAAGACTCTGCGGGGGGAGGGGGGGAGAGAGAGAGAGGGGGGGGGGGAGACAGCATCCATCCATTCAACTTCCTAACCGACCAACAGGGTACTTGACTGACCCACTAGCTAGCTGGCTAGCTAGGTAGCAACTAACATAATAAAGTAATCACACTACACTAAAGAAAACTACCAAGCATATTAATTTTAAGTAGGTAAAAAAGCACAGCCCGGAGAGAACTGTGCATTACTGACCAATGATCATAGATCTAGTTGGTCCAATCGAAGTAAGCAAAACGCTCGTGTACGCTCAATCGAGTCAATCCAACCAGCGTGATATGAAACAAGGATCATACGAGTGTGGGCTTAATATGTTAAATTAACCCTTTTCACTCTGATACATTGTTTGAAATAAATTTGACCACGACAGTTTAAGGGTAGTGACAGAATAGCTTGGCGCCAGAGTCGCCAAACTATTCTGTCACCACCCTTGAACTAGTGTGGTTGATCTATCTCCTAATCTGTAATGTAGCCTTCGCGGGACAATAAGCCACACTGAACAATTTCAGCCTCAGGATGTAATTGGTTAGGTCATGGCTGATGATTTACGAACCTTTTGACACTGGCGTCTAAGAAACTTGTGTGTCAAATGCAAGTCTAGGCTCACAAACCACCACCACTTATGGTGTGACACATACATCTACACAATAATTATAGCGTATAGAGGTAACTCCTGAGTACTTAACCCTCTAGCTGTCGGTCGAGCTTTTGGTCACGGTGATCCTGCACTGAATCACCGCGACCAAACGCGCTACCCACAGCCAAAGGTTCAACCTAGTAAGTCACCAACTACCGCCATCTTGTAGGCTTCGCAGCTCTAGAGCTGATGAAAGTTGAGTTCAGAAAACTGACATAAAAGCACACCTTAAGCATGTTCTTAATTAAACGAACTTTGGTTCGCGAACTCTGACAATCTAGAGTTCGCGATCTCGGGCTAACCAGGTTCAGTGGTTCTTAATTGGACGACCTTCAGGGTAGCGTACATTGATACTTCCCGTATACACTTCAGTTGTGGCAGAGCTTTTTCGCAACGCTCAGCTCTTGTAATCCCTGAACGTTTGATTATCACATTAATTTTTGTCTTCATACGTTGTTTCTTTGTTTTGTTTTCCCTTTCCATTTGCTTTCCATCTTTGATTGACCTTTGCTCAACCACCGCTATTGTAGTTGCTATTTTATTGTGAAACAAAGTACAGCTGTTAGCAAAATACTCATGGCTAGAGGCAAACAAATAGAACATAAATTACGAGTGGGTCACCTCAACGTTTTCCATCTTTATTATAAGGTATCTGACTTGTCGGCGTTTTTTAACAGTCCCACACCGTTCGACATTTTCGGCCTTACCTTGTCACGCCTAAATTCAAATATCAGTGATGATGGTGTGAAAATTCCTAATTTTAGTATCATAAGAAGAGAGTCCTCCTGTCACGGTCAAACAGGCATTGCTGTATACGTTCATCACTCTATTGAACACTTAGTCTGTAGGCGTAAAGACTTAGAAACGGCTGAAGTAGAGTGTGTGTTGACTGAGGTCAAAAGCCCGTACTGCTCACGGTCATTTGTTGGTTCATTACCGCAATCCTGCGTCTAACTTCGAGTGGTATGACAATTTTACTACTAACCTAGACAAAGTGTATAAAGGGCAAAATGACGTCATTCTTCTTGGTGACTAACATAAATATGCTTAAACCCCATCCCGCATAGGACACTACATTTTCTTTATTTGGCCTAGTACAGCTAGTTAAACACCCCACTAGAATTACCGCCACGAGCTCTACACTCATTGACCACGTCTATGCAAACAAACCGCAGGCGGTGTCCGATGTTAGTGTCTCAGATCTTAGTGTTAGTGACCACTGCCCCGTGATTTGTTGCTGGTCTATAAAACTCCCCAAATTAAAGAAACATCGTCATACCACAACAACCTACAGGTCGTTTAAGCATTTCAGTCGTAATGAGTTTCTACACGATCTTAATAACACTCCTTTTGACGAGGTCCTTCTCACAGATGATCCAAATGTTGCGCTGTCCACTTGGTACAGTTTATTCCTTGGAGTATTAGACAGACATACGCCGATTAGAACAAAAAGAGTAAAGAGTGAGATACTTCCCCCTTGGCTGACAAAAGAAATAATGCATGCCATGTCGGTGCGAAATGACCTAAAAGTTTGAAGAGAAAAGAACTTTAGCGAAACCGTATGAGGTCAATGGTGCGAGCCGCGAGGAGAGATTTTATCCGCAACACTGTCAAGGACAACAAAGATGTGTCAGCAGTGTGGCGGGTACTAAATTCGATCACCCGAGGCAATAGCAGTAGGTCAACAACCATCCCTAGTAATCTCTCCGCCGACACATTCAACGAACATTTCTTGTCTGTTGCGGATTTGATAACTACTCCTAGTCGTGATACAGAGGCTGACATATGCCCCGATTACTTAGTTAATTTCTGCAACATAAAAACAACTGGCACACCACCATTTAATATCCCCATACTTGCTGTGCACGAAGTGGGCAAACTAATTAGTGACCTAGCTAATAAGAAGTCTTCCGGCCATGATGATATCAACCCACAAATATTAAAGTTGTCTGTACCATACATTATAGAGACCCTTACTTATATTTACAACTTATGTATTTAAAAGAATGTATTCCCTACAGACCTCAAAGTTGCAAAAGTCGTTCAACTGCCAAAATCAAAACATTGTACTGACCCTAACAACTATAGACCCATTTTTCTGCTGTCAGTATTATCTAAACCCCTCGAAAGGCATATACATAAACACCTGTCTGACTACTTAGAATCGCGAAAGTTGCTACATTCGTCTCAGTCAGGATTTCGCCCTCGGCACTCATGTCATACGGCTCTGAGCAGATTAACAGACACATGGCTTTCAAATATGAATAATTCGCAGCTGACAGGTGTAATTTATCTTGACTTTAAAAAGGCTTTCGACTTAGTGAACCATGGATTTCCAAACTTAAGCATTATCTTCGAAACGACATGGCTGTTTCATTTTTTATGTCATACCTCGAAAACATAAAACAGAAAGTAATTGCTAATGGAGCCTACTCTTCTACTAAAGATGTTAAACTCGGGGTTCCGCAGGGGTCAATCTTAGATCCTCTCTTATTTTGTATTTACATCAATGACCTGCCTCTAAGTCTCACCTACGAAGCAACACAGTGTGATATGTTCGCCAATGATACCTCAATCCACACAGCTAACAAAGACATACGTGAAGTTGAAAACGGCCTTCAAAAAAGTCTCTACGATATATCAGCATGGTGTAAAGTCAACAATTATTCTGCATCCTACTAAAACAAAATCTATGATTATTGCAACACGCCAAAAGCACCAGTTGAAACCATTAAAGCTTAATCTATCACTCGGCGCCAACATCATAGAACAGGTAGCCGAACATCGTCTATTGGGGGTCACAATTGATAATCAGCTGAGGTGGCAGATGCACATTGACAATGTCTGTAAAACGGTCTCTAGAAATGTCTTTATGTTGTCTAAATTAAAGTATTACACAGATAGTGAAACCAGAAAATTGTTCAGTAATGCACACATCATGTCACATATAAACTGCGCATCGACGGTGTGGAATTGTTGCAGTGATGTCCACTTAAAAAGACTAAATTCTTTACATAGGAGAATGGCAAAATTAATTCTTCCCGACCCGCACTTGACGACCGAGGAAAAACTCAGTAAAGCTGGATTCCTGCCCCTTCAAAATCATTTTAAATATAACAAAGGGGTACTGATGTTTAAAGTGTGGAACCATAGCGCTCCAGAATATCTAACAGAGTTGTTAAAAAAATCAGATTCCTGCCATGGGAATATGAGGGGTCTTTATATTGTTCCAAAACCCCGAATAGATATATTTAAATCTACTTTGTCATTTGCGGGTTCCACCACTGTGGAACTCACTCCCACATCACGTTAAAGCCACTCAGACATTATCTCGTTTCAAGGCAAGTCTTTATAGGTATCTGACATTACTCAAATAATAATATCTAGTTATTCTAGACACACGAATGTACGTATATATTCTAACAAATTATGTTATGTGTGTGTGTGCGTGTGTGTGTGCGTGTGTGTGTGCGTGTGCGTGTGCGTGTGTGTGCGTGTGTGTGCGTGCGTGTGTGTGTGGTCGCGTGAGTGCGTTTGTGCGCGTATGCGCGTGTTTGTGTTTAGTGGACTGTATATTTTGTATCACTGTGCTTTGATGTCCCTGTTTTATGTATATTTTGTACTTAGTCGTAGTTGTAGCAACGGCAGGTACGAAAAATGACAGTCACTGTGTTAATATCTTCAGCGTTGTAAAATAAAGATTCATTGATTCATTGTTCGAAGTAGTTCGAAGTAGTTCACGAACCTCGGCAAACCATAGTTCGCTGTCGAAAAACGTTCGCTCAACGTGTTGAGCAAACCAAGGCGAACCTTTTCTCTGATTGGTCAAAACTCTTACCCTCTTCTGCGTTGGAGATAAGAAGATAGTCACCGATACAAACAAATATGTCGGACGGCGATATTTCACTCGTGCGAAGAACAAGACCTATTTTTTTTTTTTTATTGATTTGTGGGAGGCGCAACGCTGTTCTTGGGGTCGCTACTGCAAGGAGTACAAAAACAAACATCGTTCAAATCGCGAAGCGGCATAGCGGCAGCTATTTTGAACACCTTCGCAGACAGTAAGTACGCCGAATCAAGCACTTCAGTTAAGAAAGAGAACCATGGCAAACCTGGTTTGCTGAAGTTCGCCTAGGTTCGTTCAACCTCAATTAAGAAACAAACTAAAAGATCGTCGATCTTCTCCGATCTAGGTTTGCCGATCAAAAGTTCGTCCAATTAAGAACAGCTCTTAGTGGCACTTTGGTGATAATTGATAGAGCGTACTCTTAAAATTACCTCCCCCCGTAAATTTTCCACGATATTTTGTTCACAATCAAGGTGTTTTTTTTTTAAAATTATTTATTTATTTTTTTTTAGCCACAATCGACTTGCGAAAGTCGCTTCGTGAGAAATGGCGATCTGACGAAGATTTCCGACCAAAGTCGTACGCGATCGGTGGTACGTACAGTCTGGTGACGTCACTAACGAAACGGGCTAACGAAACGGATTTCGTTTGTCTTCTAAGTCTCTGATAACAAACATGACTTACCGCTATAGCTCCGCCTGCCATCGTGCCCACTAGAGGAGGTGTGGGACTCATCGTTGCTGCCACGATGATGTAAGCGCCACAAGCCACCCCTAGTGTCGTCACTGCCGTGATGACGCATGGTGACGTCACGGCGAAGAAAATGGAGATGGCGCAGGCCACGGGGTTAGCGATGTTGCTCAAGGTCACCACAAGGTTATAGTTGGAGATGCCGTATGGTAAGCTAGAGTAGACCTGTGAAAACAGTAGAACCTGTTTTCAGCGATCGCCATTGAGAGAGATTACCTGTCATTAAAGACCATCATTTAGGTGGCTGTCGCCACCTAAAGACCATCATTTAGGTGGCTGTCGCCACCTAAATGATCGTCTTTAATGACAGGTGACACTTTTTGCCTGCAAAGACTTCTCTGAGAGCCTCTGTGTTTTAGAGGGACGAGGGAGACACACATTCACAAACACACCCCGAGTAAGAGACACACATACACACAGTATGAGAGGCACACACACATACACAGAGACACACGCACACGCTGAGTGAGACACACACACACACACACACACACACACACACACACACAGAGACAAAAGTCTCAGAGTGGGTTACCTACCATTTTATGTGAAATTGGGTTTCCATATTTCTATTTATTCTTGGGCTCTGGAGTTGATGCGAATGTTTAGAACTCAACTTATAACTAAGCTCTACAACTTAAAATAAAATAGACATTTTCTAGAAACAGAGCCACTGGATGGAGAAAAAATGGGTTTCTACCAATAACGTGGGTGCCTCTCACACAAAAACTGGCGGCATTACAGTGAAAATGGGTGTCCTTTTCAAATCATTCATTTTAACATTAGGCGTCTGTAATAAGGTAAAGTTCACGGAATATTTGATGCTTCTTTTCTACATTTATTTGATTGTTGTTATTCTTTTTTCAACTTAATGTGTATTCCTTTTTTTCCTGCATTAAAATTGTCAAACACAATGACACAACACACTAAACATACCTCTGCTTTATTTTATTATGATTGTTTGGGTGGGGTTGTGGGGGGGGGGGGGGTCATCACTTTTGGTTTATAGAGCTGCTGAATGCTCTCTTATGAATGAAAGATTTTCATTATTAGTGGAATCAGTAGGTCATTTCAGAGGCGCGCACCGAGTTGCACGTCGAACCACTCACAAATACACATTTGGAGTGCACCAGATGGATCCAGTTGGCCAAGTCCCACATTCCACACTATAGGACAGCTAAGACTGAGAAGCAATCGCGGCGTTTATGGTGCGGTACAAGGTTTAAAACTAAGAAACTGTTGTTTTTAGAAGCGTGTCGGGCAAAAGTTTTTATTAAAACTGTTTTAAAACCTCTTTTAACTCACCTTTTGTTAATGTTAAAAGTGTTTTAATTTACAAGCGTGTCGTAACTGTTATGCATCTATTCCAACGTATAGTGCTGGATATTTTTCCCATTGTCGCCTTCTCGCTTCGCTCAACACTCGACTTTCCAGTCCTTCACTCAAACGGACAGCATTCACACAAATAATACTTTACTATTACACCTTTTGGCAACATTAGGTTTCTTTCTCTGACCTAGCATTACATCCAAAAATGGCCCATCCAAGCCTGCACTCTTTTTACTGCACTAAACCACTGACTGCAGCAGACGACGCACGTAAGGACGCTGACTATGTGACGTCATTTGCATTCAATCAATTTTTTGCATACAATCCAAGAGAAGATGCAGCCAAAACCAAAGCATTCATAACACCGACAAACCTACAAACAAAGCAACAGGTTGAACCAAAAGGTCGGGTAGGACACAAGACAACAGCAGCCTCACCCAAAGTCTATACGTCCTCTCCCACACTGCGCACTCAATCACTTCACTTCATAGCAAGTTGCTCGCGTACAAATATATTGCCCAAGTCCCTGGCGCACTGATACATTGCTCTCAAATTTGCGACTAGACATGACCTCCCACCACATGACCCCGGAACCACAACACAACTCAACACTTTTTTTTAACAAAACTACACCCTCAAATAATAAACCTCAGTTTGCAGCAACATAAACAATTTACTCCCTCACACAACTACAATACAACCCCCCCCCTCTCCCCCCCTCTCCGCCACCCCCCCCCCCCCTACCTTTCGTATCTCTCCGTTTCACTTCGGCTCACCGGCGCATTCGGCCGATCACAGGTATTAAGTTATTTATAGCTGAGAAGGGTGATTTGTCGCACACAAACACCCATTTTAGGGGTTTTGTGCACACATACACACACACACACTGCTGGGACAAGTTCAAACACACTAGTGGAGTGTCTTTTAAACACAAAAGTGCATGATGTAAAAACGCCAAAATGAGAAAAACTGATTTTTAAAAATATTTTTTATGACTTTTTACCGCAAGAAAATGCAGAAACAACCCTCAGAAAAAATGGGTGTCTGCCTTGGGCACCCAGCATTTTACACACACCCATTTTCCATAAGGATGGTAAAGACAGTCACCCATTTTAGGGCTTTTGTGTACACACACACACACACACACACAAAGTAACACACACACAGAATGTGACGCACACATTAACTCACAGAGAGAGAAAAAGAGCTAACCTCGGCTAATATGGCACTACTTTTCAGTTATAGCGGTCAATCTATCTCCCTGTTTTCGCGCTTAACACACACTATATATATATATATGCCCACAATGAACAATTAAATGACACACCCCTCCCCCAACACACACACACACACACACACAGACCCTCCTCCCCCCCCCCCCACCACCCCTCCCCGCATCCCCCCCCCCCTCAACACGCACACACATACACAATGACTAACAAGACAGTCTAAATTAGGCGTACAGACGTACCTGTATGGAAAGAAGGAAGCTGGATATCAGAAAGTTGATCACCACCACCTGTATCAGCAAGAACGTCACCTCCCCCTTGGACACGGCCTTCTGGCTTTCCTCCCCTTCTGACTGCTTGCCCTCCGCCCCTCCCGTGGATTTGTCTTGGGCTGCAGCACCATTAGAGACCCCACGCTCCGAAGTATCTTTGGTACTTCCAAGTTCCTGGGCTTTGTTCGAGTTTATGTACTGGAGTGCGTGAACGTCGTCTGGCGAGCGTTGTTTCTTGTGTTGCCCAGAGCCTGTGTCGTATGAAAGGTTGTAGGATGATTTGTCGACGAACTGGTCTTTGCAGTATCCCCAGTAGTTGATGAGGGAGAAGGAAATGATGGAGAGGCCGATGAGGGCGGAGAGAATCAGGAAGAACACCTGTTGTGAGTAGAGTATTCCGTTAATCCGTTCAGTACCCGTGTCACCCCACTTTCTGCAATTTCGTTAGTTCAAGACCAAAATAACCCTAGATGTCCAAGGAACATGGATTCAAAGTGGTGTCAGCAAGAGGCATAGACCTTCATGAGCCCCCGCAACTGCGGGGGCTCATGAGGATCTATACCTCTTGCAGTTGGGTGTTGTTTAAATTTTCTCGGCACTAAACAGGTTAATCAGGAGCAGCTCCCGCGGCCGTAGCGTTTGCGGGAATACCCGTCAGAGGCAGAGGACCCCCCCCCCCCCTCCTTTCCCCCTCCCCCGCAACCCCGCCCCCCTCCCGCCCCCCCCCCCCCGCCCCCTCCCCCCATGTCCAAAATACTTAAAATGCTGTATGAATGCTCCTTTTGGGGGTTTAGACCCGGCTGTCTGAGACTAGTGACCGGTTCCTTGAAAGGTCGCCGGCCCTATTGGCCGGCTGTCAAAATTGCTAGCGAGAACGCTGCGTAACCCATGCATTTACCTCAAGGCCCATTTCTAAGATTTTTGGAGGTGTCACTTAACCACTATGTATTAGTTAGCAGGAGATGGATCGACCATAATTCAATGGTAGTGCCAGATTAGCTTAAATGACACTACCCTTGAATTACTAATGGGATCATATTGCTGCGATCTTACATGTACGGAGAATCGCGGCGTCAGCTACTTGGGGTACACAAAATAACGACCATGATAATTCAAGGGTAGTGCCAGGTTAACGTAAGTGGCACTACCCTTGAATTAGCATGATCGATCCATTTCCTGCCGTAGCACGTCAGGACTAAATGGGGTCATAATATTGCAGCGACCTTACCTGCACCGAGAATCGTGGCGGCAGGTACTTGGGATACACGAAATAATCCGTCACGTTGACGACACTGGCGTTAGTGCTGAGGCTCCCGTTGACAGTCTCCTCTCTCGTGGAGCTGCCGTTCACGCACACGATCTCTCCCGCCCCTTGCCCCAGAGCCAGCAGCGCCGGAATTAAGCCGCTGAGACCCTCCCCGAAGAAGTAGCTGGGCAGGTAGCTGGGTTTCAGGACGGCCATGAAGGCGGTGAAGGCCATGGAGGACGTGCAGTCCATGACGGCCAGACAGAAGCTGAGGGCCAGCAGGGCGATGCTGCGTTCCTGTCCTGCTAACTCGGCTGAAACGTCGGCAGACAGAATTGAACCCGTTTAGCCCCAACCCCCTACAGCAACAGGAGACGGATGGACCATGATAATCCAAAGATAGTGCCAGATTAGCTTGGCGCCTACAGGCCATGATAATTGAAGGGTAGTGCCAGATTAGCTTAGCGCCTTTAGGCGTCAAGTTAATCTGGCACTGCCATTCAGTTATCATGGTCCACCCATCTCCTTCAACTGGTACATAATCGTTGAGTGACACCTCCAAAATTGAGCAAATGTGGCCTTGGGGCTAAATAGGTTAAGCATTAACTCATTCAAGGGGCCCCCGCATCAATAGCTGGCAACGCTATACGACACATATGCAGCTATTGATGCGGGGCACCTTAAACGAGTTCAGTTTTTTTTTTCTTAATTAATATGGTGGTGATCTAATCTAAACTTATACACTATTAACCAGTGTTGATGAGGTTGAGCCTGGGATGTCAACATTTATTTTATTTTTTTTTAAACACTAACACACAGAATAATAAATCTACAAACAATATTTACAAGGTTTGAATTGAACACAGCCAAACTAACCCCCAGAAAAAAATGTTTTCATTTATATTATTACGAACAAACAAACACTATGAGGTTTTGTTTGTGACGAACGACTCCCCCGCAGCAACGAATGACAGCGCAGTCACGTCGGATAACCAGCTTGCACCATAAGCGTAGACAACACCACAAACATCTACAAGAAGCACAGATCCTCATGAGCCCGGGGGCTCATGAGGATCTATGCGTCTTGTAGATGCTTGGGGCGTTGTCTACACTTACAGCTGGTTATCCGCTCTCGTTCATTGTTTGATGCGTCCGGCGTAAACGTCAGTGACCTCTCTAAAGGTCACCTGTGCGACTCCACAGAAATGCGAGCAGGAAGGTGGAGATGAGCCCCACCAGCATGATGGCGTAGGACGTGACCTTGTCCAAGGTCGATTTGTAGGCCCGGGTCTTGCCGACACAGTTTGCCAGAATGAAGAAAACGACGGGACCCACATTAGCCACCTGTGAGGGAAATTTAGTATTAACTGATTGTGCACGAGGTACGAAATGCTCACATTTTGGAGTTATCCTCTGAGGACTGCATTACAATTCAGGAGACAGATCGACCACGATAGTTCAAGGATGGTGGCAGAATAGCTTGGCGCTTATAGGCGCCAAGCTATTCTGCCACCACCCTTGAACTATCATGGTCGAGCCGTATCTTGCTGTGGTGTGTCGCGGGCAGAATGAGTTAAGATTTATTTGTTATTTACACTCCAGTCCCTTGCCGGTGGACGAAGATTTTTTCAAATCTTTGCAAATTCAACCGCAAAGATCAACGTGGCTCAGCAAAAGACATTGATCCTCATGAGTCCCCGCAACTGCAGGGGCTCACGAGGCTCTGTGCCTCTTGCAGTTGGGTGGTGTTATATTTTTATTGGCACTGATCGGGTAACAATCAACTCTAAAGATCCCCAGTCGTTAAATGATCATTGATACAACGTGGTTTCAGCAAGAAGTATAGATGCTCTTGAGCCCCCTCAACTGTGTCCGTGTGTGTGTGTCCGTGTGTGTGTGTGCGTGTGTGCGTGTGTGCGTGTGCGTGTGCGTGTGCGGTGTGTGTGTTAGCGAGAGAGAGAGGGGGAGAGAGAGAGAGGGAGAGAGAGAGAGAGAGAGGGAGTGAGTGAGGAAGGGAGTGAAGAGAGAGAGAGAGAGAGAGAGAGAGAGTCTGTGCGTGTGTGAGACTGTGTGCGCAGTCAGATGTGTGGACTAAGTGGTGTGGAACAGTAGTTGGCTGTATACAGGAGAAAAAAAACAAAAAACGGCATTACATAAAAGTACAATTAAAATATATTCCGGTATGGTGCGGATTTTCGTAGCGGTACATAACTCCATCTGTCATTACTGCGTAGACGTCCTTATTATAAAGAGGTTCAGCCTACTGCCTTTCATCTGATTCTCATTAATGAACAACTATACTAATGGTCAAAATTTAAGGGCCACTTTTTTTTTATCGCAGACGCACCGACAACACCATACAAATAATGTAACAATACTTGGAGTCAGTACTTTGCTAATTTATTCAGTGACAATTTCATTTAAGTTTTGAGTAAACGAAGCAATTGTAACAACAGCAGTACGTTAGAATGTTCACCTACCCCTCATTTGAAAGGTCACACAAGACTTTTTCAGTCAGTAGCGAGTGTACCCACCGTTTGCAGCCAAGCATTCAATGAAGCGTTGACGTATGGAGTTCACCAGGGTTCGGATAACATGTTGTGGGATCGCTTCCCACTCTTTATGCAGGAACCGAGTCAGCTGGGGGACGCCTTGAGGTGGGGGGTAGTTGCTGACTACATGTTGCCCCAGCACGTCCCAGAGGTGCTCGATGGGAGCCAGATCAGGTGAACGAGCTGGGCACTCCATCCTCATGATACCCCGTTGCTCAAGGTACTCATCCACCACACGGGCGCGATGAGGTCGAGCGTTGTCATCCTGCAGAACAGCACTGTCGCCTATGGCTTGGAGAGCTGGCTGGATAAGGGGCTGCACAATTTCGTCCCGATAGCGCAGTCCAGGCAGGGTGTCTCGGATGACGTGGAGAGGGGTCCTGCCTTTTCTGCTGAAAACTGCCCAGACTATGACTGAGCCTCCTCCGTAGCGATCCACCTCTTGGACGCATCCATCCGTGAATCGATCGCCCTGGCGTCTCCAGACCCTCACCTTGCCGTCGTTTAAGGACACAGTGAACCGTGACTCATCAGTAAACAGAACCTGAGTCCACTGGAGTCTGTTCCACGTCACATGTTGACGACACCATGCAACCCGGGCTCTGCGATGAGCTGGAGTGAGGGGTATTCTGAATGAAGCCAGGCCATTTTCGCGCAGACGTCGGCAGACTGTGCTTCTGCTGACGTTAACGTTTGCAGCTTGCATCAGTTGACGTCACAGAGTGGTTGACGTGACAGTTCTGTCGCGCAGAGCCGGCCACACAGAGGTATCTGTCCTCGCTTCTGCTGATGCAGCTCGGGCGTCCTGAGCAGGGTCGTCGTTCTGCCCTTCCAGTTTTGGGAATCGTGCCATCAGCCTCTGGATCACTGAATGGGACACCCCAAGACGTCTTCCAACTTCTCGTCCGGAAATTCCATCCTGCAGCCATGCTAGCGCCCGGCCTTGATCTACTGGCATGGTGGCATGGTTAGGAAAGTGACAATTATGCCCCTACTGTACCGGCATTTGTAACGAAACAGAAGTGCTCAGTGTTCACGACTGACCCCTTTAGCACGTGCATCACGACTTTACCGAGTTTTTTTTCACCTGCTTGCCATTGGTACGCTTGCCAATATCGCACAGCTTTTCACAAAAACTGACGATGTTTCACGTGCATTTGACACGTTCGTGGAAATTGATGAACTGTTGTCTATTGTTCCCTGTACAGTGGAGTGTCTAAGGTCAACTTTTAACCCATTTGGATCGAAAGAACATTGTATTTTATTAGCGTACTTGCGACGATAAACAATGACACAAAAAGTGGGGTGGCCCTTGAGTTTTGACCATCAGTATACTTCGGGTTGTCTACTACTACTTCGTTAACCAATTCGAGGCTCGCTGCATCCGGGTACACGGCATAATGCCACGTATCCGACCGCGGCGAGACGCGAATGAGTTAACCATTTTCAGCCAAACGCACATTGTAGCAGGAGATGGATCAACCATGATAATTCAAGGGTAGTGACAGATTAGCTTGGCGCCATCAGGCGCCAAGCTAATCTGGCACTACCCTTGAATTATGCCATCAGGTATCTGGCACTACCCTTGAATTATCATGGTCGACCCGTCTCATGGAACTGGTACACCGTGGTTAAAAGTGACGCCTCTGAAATTTGAAATTTGTTGACTGTTGAAATTTGGCAGACGCGAACTTGGGATGAAACGAGTTGAACGCTCTGAATGGGACCAAACACAATACATTACACTGTCATGCACGGTCTTTGGTAGGACTGACCTGACTGATGACGATGATGTAGGAGGGAAGACCCCACTGTTCAGGGAGGTTGGTCACCAGAATGGGCAGCTCCATCCACATCCCGTTGATGTCCACCCAGGAGGAGATGGCGAACACACACACCAGCGCGTGGACGACCAGCTTGGTGTCGACGAACAAACGTTTCAGCGCATCTATTGCCATTCTTTTCGAGACTGTCACGAGCGACTAAAGACACCTGCAAATCAGCATCACCGCCTGTCGTGTGTTAGGAGTCGTCTGGCCTCAATAAATATCACTAAAATCGTGTTTCTAACTTCGGCTTGTGGTTTTCTCACAGGAGATAAAGGTCTGCTGAAGTCTTCAGCGCGCGCGGCGACAGGTCCGGTTAGTCTGAGCTGTCACCGTATGCAGACCGTGACAATGAGGCTTCAAAAACACGCGGGTTGAAACCGGATCTATCCTTTCTCGTGAGCACGGTAGGAAACCCGCCTGTACAGAACGCACAGGCAAAACTCAAAACATCTCAAAGAAGCATAGATCCTCATGTGCCGCCTTATAGTGCGGGGGTTCACGCCTTAAAATCTGTCTGAATTACCTCTAGTGTGTTATGTTTATGTAGAATGCATCGTAAACTTGCTTACTTCGTGAAAATGTCTGCACGCAAAACAAAACAAAACAAAACGAACAACAACAACAACAACAACAAAAAACAGGCAAAGCGCCCAAAATAAATATATACTGAGAGGCAAAAGAAATGCGACATTTTTGGAATCATCGGAAACACTAAAGATCGTCCGAAGCATTTTCAAGTGACTTATGTCATGCACCACTCTGAGAACTAGCAACCCATTGTCCCTGTACAATTAGTTTGAAACCATGCGAATTTAAAGTCCCACGTAACTGTTCAAAAACACTTCTGTAGCAGATGGTTACGAAACGCTACACACCGGTCCAGTTTATGGTCAATTTAGACACAGGACAAGCCAGTTCCAACACTCGTCGTCTTAATACCAAGTAAGTCAAATAACATGACAATGACTCCACTCCGTCCTAGAAATACAACGCTTTCAGTACGAGAACAGCTAAAACTAGATTGACACGCTAACGGCTGAATAAATAAGTGCGATTTCGCGTGTGTTTTTGCTGCGTGTCCAAACCGCTGTTAAAGTTCATTAGGTGTGTCGACAAGGCATAACAAACACACATGGTGCTGAAATGTGTCTTCAGCTTTATACGTAATAGTACTTTAACTGTTCTAGTGCCGATACACTATAACATGAGATAGCCTTGCCTATGAAATTGCAAGTTAATTCGTTATTTGGGTTTAACGCCGAGCAGGCGGGTAAGGCCATCTCACGCGGGCCATGATAGTTCAAGGGTGGTGCCAAGCTGTCCTGGCACCAACATTGAACTATCATGGTCGAACTATTCCCTTCACAGGACACCTCACGAATTCGAAAAATACTGATCTACCTCAGGATTGAATGGGTTAAGTTTTATGGTTCTGATACTAGGTTTGTTGAGTAACACTCTTCTGTCTTCAGATCTAGATTTACGACCAACTTGGGATCTGACGATTATTGCCCGGGATAAACGCGTTTACACAGTGTGTGAGCCCATATCAATGTACACTTACAGTGAAAACTTATCTTCATTCCTCTTTGTCGTTGATAGTATACAGAGGAAAAAACGTTAAACGTTTAGGGCTTAACGTCTTGTGTCCACCACGAAGGTGATTTCAAAGACGGGGCACAGAAAAGTCTATACATTTTTTTTTTTACTCCAGATAGGTGCGAACCCACCATTCGGACGAGAGTCGAACGCTCTACCCCAGAGCCACCCGGGCTCCCCGTAATACAGAGGACAAAATTAATGCTGTGCAGTCATACTCAAAGTAGAACGCTTCTTGTGGTTTTTTTTTTACTTACCGAATGTTCCATGAACGCCCTGCATTCGTCAGGACCGATTCAAGTCAGTGAAGACTGACAGCCAGGCTGAGCAAACGAGCACTGAAAATGTCCTCTGGCCGACATCGGCCTTAATACGCGCGCGCCGTCGTATGGGAGCCCGCGGCGTCCGTCCGACAATTTCTTCCAGCAAATCCCTGCTGGCGAGCCGGCTACAAGCTCACTGCTAAGGTTCACTTTTAAAAAAAAACATGACCCCAAGCAAACACATTACACTGTAATTTGGTGTGACGACTGCATATGCGGCAGCCCGTATGCCGAAATAATCAGTAGGCGATCAGCTTTCTGTGCCCTGTTTGGGTGTGACTCAATTTCATACAAGTTTAACTGAAAGGAGTGAGCGCCATCCAACTTCAAGAGGCATAGATTATCATGAGTTCCCGCAGGCGCGGGGGCTCATGAGAATCTATGCCTCTTGCTGGTCTTATTTTGAAACCAGCCTTTGTCGGTTCTTTGCCAAGTCAAATCAGGGCAAAATACTTTTATTAATACCAAGACGGATTTTTCTTTTTAAACCTTGGAAGTCGATTTATGCAACTTGCAACTTCCAATTTACGGATAGATTCTCGTGCGACCTCGCTAGCTGCTGGGGACCATGAGGATCTATGCTTCTTCTTTTGCTTGCTCTATTTTGTAACCATGATCCTTGAGAAGTGGGGCATGTTTGGCTTTGAATTTACAGTGATACCATAAGATCGTAACACATGTAGAGATTTTGTAACGTGTGACACATTGCAGAGGGAGCTTCACGGGGACTTGTCGTAGGGTGCTGCAGTCAGTCAAAGACTAGATTGACTCTCTTCTGTAGCCGATAAATCAAGATCTATACATATGCCGGGATTTTGTGTCGCTTGCTGCATATTGAAAAGAAGTTAACAAATTGTCGCAGCGTGTTGCAGCCGACCAATGGCGGCATACCACGCCACAAGTTCACAATATACCACGCAGTATGACGCAAGGGGTTTGCAAGCTTGCAATCCCCTTGCGTCTTATTGCGTGGTTTGTTATTGTGAACACGTGACGTCAAAGTCCGTACTTGTGTTTACAGGCGTCTCTAGACAGAACTTCAGTTCTCTGAAGGCAAAAGACAGTAAGTCCATTTTTGTGAAAAGCGAGATTTTCTTTGTATTTCAATGAAAATCTCGCTTTACATAAAAATGGACTTGCCCTCTTCTTCGCCTTCACAGGGCAAACTTGTGGCCAGTATCAGTGATACGCTGGTTGTACCCATCGATTCTTTTTGCTGAAACACTGGTTGTCTCCCTCGATTCGCTGCGCTTATCAGCGCAGCGAATCGAGAGAGAAAACCAGTGTTTATTGGTGATGGGATTCAAGAAGGAGAGGTTAGGCGTACGTGCAACAGACCACCGCACTGGGTAGGGTGGGACATTTCTGGCGTCCTCTAAACTGCCGGCATGTTATCTTGTGTCTTTGTTGGCGTTGCGGGACACGGAAAGCTAGGTGCGTTGGCACTGAAGTTGATCGGGACACGCTAGACTGACTAAAGCACCAAACTTTCTGAGGGTACTTCATCAGGTCATTCTTTCATTCTGGACACGTGACATTTTTTATTGTTAGACGATAATGTTAATAGGATAGCCCCACTGACTCGATTTTGTCGGGTCTTGCTCTGCGACTATCAAACCTAGAATCTTTAAACTTGGCAGGTTTAATGCCCATAGGATGACCTTTCTGGAAATACCTGCTTGAAGGACCTTTCAAGGTCAAGGTCACAAAAGGGCAATGATTATGCAAAAATGTGCCTTTTTGCTGAACTCTGTTCTTGTTTTCATATACTAAAACGGTTAGATTAATAAAAAGTTAAGAAATTGTTAGCAAAGGATTAGGCTGTGATGCCCCGACAGTAATTTCTTTCAAAAGTCAGCTTAAAACACATCTTTTTCAATCTCACTACTCTGTTTACCAAATTCCAGTCTCTTTTCTGCTTCATAATATGATCCTGTGCCAGTCCTTGTTGCGATGGTTGTTTGTGCTTTGGGTGTGTTTATGTGCTGTTAATTTTAGAATTTGTATTGTAATATTTGTATTTTGTGTTGTTGCTTCAATTGATTTGTTTAGGTTTTAACTTTGATTTGCTTTGCACAGCGCTTAGAGCCCGCACTGCAGGGAGTTTGCGCTTTATAATAATAATAATAATTATTATTATTATTATTATTGTAATGTTATTTTAGCCGTTTTATGTAAATCAAGGTTTCAGGAGGCTACAGTAAGGCATAATATGTATCATATTTTATGAAAAGTAAATATGTTAGTCACGCTTCATAAACCTGTTTTGCAAACACAAACTTCAAATACACTTAGTCACTCTCAACATAAAACATCATGAATGACCAAGGTCACATATCATGGTCAAATAAGACTATTTAGTATTTGGTGAAGCGTTGGTACATAAATTAATTAAAGGTACGTGCGATTCAGGCGGCATGACAACAGAGCTAGAATAAAACGTATTGTTCTGCGTCGTGGACTTATTTAAAAACCTCCAGGTCGCAAATAGGGATAAATTTTTTAAAAAATAAAAAAAAATAAACCTTGTGCATTTAATTCTAAGGGATCTATATATCACGTTCCTTCATCTCACCAATTATATCGCCGTCAACCCTATATGAAAGTAGTCATTCACTTAAAGCGTTTTCTTTAGAGCAGCCATAGAAAGTTTAACGTGTATCTTAATTATTTTTATATTATTTGCTCTTGCGCAACTCTGTGCACCGCGCCACCCTGCTTTCTTAAAGACACACCTGTTCCCGCAGCCATGTTCAGTCTTGCAGACGCGTTTCCCAAGCTCTGCTAATGATTTACAGGCTATTGCGAGTTGTCCAAACAGGGGTTCAAGGTTAAATCTCCATCCCCATCTTTATGGAGACGGTGCCATCTGCAGAGCATGGTGTTATGTCCAGAATCCCGCCTGCATGTTTAAACCTTGCGCTGGTGGTAGGCTTCTCATAGTGTTGCTTTGTTTGTAGAGGTGTCGTCTTCAAGTCTCATTCACTGAATTGTGACGACTCGTTCTGTCACAGACAAGGACAATAAAGCGTTCGAGAAGCCTAACAGTGTCAGCGTTCAACTTAGAGAAAGGAATTTTGGCTGCCCAGACGAACGCCTCAGTAACATAAGGACCAGGGTGGAGTTGCACGTAATTTTCAATGGCCAGTATCTGCCTGTCATAGTTCCAACTGCTTTGTTTTGAGATATTTTTATACCAAAGCAAAAATTCTCGCTGCAGTTGGTTAGCAGTTACTGGCCTGGGAACGCTTCCTGCAACTGGCGGCAGTTCTCCAGGCTTCCTATGCTTTGTCAGAGGTTAGAACTAGATCGAGTAGGTACTTTACAAGTACACTTATCTATTTGACCGTGGCCTTCATCAAAGGTCATTCTGGTATGTACTGAAAGTTAATCCAGTAGGTAATAGCCTTTCCGACCGTGAAAAAGCAGACATTTTACATATTTACGTACCTTTTGTGGCCTTGACCATTATCAGAGTCATTCAGTTAGCTATTTCTGGAAAGTTTATCCAATGGGCAATGACTCTGCCAAGTTTAACTCATTCGAGACGTGCCGGCTCCGGATACGCGCCTTGAAGCCGCTTATCCGGACACGGCATGCCTCGAATGAGTTAAAGTGTCAAGGTAGTCTTGCAGAACAAGATGCGACCATTGCGAGACGGTGCGATTGTCTCTTTAACGCTGTAGTCATATAAAAATAGAAAACATGTCACGTGACCTCTCCCTTGAGCTCAGACGCGAGAGCGCCCCCTCTAAAATGAAAGAATATGACCTAATTAAGTACTTCAGGATGTTTGGTGCTTTTGTTCAGCGCGTGCCGATCTTGTTAAAATGTGGCCATAAGGAACCTAACTAAAAGGCTGAGCTGACACTTCGCACCACGTGAATGTCCTGTGTTTGTCTTGTACTGTGTTTGTCTTCAGAGTGAATGCGTGTGTGTCACGTGAGCGTGTGCGTTGGGTTCAGTTCGCGGCGCTTCGAGCCGATTCGCAGAATTGGGTAAAGCGCCTATATAATAACCGGTATTATTATTATTAAGATTAAACATAGTGCGGCTGCAGCCTCTGTGTGTGTGTGTGTGTGTGTGTGTGTGTGTGTGTGTGTGTGTGTGTGTGTGTGTGTGTGTGCGTGCGCGCGCGCATGTACTGTGTGCAGTGTGTGTGTGTGTGTGTGTGTGTGTGTGTGTGTGTGTGTGTGTGTGTGTGTGTGTGTGTGTCCACTACTAGTTTTTACATCAAATGACATCCGTGATAAGTGTGTTTGCGCGTCAATGTGCATATGCGTGTGTTTGTATGTGTGCGTGCCTGCGTGTGGCTAAGTGTGGAATGGTATGGTGTGGTGGTGGTGGTGCCGGTGTGTGTGTGTGTAACGCGCGCAGACTCTCCTCAGTCGCACGTACAGACTCTCAGCACAACAGACGCACGCACCGCCACTGACTCAGTCGGGCGCATTCACGCGGTACAACTAGAACACTTTATATTTCTTCTTTGCCCTTTTACTTGGAACAAACTCATAAGTAAACCCAAAAGATTCTTTACACCATACACTTCTCACTACAAGCCATCAACATCAAATACACATACACAACGTAAACGCCAGGCTAGGTAATTGTCCTCACAATCCAACCTGTTCCACTGATGTTATCGTTCTGTCCTTCCACGTCTAGGCGTGTCGTTCCTCGTGTCGCACGCTTCTGAGTAGTCCCGCGTTTCTCGTACCGTGGACGTCCTCCTGACTCGCTCCCGTAGCGCAGTCTCTGATGACCCGGGTATCTAGGCACCGGTCACTCACTCCTCAAGTGATGAAATGACCTCACGTTAGGTCCTCTGGCGGCAGCCTCCGACGACTGACGTCTCGGCGTCACGTCGCTCCGCTCCACACAAGAACTCTGTACACAAAGTCCTGACATCATAGCACTTGCAACACACATACAGCTTGGATAGTATGAGCTACCTTACATAACCTGGCTGTAACACATAACTCTCACACGTTCATTCCACACATTCACACGTGCTTCATAACACGAACTACTTCCGTAACACACCATAACTCTGTCACTACATTGAAACAGACTATGATCTGACACTCTCGCCATACATTGTTTCATACATTGGAAAAGACTATACTTAAAGTCCGAGATACAGCAGGCAATCGCAGAAGATCCCGCACTTAGACATAGGCGCTGGACGAACATTAAGGATTACATCCGCAACAGACTGAAAAAGTTACAAACGTTACAAAAGAAATGAATTGAGATTCTCCGACACTCGCGGCATTTTCGTTTTCATACAGATTTATTACAAGAGTGTTATTATTGGGTTGGTTTCAGCATGTATAGCCTGTTTTTATCTGATGGATGCCTGGATCATTTTGTAAACTGTATAACCTTTGAATTTGCAAAACGAAACAGCCGGCTGGGGACAAAAGACAATAATAAGATAAGAAAACCATTGACAACGTAAAGATTTATTACAAGAGTGTTATTATGGGGTTGGTCTGCCTGGATCATTTTGTGTACTGTATAACATTTAAAACTTTGCAAATGGAACAGCGGTTGGGGACGAAAGACAATAATAAGGGGTAAGAAAACCATTGTCAACATAAAGATTTATTACAAGAGTGCTACTATGGGGTTGGTCCGCCTAGATCATTTTGTATACTGTATAACATTTAAAACTTTGCAAACGGAACAGCGGTTGGGGACAAAAGACAATAATAAGATAAGAAAACCATTGTCAACATACAGATTTATTACAAGATCGTTATTATTCGGTTGTTTTCAGCGTGTATAGCTCTGTTTTTATCTGATGTACACCTGGATCATTTTGTATACTGTTTAACATTAACCTTACTTTGCAACTAAACAGTGGCCCCCACCCGGGTCTGCCCTGGGGGACTTGTGTGGGGTTAACTACTTTTTAGTTCATAGGATCACCCTGGTCAGCCCCACAGGGTGGGTTTTCCTCTCAATTCTGGGGCATGTGTTTCTGTCTACCCTTGGTCCATTAACGTATTTTTCTTTTTTAAGCTCTCCCTACTGTCTGCGCTGCCTGTATCTCTTGAAAAGAAGTATCCAACGGAGAAATAAACACGCTTAGAAAAGACGGTTACAACACAATTTATTAATATTTCTGGGTAAATCCGCTTTGTCAAAACAGACAAACAAAGTCGCTACTTATTTTTATTCACAGAAGGAATGTGGCACATTCCTTCTGGGAATGAAGATAAGTAGTGACTGATCTCTCTGTTTGTTTGTCTGTTTTGACAAAGAGGATTTACCCGAAATATTAATAAATTGTGTTGTAACCGTCTTTTCTAAGCGTGTTTCTTTCTCCATTGGGTACTTCTTTGCATTTTACACGATTGGCAGTCACATTTTTGGTCTGAATAATTTTTCTTTTGTATCTCTCTTGATTTTGGATGTGTGTTGCTAAATGGTCTTAAGTTTATTTAGCGTATTAGACCGGCTGGCGACATACATTCAATATTCTGTTCATTTTTTTTTTCACAAGTAGTGCTGGCACATCCTGATAAAGTCTGGACGTTCAGCAATGTACAACCAATCGGGACGAAAAACAATAATAAGATCAGAAAATCATTGTCAACATAAAGATTTATTACAAGAGTGTTATTATTTCATGGTGTATAGCTTGTTTTTATCTGATGTATGCCTGGATCATTTTGGAAATGTCTGTAACTTTTTTGTTACTATAAAGTACCCTTTGCATACTGTGCATTGTTTCAAAAATCACAGGAAGCATAAACCTTAGCTGAGTTGGTATACTTCACCCTCTACCTAGGTTAAACGCACCAGCGGCGCCATTGTTGCTATTTTCGCACCAGACTGGTCGCTCGGACCGGTCATGTTCACCAGAACTGCGTGCGCAGGTTGGCTTCTGCACTTGTAGTGTGGTCACGTACGTTCACGCGGAAGATTGTAATCGCAGTCGAAAAAAAGGTTCGGTTGCGGTTTTAACTTTTAGCCGCGCCTTTTACCTTCCCTAACACGCCAGTTTTGTGTTGAGATGGCGGAGGCTTGTGTCATGCCCCACACCACTGAATCAAGTCCATTGTACATGTAGTGCGCTCATTTCTCGAACTTCAACTACGGCGGTGCTTTCTGCCACAAACGACGCAGATATAGCAAAATCACCTCCATTGAGGATTTTAAAAAGCTATTTTTCAATTCTGCCAAATCGCATAATGTTTCGTGGTGCTAGCATAAGGATGGATGCATTATTGGCGTATTGCATATATGGGAAAGGGTTTATTCTTTATTCGTGTTATTTTGCAGCAATCAAACGACGGTCACGTCAGTGATTCTTTCTCCGAGGTTGCCCATTACAGGTGCAGAAAGCACACGCTCTAAACCGATCGGGTGCATCAGACCGGTCCCGAGAGACGGGTCTGGTGCCAAAATAGCAACATTGGCACCGCTGGTGCGTTTAACCTAGGCACTGGACGAGGTATACCAACTCGGCTAAACTTTATTGTCACACTTGCTAGAACTTATTATTATATTTCTCTCTCCATTTTATGAATAGAGGCACATAAGTCGCGGAAACCCTTTACGTGCCGAAGGCAAGAACTAGTTTTCCTCGAGTCACAAATTTGCCAGAAAAAAAGTTTGACCTCTCTTGATTGTTTGATTTGAAGTGTTTACAAACAATTACTGTGTTTTTATATGCATGCACCTTTGATGTGATTAATAAAGGCTGAAGTTTCAAGTGATTTCTTATGTTGTCAGTTAATTAATTAATGTCAGTGTTCTGTTTTGTCATTTTAACTCATTCTACCCCAAGACCGGAATCCCCAAATGTTAAAGTCGTCTTCTGAAGACTGCGTTGCAGTGCAGGACACAGATCGACCATGAAAGTTCAAGGGTGATGCAGAATAGCTTGGCGCCCATAGGCGCAAGCTATTCTGGCATCACTCTT
>BTPG01000001.1:289664208-289729208 GCA_036245525.1 Semisulcospira habei | reverse complement strand
GTATGCCTGCGAGTCATGGACCCTCACAGCATACCTTTAAAGGAGGATACAAGCCACTGAAATGAGATGTTTTCGAAGGCTGCTTGGCATCTCATACAGAGATCACATCACAAACGAGGAAGTGGGAAGCAGAATCAGGCAAGCCGTCGGGCCCTATGAAGACTTATTAGCCATTGTGAGAAAACGCAAACTGAAGTGGTATGGGCATGTCACGCGCTCAGCAGGCTTGCCAAAACAATCCTGCAAGGCACTGTGCAAGGAGGACGAAGGAGAGGAAGACAGAGGAAAAGATGGGAGGACAATATCTCAGAGTGGACAGGACTGAAGCTGGGCGATACGCTGAGAATGGCAGAGAACAGAGAGGAATGGAGGGAGCTGGTTGCCAAGTCATCAGTGGTGCCCCAACGGTCGGCAAGACTACGGGATATAGATAGATTGATTGTACATTGCTTAACGTCCCGACAGCAACAAGGCTTTCTCAGGACGTGGGATATAGATAGATAGATAGATAGATAGATAGATAGATAGATAGATAGATAGATAGATAGATAGATAGATAGATAGATAGATAGATAGATAGATAGATAGGTAGATAGATAGATAGATAGATAGATAGTAATATTATGATGATTATAATGATAATAATGATGATAATAATGACAATGATGATGATAATAGTAATAATGATAATAATATTGATGTTAATAAGAAGAATTTTTGTTAACAAAATTTAAGTACAAGGACATATCCAACTCTTTGGCTGTCGGTAGCAGCTTTTGTCGAGGTGACTCCTGCAGGAATCACTCTCCTCGACAAAAACCGCTACCTACAGACAAAGGGTGAAGAATGCAAAACGGAATTAGCAGCTGATTGCTCTGTTTACGTTTTGACACTCGCCACCTTCCCTGCATCATCATTATAATTATATTTAAGAAAAAAATAAATGGAGTGGTGGTAGTAGTGGTGGTGGTTTGGGAAGGGTGGTGGGGGGGGGGTATATAATTCAGAGTTCTCAACAACAACAAAAACTCAATCCCCCTCACCACGCCCCACCCCAACCATCCACCCCTTAAAAAGGTTGACGAATGAGAGAAAGGTGACACAATAAGAGACCCGCATCCGAGAGATCATCAATGACGTCAGGGTTCAAAACCGGCATGCTAGGGTCACAGTCTGAACAAAGCCGTTTAGTATTTTGTTGTAAATAAATCACCTTAAATAAATAACTGCGGCAAAAGTCACGACTATAACATTTAATTTTCTGATACTCTTGATACTTTGAGTACAGGATGAAGGCGCGCCGCATCAATAGCAGCGGAAGTCTCGTATAGCGTTGCCGCCGACAACGCCATGCGACACTTTCGCAGATATTGATACAGGGCGAATTGAGTAGGGCAAAGCACATGAAAAAATAAATAAACCAACGAACCAACCAATCGTTCAACCAAGCAGCCAATTAATCGGTCAATCGGTCAATCGATCGATCAATCAATCAATCAATCAATCAATCAATCAATCAATCAGTATGATGCAGACGTACCGCTATAGCCCCACCGGCTACTGTACCCGCTAAAGGAGGGGTGGGACTCATCGTTGCTACCACAATGATGTAAGCACCGCAGCCCACGCCCAGTGACGTCATGGCCGTGATGACGTATGATGACTTTACGGTGACGAAAATGGCGATTGAGCAGGCCACAGGGTTGGCAATGTTGGTCAAGGTCACCACAAGGTTATAGGTGGATATCCCATAAGGCAGACTTGAATACACCTGCAATATTTTAGAACTGACTTTGCAAACAGTCTTACAGCATTTGTTCTTTTTTTTTTTTATAGCGGATATTTATCCTAATAGAAGTTGTTCGGAAAAGCTCATGTAGGTTAAATTTGAGGAACATGTTTTAGATGAAAACAGTGGATTAAAAGCCCGGACAAACATGCGATATCACACGTTTGTCCGGGCTTTTAATCCACTGTTTTCACTGGAACACGCACAGTATTGACCTATTTCTGATTTCCTGAAATCCTCTATTGCTTTTAAGTCTGTAATTCTGGATCTCACGACTCTTACGCCGTAAAGGGCACAAACAAGGGATGATGCCCTCCTATCACGTGTAGTAGGAAATAACAGACATTTAATGAACTTGACACTTACTACCCGTGTTAACCCTCTGATGCATGCAGCCACCACTATGTAAACAACGCTGGTGTCTGCATGCACAAGAGGGTTAAGAGGACATCGACTACTCCGCGATCGTCCCATGCCTGTCATAAGGTGCAAAATTAACCCTTTTAGCCCCAACACCATACGGCAGGAGATTGATTGACCATGATAATTCAAGGATAGTGCCAGATTAGCTTGGCGCCTTTAGGCGCCAAGCTAATCTGGCAATACCCTTGAATTATCATGGTCAATCCACCTCCTGCAACTGGTACATAGTCGTTAAGTAACACTTCCAAAATTTGGGAAATGCACCCGTGGGGATGAAAGGGTTAGCAAAGATTTTTAAAACATTGCGTGCCGGTCTGTAATTTTTAATAAGGCCGTAAGGTTCAAAGTCACAGACTACCACACAATCATACTGACCTATCATCATCTTTATCGATTGTTATCGACAGGATCTCGGTGTTGAAAGACATGCGTGATGAAACATATGTGTTGCAACAACGCACCTACATTTGACTGTGGGCCGGGTTATCTGCAGTATGCACGCGTCAAAAGGAGATAGTAGAAAGAAAAGAAAAACGATAAAGGGTGTGGGTAGGTCTGTGATTTTGGACCTTCCGGCTTTCAGCCGTAAGGTCCAAAGTCACTGACCATGCTCACAGAGAACGATAAACGACTTGTTACTCATGGGTTGAATCACCTGTATGTACCCAGTGTTTTTGTTCGTTGTTGTTGGGGGGGGTGTCTTAATTCTCCCCGAGTTTTTTTTTTTTTTGCAAACACAGTCTGCTGCAAAATCAACTTTGCGCTCAACTCTCGCGAGATCTTGATTTATCACGGGATCGGAAAACTGGTCATTATGGATCGCAAAACCTGTACGCCACTGGTCTACTAAAATCTCTTTTAACCCCTTCACTGCCCGGGAAAGCAGACTGTGTTTTTTAAACCTTTGCTAGCTTAGCGCCAAAAAGCTCCAGCCGTCAAAGGACAGTGGATACATACTGGTTTCCACAAGAGGCATAGATCCTCATGAGCCCCCGCAGCTGCGGGGGCTCATGAGGATCTATGCCTCTTGCAGTTGTGCTCTGTTCAGTTTCTTTCGGCAGTGATGCGGTTTAATCTCTTCGCTTTCAGCGGCCACGCGTAAGAAACGACTGCACACTGACCGACATTCGCGTGAAGCAGCCAGATATGAATGGAACAAAATTAGGGTTAAAGAACACAGGACTAACAGGACACAGAACACAGGAAGCGACTGCGGGGGCTCATGAGGGTTTATGTCTCTTGCAGCTGGGTAGCGTTTGCCTTGCCCCGGCAGTAAGTGAAGTGTCATTAATTTTGTGTACTGATGTGCGCAGGCGCACCTGGTGCGTTCACCTACCTGTATTGACAACAGGAAGCTGGTAATCAGAACGTTTACGACCACCACCTGAAACAGCAAGAACGCCATTTCCCCCTTCCCCACCCGCTTCTCGCCCTTCCCCGCCAGCAGCTCTGCTTCCCCCTCTCCCTTCCCTCCATTCGAATTCCGGGTAGACACGCCATCCTTGGAACCTCTGCTGTCAGGTCTAAATCCATGATTGTCCTGTCCTGAAGAAAATCCGTTACTGCCTTGTTGGATCAACAACCTGCTGGCACCATTACCGACATGTCCATCATTTTGACTCAGCAGATCTCTCCTCGAACTGTCGCTGACGTATGCCCTGTTTGAATCTGGTTGAGACTGGTATTTGCTGCTTGAATCTGACTGAGACCGGGTAGAAGCGGCGTCCGTGTAGCGTAGACCTTGCACAGAGTCGACATGCTGTTTTTCGTGGATATTGTGAATGGAAGGGTCACCATCGGAGATGCTGTAAAAGGTCTGGTTGACGAACTGGTCCTTGCAGTACCCCCAGTAGTTGATGAGAGTGAATGAGAGAATAGACAGTCCGATGATGCACGAAAGAAGCAGAAAGAAAACCTGAACAGAAACAAAATCAGCCCATCAACAAAAGAACCAACCAATTCCCGGTAAGCAAATGTCACAGAGTGCCTGTTATGTATAGTATGAGTTAAATAACTGATTAGAGTTAAAAGTCAGGTCAAGAGCCGAGTACGGGATATTGACTGAAACGTGACCCGCAAGGCTTAACCCAGAATAATACGACAAAGGGTGGGAGATCGGTTACCTATAGGAATCGTATACCTTGTGTGAGAAAGAGATTAATTTGCGTGGGTATAGGTGGCACGAGTGTCCAAACAAGGGCATGAAAGGTCAAAAGGTAAAAATAACGCAGGACCTTTGGAAAAGGGCCCTTGTGCGAACAGAGACTAAAAATTGTATATGACTCTATGACAAAAGGTGGGACTCTGATTTAGGACAAAGGGTTGAAAAATAAACCCTGCATGAAAGAGTTCTCTGTGGTACTGTCTGAAACCTCTCGATACCAAGCATGATTGTGTGGAAGCAAAAGATAATGAAAAGCTTGGTTTTTGAAATATCTTAGTTTATATGTTGGAATGTCTGAAGTGTCGCGTGTCAAACATTACAACATAAATGCACATACAATACTTTTGTGGTAAAATGCTGCAGACCCAAGATACTGTTTTTATATACCTTATAGCATGCCGAAATGTAATGCTATCATCTCCGTCTGATGTCCACACCCTGAACATAATGTATGGACATGTAATGTTGTAATGTTTGACATACGACACCAGTCAGATTTTTAACAATTTGCCACCAGGCCCAATCATACGTTTTATTTTAATAGAACTAATCTGCACATTCAACACACACAAAACAAGACAAGCTATATGTAAGTATTCCAAAAAGAAGACATATATTTCAGGAAAAAGATGATTTTCAAAAAAGTGTCGCGCGTCATTATTACAACAAATCACAACATGGGTCTTGTTTTCAACATCACCAGACTGACACAAACAGAAAATGACGCAAACATTAACTTATGGACCAATCGGAACAAAACATTATCCAACTAAGTCCACCGAGTCACTGTAACCTGTGCTAACGGCATGGGCTGGAGGTGGCACTTCATCGTGGACCAATCTGAACTAAACATTCACGCACAAAGGCCACCGAGTCAATGTAACCTGCGGTAACATCTTTCAGGTCTGAAGTCAACAGTGCTAACAAACTTTCAACAGCTTGCGCCTTTGTGTGGACACCTTGTTCATTAACCTAAGGGTGACTTCCCTCACAAGAGAACTGTGCGGCTCCCAAGTGTAGTCTGCTACACTCCAGCACCACAGGCCACTTCTGGCTTTTGACATGAAGTGCACACAGACTACTCCTAGAAGTTTATCCGTCTCCAACACCTGACAGGGATATTCAACACCTGACCACCTGATCATGGAGGTGTTTCCTAAAACAGGACACTGACGTGGCTTCCTAAGGATGGCCATGGGAACGAAATGGTTGGAGGTCCAGTGTTCCGCAACCATGTCGTCCCTGGACGAAGACCACATCACTGTCAGCTTCGTGTTGTTTGTGCAGCCAGGCGCACGGATGATCCTGTTGCAGTGCTTTTTATATACTGGCCATCCAAGTGGTGGAAATACTGATTGCACAGCCCTGTTCAGGGCAACGAGGCAGCAAAGAACTGCCCCAAACCTGTGTAGACAGCATTCCCAACCACTGCCATGCATTCATTCCTGAAAGCATCCTCTGGTGTAGCCGTGGATGCAGAAGGTGTCAGCACTGCAACACGAATCACATGCCCTGCCGCGAGGTTGTCTGATGGTGCACACCAGTTCTGGCCATCAAGGAATAATCTTTCCTGTAGGCACATGGTGACAACCACACGGACACGGAGTTCAGTGTGGTGGTCCTCACCGCCAAACAGTAAAAGACTCTACGCCCTTAAAAAAAAAAAAAAAAATCCATCACCTTCCACAGCAAGTGGTCGACACCTGCCCCTCATATCTGGCTGCAGCAACTGGACAGATCGGAAATCGTCTGCCGTGTCCTGAAATTGGTCGTGGCCTTCAGGCAACAGAAATTGCGCCATGTCCTCTTTCAGCCCAGCCGATCTCGTCTGCAGGTCATCATATGAGGAGCATGAGGCCAGAGACAATCTTGCCGCATGAAAAAACTATAAACGCTCAAAGTCAAACAGAACGTCAGTATATATTGACTGACGGGGATTCTCGCTGTCACCAACAATGGTGCTCGAGTCAGCCAATAAAGCCTCGTTCAGTTCAGCGCAGGAGTTACCAGGGTTGATCGACTCGATGTCGGATTCACTGCTGTTCTCTGCATCGGCGTCGACATCCATGGTATTGTCAAAGTCTGCCTCACTGTCAGAGTCAAGGCCTGAAGAGCGTAAGGAGACATCAAGCTCCCCATCCTCCTCAGACTGTGAATCTGACACAGGCTACATCTCCTTCCTGTCAAACCTCATCTGGATAATCCTCCATGGAGGGACATCAGGTGACCTGCACAATTCGTATTGTGCTGCCTTGCACGGAGTGCAAAAACAGGACAGCTCCCTGGTCGCCAAGAGACCTGGGCCAAGTGACCGTATGTGGTGAATCTTTCTGCAGCCAGCAACTGTTGCGACACTGCTCGACGTCACAGTGCGGACAACATCCGACTCCCCCAGGTACACAAACTTCCTTGTCTTATGTTGACAGGAACCTTGTGTACCAGAGACACACAGTGTTTCCACGCAGTGCTGATACATGTCAGCTGCAGATCTCACACAAACAGCCCCTTTGGCCAGGTCTCTTGTGACTGCCATCTTAATTGCACCGCCTGACCAGTCACTGTCATTCTTGCCGTGCCTGGAGCCAAAGAATACCTTTTCAATGGACACCCCAGGTACAGACATCCTTGAAAACAAGAGGAATGGCAGCTTCGATTTGAATTGTGCTGCACATCCATCACTGGCCAAGATCACCTTCTTCAGAACCGGCCCCAAGTCTGCAGATAGCATCTCTACCACTCTGTCAATGCAGACCTGGGATATGTGTGCATCTTTTACAAGATCATCACTGAAGAAGGCGATCTCGTCCCTCTTCAGCTCTGGACAGTGCGGGCATCTGTAATAAATCACAGCAGGAAAAAGAGTTACCTGTTTGTATGCCCAATGGGCACTCTGGGGTTCATCTTGGAATTTGCAGAGGAAATTTTCTGCAAAATCACAAGTGACCAGTGCCCAGCCTGGTGGCAGATCTTCTTTCAGGTCATGCACCTGTTTTCGCTGCCACTCGGCAACAAAAACATGTGCATACAGTGGCCCAAGCTCCTCACACAACTCATCGACACACTCCCTTACACTGCCCTTTTTCGTCACCTTATCCATCCTGTTGGACTTGCCCTCTTTTACATGCTGCCACTTTGACCAGCCCACTTGCTCTTCCAATCTCACGTCAAGCTCACCCAACAATCGCCTCTTCACTCGCTCAATTCCACACACTCTACACTTTCTTTCCACACACTCACGGTTTGGCTCTGCATCAAACTTGCACACACTTTCCACTAACAGATCTCTGACACACGCACACTTTCTCACAAGATGACGATTTATCGTCTGAAGCTTAAGTTTTGGGTTCAGGCAAATTTCACACAGGCACTGACGAAATTTTGCCCGCCCCACATATGCAACATTCTTAGGCTTCAGACGATAAAACGTCCGCAGAGACACTTTCGCAGAGGGGTGACTCTTCTTAAAGTCCCTGTAGACTTCTTTGACTGGCTTCAGAAGCTGCCTCTTCTTGTGTGACTGGCAAGGATCTGCAGATGACTGGTCCACGTAGAAATTCTGCACCAGTTGCTGCAAGCCATTCTTTTTTCGCCGGTACAGCTTGCCAGTCTTGGACGCCCGAATAAGCTTGCGTGAGAGGCCAATTTCCTTGTAGGATGAGCTGTCAGCATTCTGAAAGGCTTGGGCAAGGCATCTCTTGTGACTCAGAGTCGACACATCCCGCTTTGCATTGATATTGCTGACATGTTCTGCCAGCGTCTTCCTCGGGGACTTCTTTTCTGGAGTGTTGAAGGAAACATTTAGTTCCCGAAGTGTCTGCTGGGCTACCTTATCTGCGCTCTTCAGCACTCCTTTACAAAGGTAAGCCAGCCTGACACCCCTGGCCCTCAACTTTTCCTTCACACGCCTAACAGCTCTTTTAAAGCTCTCAGTGGTTGGGTAGGGGCACCCTGACACTCTCTTAGTGGCTTTGCTGTTGTTGCGCTGCTGCTCCATAGGACCTGCCTCTCTCAAAACCTTCTTCTGATAGTAATATGCCATGCGCTTGTCCCGAACTCTGCGCTGTTTTTGGGCGGATTGTTGGGAGCGATGTTTCTGGACTGCCAGTCGATTGGCCTCTTTCTTTTTGACTTCCTTATCAACATCTAGCCTCGTTCTTCGTGCTGCCTCTTCTGCTGCCTTCTTTGCCCTAAACACACATACACACCCACCTATAGTCTACCGGACGTAATCAGGTCCTCTAAGCCAACAGTACCTACCGCTCAGTTTTCACAAAAGGGCAAGACAGAAGGGATCATTTTTGGCGTCGGTTTTGCGGTCACTGACGCATACAAATCTGAAATGACGCATCGTTTTTGCAACCACCCGGCCAATTGACTTACTGACTTTTTGTTCGCGCGATCAGCTGGTGAGAATCTAGACCGAGTATTTTCCAAAATTTCCTATTACGATTTTTGTGACCTGGTCAAAAGACCTATAGTATGATATGCTCCGCCATGAATGATACCTGAACAGATTATCGCTAGAAAATATTACAAACATGATGGACACTCCCTTCATTCGGTCTTTGAACTTATATGAATGACGTCACACACACACACACACACACACACACACACACACACACACACACACACACACACACACACACACAAATGTCAAAGTATAATCAAACGTTACTTACAGATATCGTTTCTGGCGCTCCAATGCCTTTTCACGATGTCGTTGAAGTTGCTCTGGTGTTTTCGCTTTCTGTCGATTCTTTCGGGCCCTTTCTTTATTTTCGTCTTTCTCTTGTTGAAAGCGCTCAGGATTCGTTTCTGCCAGCTTCAATCTCCGCCTCCGACACCTTTCAGCATTAGTCAAGGGTGGTTGTTTGGGCTTCGTCATAGTGGACCTATTTTCAAAAATCAAGGAAACACGTCATTCAGTATGCCCTTATTCGATTTCAACAGGTTGACTATTTCAGGACTAGACTGTATAAACACAAGCAGATACTACTTACATATCACTGTTGACGCATCTAATGATAAATGATACAATGTAGCACTGCTATGTTTATATCTCTATCAAATACAATCATGAGTATCAAAGTTTAACCCTATAAACCTCATACAGCACCGCTGAACTGAGATGCAAGTGGTTTTAGGGTTAAAGAGGTTAATGCTGGTTTCCTTTGTATTCAGTTAAAACTAATTGTTTTTCCCCGTCACCACGTGTTGTCATATTGACGTGCGACACCATTTCGGCACAAACAAAGGAATAATTCACCCCATAGTCAACAAAATCCTACATCCTTAGTTCCAATGTACGGCATACATACTAAAAGTTTTACTCAACCATCTCGCGGGTAGACATTTTATAACACATAGCGCCAACCTAACGCACAATAATACCTTGGTGTCGAGCGTCAAAATGACAACAAAAATGTGTCAAATTAATGTCAAAATTACCACAAACGCCTTTGTTGTAAGAAAGGAAGGAAACCATTTCTCTATTCATTGTTTTGTCGTCAGAATCAGACTTTCCTGGGCTTACTGTATGAAGCTGACCAAAATCAAATGAACGACAAAACCCGCTTTGAAGATATTTGTACAATATACTGCACGTTTTGGTGTCGGTCGTCAAATATGTCACACGTCAAAACAAGGAATTTATATTATGACATACCTTAAGGTGCTGACAGTTCTTCATCAACAGCAAAACTCGTGCGAAATGCATGCGACCACAAGCCAACGTATAACGGCCGTGGGTACCGGAAGTGAATACCATCGATATTGCGATATCTTCGCAATGCGAAGGAATATTTTGGAGTGGGTTTCGAATGTCAAATATTACAACACATTTTCTGGACGGCAATAATCGCGATTAAATAAACAGATAAGGATACGCTCAATACTTTTAACTTAACAATGACTCACAATCGTATCGAGAGTACACAATGACGCCTTCTTGGAATCTCTAACCTAAACCGTTCAACTTATAAAAAAAAGCGCACTCGCAGTTGCGACGGCGGTCTTACAACGAGGTTTGACGTGTGACACGGAAAATTTCAACGGCCAGAAAAGACGCATCAAGCAATTTCGATCCAGTCGGCAAGTTTGTTTATGTTAATCGATGTATCTTTTGATCACATGCTTAATTTCCAGCGCTTTCATCAAACCTAGGCTGAGCACGACATCTTCGTTGAGGGCCACCTACGCAATGTCCGTTTTCGACGCCTTGATTTTTAAGACAATTTTGTACAATATTTCACGTGTAGAACAAAATACTAAACATTGCGGCTTGCAGTGATCCCCACTATCAGTACATTCATTCTGCCACACAAACCACAGGAAAACACGGGTTTCAGATGTTAACATTTTTTTTTATTACAACTTTCATGAACACCCTCCCAGCACCCCACCTTTTGTCATTTAGTCATATAAGAAATGGTCAGAGTGTGTTTCGTGGGTTCCGTTCCTGAAGTGACACGTTGTGGCACCCTCGAGACAGCACACCGACCCTGAAATGTGATGTTAGGATTGTTCTCCCTCCCGGCACCAACTTTGGTGCTGGGATGGGCCGTGTGACCACCATGGGTCGTCGTATTCTGTATGCACGTCAGAGGTGAGCAAACCATTTATTATTAACCAATGTAACATTTTATATATACGTAGTAAAACCAAAGAACCTTGATTATGTCTGTTATGCCGCTTGCGGCAGTAAGCAAATGTATTTTTCAAAAAGGTCACTTTGGCGATATCAAATCAATGAAAAAGGAAAAAAAGTGAATTATTTTTGTGAACGAATTATAGTTAAGTTAGTACAAAAATGTTATGGGCATTGATAAATTTGTAATTTTTGTGTGTGTTCTATAATATATATCATTTCGTGATTGTAAGGTTTGCTCACCGATGTACTGACGATATTTTTATGTTAATATAATCTATGATGGTTTTGCTTATCTTTGATGGCATGACAGGAAGATATACACTGACACACTAGAAATATCAGTTAATAAGTCAGGTGACATTGGGATAGGAGTAGACAAATTAGGTATGACGCAGTATAGTTTGAGTGGGCGAAGGTGTAGGCAATTCCGCGGAGGGACCAGATGTCCTCTGTTCCAAACAACCCGTTCACCATGATTAAACACAGAGGGGCCAGCTGACTTACGGTGACGTACAAATGGGCAGATACGATAAGAATCAGTTCTACGACGGATCCAAATAGGGTCACGTCTACTGATTGCTTGTGTGTCCAAGGACCACACTTGAAGTTCGACGCACAGACTTATGCATTCAGACTTATGCAATTTATATCAGTGGGCAAAAGTCCATTAAAATAACTTTCTTGATTGGGCGGATGTTCTGAACATTCGATTTCGTCCCCTAAGGGGAGCCGTTGGTCTCGTGAAACTGCAGATCACTTGACATCGGTATGAAAACTATATACGTTGCCTGCTCTAAACGGCCAGGGCAATCTGGTTGGCACGTCTACCAGGTCAGCTCGGTTTTGCTACGTGTCCCGTGTTCAACCCCCTCTTCCCTCCTTTCCCACATATTCCGGCGGAAATGTCTCGCACTATTCAGCACGCTATTTTGTTTGTATGGATTTTTTGTATACTAGACGGAAAATGATGGGAGTGATGCATGTTTATTCAAATTATTTTTTTTGGACAATGTATTGGATAGTCTGCTTATTGATAATGTACATTGTGTATTTGTATAATGAGTCGGGAGACTCATTTTAGAGGGAGGGGAGTGATGTCACAGAGTGCCTGTTATGTATAGTATGAGTTAAATAACTGATTAGAGTTAAAAGTCAGGTCAAGAGCCGAGTACGGGATATTGACTGAAACGTGACCCGCAAGGCTTAACCCAGAATAATACGACAAAGGGTGGGAGATCGGTTACCTATAGGAATCGTATACCTTGTGTGAGAAAGAGATTAATTTGCGTGGGTATAGGTGGCACGAGTGTCCAAACAAGGGCATGAAAGGTCAAAAGGTAAAAATAACGCAGGACCTTTGGAAAAGGGCCCTTGTGCGAACAGAGACTAAAAATTGTATATAAGAAATGGTCAGAGTGTGTTTCGTGGGTTCCGTTCCTGAAGTGACACGTTGTGGCACCCTCGAGACAGCACACCGACCCTGAAATGTGATGTTAGGATTGTTCTCCCTCCCGGCACCAACTTTGGTGCTGGGATGGGCCGTGTGACCACCATGGGTCGTCGTATTCTGTATGCACGTCAGAGGTGATCAAACCATTTATTATTAACCAATGTAACATTTTATATATACGTAGTAAAACCAAAGAACCTTGATTATGTCTGTTATGCCGCTTGCATGCGAGAGTGGTATGATTGATGTCATGTTTCTCGTGTGTACTTGTTCAGTGGTTGTTGAGATTGTTTGTGTCCTCGACCGGTGTACCTCTTTGCAGCCAAGCGAGTCAAACTCCCCTTATATCAGTTTATGTCAGTTTATGAGTCACAGGCATAAAAAGTTAGGATAAAAGATCCCAATAAAACGGTCGGGTGATACAAAGGTCCTCGGGCCCACGACGGCCGACTGCGGCCGTCGTGGGCCCGAAGACCTTTTGCTTACTGGGGAAGCTAGAAAATAACCAGCATGCCGGCCAATCCACCAGCAACAGACATAGCAACCAGTGAAATAACAAAATCAGCAAGTCAACCATCAAACCAATCAATTCCCTGTCGAGACTAAGCGAGTCACACCCAACTACACGAGATACAGATCATCATGAGCCCCCCGCAGGCGCGGGGCCTCATGAGTATCTATGCCTTTCACTGAAACTACGTTGTATCCATGTTCCTTTAAACGACTGGGCTCTTTGGTTTTGAATTGACACACGTTTCATTAAAACAATCAGCGATCATTGTCAGTAAAGAGATTAACGAAGAAAAGACTACTTTTACTCCCCCCCCCCCCCCCCCAACAAAGATCAACACACACACACACAAAAAAAAAAACACCAATATATATATATATATATATATATATATATATATATATATATATATATATATATATATATATATATATATATATATATATATATATATATATATATATATATATACAACACACACACACACACACACACACTTTATTCTTTACTTTTAACAAAGGCGTCGCCCAAAGCCAAAAAATGCACTCAATCAGATTCAGTAGCGCCAAGGGACATAATTTTTCATTCAATTCTGAGAATGTTGTGCTAATGCCATGGAATTCCAGGCTGGTAAGCTTGCATTGTGTATATTTGTTTTCCGCCCTACATCACACGACCAGTCACTTTAGCGCAAACCGTACCATGTGACCGTGATATAAAAACCCTTGTAGCGAAAAATGGCGGACGTTTTGTAGCCCTCTCGATGACGCATCTTCAGTGGATGCCAGTTTGTCTCCAGTACTGAGTGTGCTTGTTGTTTCGAACAACACTAAGTAACTTTGTACTTTAGAACGTTTGGCGATCTTTAATAGAACAAAACTGGCATCCAAGATGCGTCATCGAGAGGGCTACAAAACGTCCGCCATTTTTCGCTACAGGGGTTTTTATATCACGGTCACATGGTACGGTTTGCGCTAAAGTGACTGGTCGTCTGACGTGGGGAGGAAAAAAATAAATATATATGAATGAATGAATGATATTTTGTTTTTAACATGTTGGGGGTGTCGGAGAATGTGGAGTTCATTCTATGCCTCTCTCCCCCCACCCCCCTTAAAAAATCAATCAATCAATCAATCAATCAATCAATCAATAATAAAAAATAAAAAATTTACAAAAATAAAATAAAATAAATAAATAATCTGTCCTTGGCGTTTCATAGAGTGCATAAATGTGTCTCTGCACTGTGCACTATGTACATTTGTGTCTGCATGCGCGTGGGTATTGACGTCTCTTTCCTCACCTGCACTGAGAACCTGGGAGGCAAGTACACTGGATACACGGAGTACTCCGCCACGTTGACGTCAACGCTCCTGTTCACGACTGTTCCGTTCACGATCTGCTCTGCCGTTTGACTCCCGTTCACGCACACGATATCTCCTGCGCCTTGTCCCAGAGCCAGCAAGGCCGGGATCAGCCCGCTGAGGCCCTCTCCCAGGAAGAAGCTTGGCATGTAGCTGGGTTTGAGAGCGGCCAAGAAGGCGAAGTAGGCCACTGAAGACGTGCAGTCCATGACGGCCAGGCAGAAACTTAGCGCCATTAAGGCGATGCTGTGTTCGGCGCCTCCAACGTTGGCTGAAAAATCACAGTCATCAGACGACAATATAAGTTATTGGTAGCAGGGGTTTGCTACACGGACCCTTAGTGTAGACCTGAGGGAGGTCAAAGGAATCATTGTATCCCGAAGGCCTTCGTATTTGTTTCATTCCTACACTATTTTCGTAAAAGAAATCAAGAAGAAATCTTCCGACCTGGATCACGCCAGACATGACTGACGTCAAAGGAAAATACATTTATACATAATAGACTTATGACGTAATTTTAAATCTTTCATGACGTTGCCATCTCCAGTAGTGTGTCTGTTGTTTCGAACAACACTAAGTAACTTTGTACTTTAGAACGTTTTGGTGATCTCTTATATAACAAAACTGGCACCCAAGACGCGTCTTAAAGAGGGCTACAAGACGTCAGCCATTAGTCCTTACAGGCCACACAGGGCAATTGCTTCCGGTGCATGTAGTAACTTTTCCGCCAGAAATGGTTAAAAAAATTTCCTCCCTTTTTGCAATTTTTTTTAGGTGTAAAACTTCAATTTTGTGCCTTTTTTTGGCGTTTTGAGCAACAAAAGGCATGACAGGTGGTGTGAAAAAGAGCAAAATCTGGGTAATTTTAGTCGACCTAGTGTGTTCAACTCATGGGAGCCTAATTGGGACATGTGCACGGTTGTATGCAGGCTTGCAGACGACAGTTTTGTCATGGGGTACTTAGTGCATTTGAGTGTTGTGAAAAAGGCTAACTCTTTAATTTTTTTAAGAATTGCTGAAAATGTTTCTCCTGTGATGTGCTCCGCGTGGATTTTTTGTTTTGGCAGAAAAGTTCTTCGTTCATAGTTTTATGCTGCAAGAGGCTAACAGATAACAGTGTGTGAAAAGGGGGCGTAACCTAATTGCCCTGTGTGGCCATAAGGGTTTTGTAGCGAGGTCACATGGGACGGTTTGCGTTAAAAAGAGTGGTCGTGTGTCGTAGAAATAAAACAATGAGGATGATTGTTCTAATAATAATTACAATCATCCTCAGCATTAGCAGCGCCATTAACCCCGGAATCACCTCGACAAAATGCGCTACCGACAGCCAAAGGGACGGGTGACAATAAGGAGTGTATATACCACGCTATATCGAAAACAAAGCGTGAGTTCCAAACGCGTCACACATGCAAGCTAAACGAAACAAAAGCGCACAACCATTCAACGAAATAATTATACCTATTATTTATTTATTTATTTATTTATTTGATCATTACTTTATTTTTTGTTAGCTAATATATTGTTTAATTCTTTGATCAAAACGAACGCTTTCTATCCATGGTTTTTTGAATGGTTTTGACGCAGAATGTACAATGATTTTGCCATTGTGATTATGATGATGATGGTGATCATGATGACGACGACGACGTTTATGACGACGACACTGATTTGTTCGATCGCTTTAAAAATAAAACAACAACAACAACAACAATGTTCTCATCTTGAAAAAATGTAATCAGCCATCCTGACCTGTTTTCCGCCACAAAAAGGCGAGGAGGAGTGTGGAAGTGAACCCCACCAACATGATAGCGTAAGACGTGACCTTGTCCAAGGTCGTTTTGTAGTCACGAGTCTTTCCAACATAGTTGGCTAGTACGAAAAAGAGGATGGGACCCACATTAGCGACCTGGAAAGAAAAATCCATTATTATTATTATTATTATTATTATTATAAAATAAAAATAATAATAACAATATAATGATAAGCACATTAACGACATTAATAATAATAATAATAATAATAATTAGTAGTAGTAGTATTAGTAGTAGTAGTACTACTAGTAGTAGTAGTATAGCATTTTTTAATTCTGCAGTTTTATTTTATTGACCGTGTCGTAGGTAGTCTTGTGTGTTGGGTTTCTTACCCTTTAAGCCGCTATTAATTATAACATTTAGTACATGTGTACCTAACCCACTGTCTGATCTTGTCTGCACATGGAATAATGATAAGATCGTGATCTGAATATTAATAAATAATTGTACCACCGCCATGGCATAACATCGTGGCATATCACGTTGTTAGTTAATTGCGTGTTTCTGACCTATGACTCATATGTCTCAATGAATTTAGGTCTATGATTTTACACCTTAAGGCTCTAGGTCGTAATGTCCATAATCACAACCGTGTGTCAAGACTCTCACCATGTGCACTGGTGTTGTTGTTGTTGTTGTTGTTTTTAGTTGTTTTTTTTTTTTTTTTTTTTTTTTACCCTTTTGCTGTCGATAGCGTGTTTGGTCGAGGTGATTCCTTCAGGAATCACTTCGACCAAACACGCTACCGACAGCCAAAGGGTTAACATATATCAAATAGTACTAGCTGACCTGACTCAAAGCGATGATGTAGGACGGAAGAGTCCATTGTTCAGGCAGGTTGGTGACCAAAATGGGCAGTTCCACCCATAGACTATTGATGTCCACCCAGGAGGAAATGGCAAACACACACACCAAAACATGGACCACTAGCTTGGTGTCCACAAACAAAAGTTCTAACGCCTTCATAGTACCTCGTTAGCTCGTAGCTCGTTTTCTTTCATCAACAAATTTCGTGCAATCTTATGTGACGTCAGCGGTTTGGATGTACTCAACTTTGACGTCAGCAGGTTTTGTGTACACAAATCTGATGTCAATAAGTTCTGTGATTTTTACAAATTTTTTATGTCAGCTCTTTTGGTGTACCCCGCTGTAGAGACGTCAGTACGTTGATGAAAACAGGTATGACGTTGTCTTTTACACTGTTAACGTTATATGCGTCGCAGAATAATGGTTGGCTTTCCACGAAAGTTGCTGAAACATGAATGAAATTAGAGACATCATCACCATCATTAACAGACTGACAAATAAACAGAGACAGTGAATGAAACATAATTATACACCCCCTTGGCCCCCGACCCACCCACCCCTCCCCTTCCCACCCATCACCACCCCTAGCCACCCCTACGCCCCCCCCCCCCTTACCCATCCCCCCACCCCCACCCCACCCCACACCACCCCAACCCGCCCCCGATCTCCGCCTTTAAAGGCGGATTTTGCATGCGGAGGGGTGGGGGGTGGGGGTAGATGTTAAAACTTGAACTAAAAGAAACCTGTAGTTTTCTTTACGACAGTTATATACGACACTTCGGCAGCTGTTAATGCGCGATGCCTTTCATGAGTTAAATGTTAATGAACCGGTAGAACAACATATGTAATTAGAGATGCATCCAAATGTAAATGAACCGGTATATGTAATCACAGATGTATCCACAGAGGGCAATAATTATGCTGCTGTTATTGCCACATAATAATAATAATAATAATAATAATAATAATAATCGCATTAAATAGGCGCTTTATCCCAACTGAAAATCGGCTCAAAGCGCCGCCGCGAACTGAACCCAACAAGCACGCTCACGTGAATCACGCGCATTCACTCACACACTGTACATAAACACAGAACATTCACATGGTGCTAAGGGCAAGCTCAAGCGAGCTACTGTAGGTTTTGGAAATTCAGAATCGTTTGTATTTCAGTGAAATTTGATTAAGTGGGCTGAAACTGATACCAAAGTCGTGGAGGAGGAAGAGCCGGAGTACCCGGAGAAAGAACCCCCGACGGTCCGCCCGAATTAATGGTGACACTTACTAGAGGAGAAAAATCCGACGCCGGAACCCGTAATCGAACCTCGCACCTTTAGCATTGGTGGCAGGCGCCTTAACCAATGCGCCACGGACCGCCCCACATAAATCATTACCTGTTTCATACCAGCTGACGTTAGTTAGATCTCTTCAGTGTACAATAGAATTACATACTGACTTTCTGTCATATAACTTATATTACACTACCAGTACCACAGTCAATAACACCACTTAAACAACAACTACAACATAAACAACTACAACTACTACAAGAGCATCAGCAGAAGCAACACCAACATAACTGAAAACGTACTTGAAAACCGTGCTCTCAAACACCAGCACACTCTCGCACCACAACACATTCTAAGTACATGGGTACTCACCTAAAGGTAACTGCTGGTTGTTGTTAGGCTGACCAACTTGTTTTGATCTGCAAGAGGCGTAGATTCTCATGAGCCGCTGAAGCCGCAGGGGCTCATGAGAATCTGCACCTCCTGCTGCCGCGAAATCGGCTTCAGCTGTCCTTCGAAACAGAGAGCGTTAGTCGAAATTAACCCCTTCACTAACAACGGAAGAACGAATTGTTTCAGTGCCCTAAATCTGTGTTCACCGAACGGCCAAAAGCCACAACTGTCTAAAGAGCATGGACACAAAGTGGTCTCAGCAAGAGGCATAGATCCTTATGAGCCCCCCGCAGTCGCGGGGTCTCATGAGGATTTATGTCTCTTGTGGTTAAATCGCGTTCATTTCTTTTCTCGGCAGTGGTGGGGTTAAGCAACCGACTATACACAACACATTATGAAAAGCGTCAACCGGTCAAACAGGCAACTTTCACCCCCAGGCTTGTGTAAGGCAGACCAAATCTGTGTCAAGTTCAGTGTCGCGCTCTGGACGTTACATATCTCAGTTGACTGACCTTCGTACGGGAAAGCAGATCAGCGTGACCTACTATTGAATTCATGCTGTTGAGTGTAGCGTTTGCTGTACATACATGTCACGGTGCAACATCTGTCATACTGCACTGGTATAATCAATACTGAGTATTTGTTTAACATATAAATCTATATGGCTAAAAATGTCTCTTTGTGTACCTTTTTTTCCTGAGTGTTATAGTTTAGGTACTTTTATAGGCACATAATCAAAGTTGCCTTTTCTATTACGTTGAATATGCTAAAATTATCCAACAATAAAGGATTCTCAATGTTGCCTTAACTAACGCTTCATTAGCCATCGTTTTACAAGCCATGTGAGTAAGCACAAGTAATAGAGGTGACGTTATTCCTCTTTCGCTCATCGAGGAACTCTCCAACGTAGCAAGACTGAGAGAAGAAGAGCAGAAAGGTCTTTCATATTGCGACATTTAAATTTCATAAGTTAAAGTTTTGTCCTTTTGTGCCGCATTATCGAAAGACAGAGCACGACTGAACATTTATAAAGGAGAACATGAATGCAAATTTAACAACTAACCTGTATTCAGGCTTGGAAAAGGTCGCTATAAATCGTTACGCACTGAGGACGAAATTATCAATATCCTCCAAAGTCTACGCCAACGGTTTTGAGATAGATCGGTGATGATGGTTCAAGAATGATGTCGGAATAGCTTGGCGCCTACAGGCGCCAAGCTATTCATCTGACATCACCCTTGAACTCAGTAGCACGGTTGATCCACATCCTGTCATATCGTGTCAGGCGGCCCTCATTATCGGTTAAGCGCTCTTCTATCATATCTCATATCTCCAAGCTACATACCTCTAGGTGTAGTAAAACTGTTGCCGCAAGGGTTTCATGTGAAAGGAAAACAGAAAATAGAGGTTGAAAACCCCTTAAATTGTGTCCATATCACCGAGAAGAAGGATCTTTGATCCGAAACGTCGTGTTTCATGTTTCTAACTTAAAGGGGTTTCAAACTCTATTTTCTGTTTACATTTAGGTGTCTTTGCTCAATGGAAGATACTTTAGACGATGGTGATCTATCAACTCACAGTACCCAATGCGCAAAAGGCCACCGATGGCATTTGCGCACTAGGTACGTACATCCTCAGTAATCACCGGTATTAATATACATTATGAATAGGGCTTGTCCCACCATGCTTGACGAAACTACGCTAGAGTGTTTGTCATACACAGGCGACCGAGGTCCATTTGCCTTCAACACTCTACTGTGTGCAGTACATTGATGAAGACGAAATGTCATCGGTCGCCTGTGGCATTGGAACATACACAAAGTCCGGCTATAGCTTACATGTACTCCGCCCTAGTATCCGTGTTGACCGAGTCAACGGAGACAAAATCTAAACCCTATAAAACTCCACAGCAGGAGATGGATCACGTACGTGTGATCATGATAGTTCTAGGTACAGCCTGAGCTCCTTCAAGATTTTGCTCATTGCCGATATACTTTTGTATCCAAACATGTATGTATTAATATGAATGCGTACCCATTTGGTTCAGTGTCGGTAGAGGTTTTTGTCGCGAGGATTGCTGCAGGAATCATCGCGAAAAAAACCGCTACCGACAGTCAAAAGGTTAATATAACGTAGCATGCAATATACAGGCAGATACACACAAGTTTAAAACACTGAAACTGCAAGCAGACTCCGCAAGACCTAATGCTCTAATAGCCTCCCACGAATAACAGTAACAATACACCATCACAAGAACTACAGTCACAAAAACAACAATATTGATCACCATGGAGGCCTACATAGGCCTTTATGAATACCTGTTTTACACTGCAAGAGATGAACACTGGCAACACAGATCGTAGACAGGACTGTAAAACGCAGCCACTAACACAGCTGTATAAGTTGTCTTTTAGACAGCCGGGGTGTATCACTCTTGTATCACACGCATAATTATATTCACCGGCATAAGTTTCTACGTCAGTGTCCTGAGAGTACAAAGTTCACTTGACGGGCACGTCTGTTGTCAAGCAGCCTATACTTTATGCTGAACGAAAACGGAAATAAGTTTATAAGAGGCATAGAGCCTCATGAGGAGCCGCATTTTGCGGAGGCTCATGAGGATCTATGCCTCTTGCTGAGGTCAGCATTCCTTGTGCGGATAAACAGATAGAGATGTAGGGGCCTACGCGCACAGCGACGTGAGTGGGTCACGGCATACGGCCTGAACTTGACCTAATGCCAGTTGTGGGAAACTGCGGTTAGCAAATGGAGTTCACAAAGCCGGAGTACTATAGGCATGCAGTAAAATGATAAAATGAAGACGCATCATGAAGGAACATTTGCAGGCTCACGGACTGCATTAATTATCAACGATAGAAGGGACACCGCACTGAGAGAGCGTGTCTCAAACTGACAAAGTGTTTGCGTCGGTCGGCGAGGCCGACGGACTGTATATCAAGCCGAGCAACTGTGAACATAATCGTCAGCGAACAGAAAAATACAGCAGGTAATAATAATAATAACAATAATAATAATAATAATAATAATTTAAAAAAATCAGTGCGCGGAGGCCAGCGGGCCAACTATGTCGGCATGATGTCCTTTTGCGCATTGGGAAGACGATCATACAAGACAAACAAAGGGAAGCATATTATCGTCTTGTTATTTACCTGCGTATATATATATATATATATATATATATATATATATATATATATATATATATATATATATATATATATATATATATATATATATATATATATATATATATATATATATCAGACACCTCAGTAATCGTCTTCCCACCAATATATAATATATATATATATGCAGGCAAGGCATGTGGCAGATCCTGGAGCGACTTGGCTGTCCCCCAAAGTTCCTAAGCATGATCGTCCAGCTCCACGAGGACCAGCAAGGCCAGGTTAGACTCAACAGTAACCTCTCAGAACCATTCCCCATTATCAACGGCGTGAAACAGGGCTGCGTGCTGGCACCAACCCTCTTCACCATCTTCTTTAGCATGATGTTGAAGCAGGCCACAGTAGACCTCGACGATGACGATGCAGTGTACATCAGGTATCGTCTCGATGGCAGCCTGTTCAACCTCAGACGACTGCAGGCCCACACGAAAACCCTAGACCAACTGATTCGTGAGCTGCTCTTTGCTGATGACGCTGCCCTTGTTGCACACACAGAGAGAGCCTTGCAGCGCATCACATCCTGCTTTGCAGATGCTGCCCAGCTCTTTGGACTCGAGGTCAGTCTGAAAAAGACAGAGGTACTACATCAGCCGGCACCCAAGGTAGAGCATCGCCCTCCCCACATCACCATCGGCGAGTCTGAACTGAAGTCAGTACACCAGTTTACCTACCTTGGCTGCATCATCACGTCAGATGCCAAGCTGGACAAGGAGCTTGACAGCAGGCTGGCAAAAGCGAACAGCGCTTTTGGGCGACTTTTCAAGCGGGTGTGGCACAATCAACAGCTGAAAACGGGCACCAAGATCAGTGTGTACAGAGCTGTCGTCCTCACCACCCTGCTGTACGGTTCCGAGTCCTGGGCCCTCTACCGCAACCAACTACGACTCCTCGAACGCTTTCACCAGCGCTGCCTGCGTACCATCCTGGGCATTCACTGGAGTGACTATGTCACCAACGTCGAGGTCCTTGAACAGGCAGAAACTATGAGCATCGAGGCTTTGTTGCTGCGGACACAGCTTCGCTGGGCGGGGCACGTCTCCAGGATGGAGGATCATCGCCTACCCAAGATCACTCTGTTCGGCGAGCTTGCTACTGGACACCGTGACAGAGGGGCACCAAAGAAGAGATACAAAGACGGTCTCAAGAAGTCACTTAGTGCTTGCCAAATCGACCACCGCCAGTGGTCTTCGCTTGCTGCGGACCGTGACACCTGGCGCTCCACCATCTACAAGGCAGCCGTCTCCTTTGAGGACTCTCGCAGAGCTAACCTTAAGGACAAACGGCTCAGGAGAAAAAACCGAGTTGCCGTAACTCAGAACCCTGACCAGACCTTCCCCTGCAGCCACTGCGGTCGAACCTGCCTGTCCCGGATTGGCCTCCGCAGCCACGAAAATGCCTGCAGACGACGTGGGCAAGCCCTATAGAATCTTCGTTCGCGAAGTCAAGCCAAGAAAAAAAAAAAAAAAAAAAAAAAAAAAAAAAAAAAAAAAAAATATATATATATATATATATATATATATATATATATATATTGGTGGGAAGACGATTACTGAGGTGTCTGATATATATATATATATATATATATATATATATATATATATATATATATATATATATATATATATATACGCAGGTAAATAACAAGATAATATATATATATATATATATATATATATATATATATATATATATATATATATATATATATATATATATATATATATATATATATATATATATATATATATATATATATATATATATATATATATATATATATATATATATATATATATATATATATATATATTGGTGGGAAGACGATTACTGAGGTGTCTGATAGGAGGGGGCAGGGGATCTAACCGTTTGTTTGTCCAGTGATGAGTAATTACCCTTTGGTACGTATACTGTTCAACAAGTGCTGCCGCCTCAACTAGGGACGTAGCGGGCCACTCCGGCGCTCCGGCGACCGCCGGAGTACTTTTTGGACCAGAGAGAGAGAGAGAGAGAGAGAGAGAGAGAGAGAGAGAGAGAGAGAGAGAGAGAGAGAGAGAGAGAGAGAGAGAGAGAGAGTAAACTGCGTGGCCAATGCTATGACGGATGCAGCACCATGGCTAGTCCAAATGCAGGAGTGTCTGCTATGTTGAAAAAAGAATAACCTCGTGCTGTACACTCACTGTTATGGTCATGCAACAAACCTCGCTTGTTCTGACAGTATTAAACAGATTAAACTGATCAAACATTCCCCAAAACGAGAAACTCATTTGCAAAAGATGAAAACTGAAATGAGTTCTGAGGAAGACGGGAAACATGCGCCTGCAATCATCTCCTACTGTCCAACAAGATGGACAGTCAGGGGCAAAACATTGGACAGCGTCCTTCAGAACTACTGCCACCTTCAGGACCTGTACAAATGGTCACTTCAAAACTGCAGTGGCACAGAAATAAAGGCAAAAATCACAGGTGTGAGCAAACACATGGAGGACTTTGATTTCTTTTTTGGAGTTGCTTTAGGAGAAACACTTATCCGTCACAGTTGACAACCTTTGTGCAACACTTGAACGGCAGGAAATGTCTGCGGCTCAAGCACAGAAAATGTATACATCTGTCAAAGGAAACGTTCTTGTCGCTGAGAAGCGATGAACATTTCCCTCTTTTTTTGAAGGAGAACCTGACGCTCGCTGAGGACGCTGGTGTACAAGAGCCTTCGCTTCCCCGTCACAGAAGAGTTCCTCTTAGGTTTAAAGTTGTAGATTCATAGTCAAGTCACGATTTCCCAGGCTGTGTGGAGGATCGTTTCAGAGCAATATACTTTGAGGCAATCGATGTTCTAACCTCTTGCCTGAAAGAGCGTTTTGCACAGTCTGATGCTCAGATGTATGCAACCCTAAAACAGGTTCTCTTGAAAGGTGCATGTGGTGGACATTCTGACGAAGAATTGGCTGAAATTTCAAGCCTTTATGGTCCTGATTTCAATTTCCCCAACTTGAAAACGCAACTCGAGACCTTAGCCATTCAGGTGAAAACAGTACACCGCCGACAATGACATCATCTTGACAGATATTGTGAAGTATTTCCAGTCGCCGTCAAAGCCCCAGGTTTCTCATCTTTCACATGTCGCTATCCTCCTCACACTGATTGTTACGATTATGGTTGTGTTGTTCTGTGAGAGAGCGCATGTATTAATCGTAGGAAACGATCCGATATTTATTTGAGCTATCATGATTACGAATCACGTACCTTTTTAGTAAGTTTCACTATCGTTCGCAGAGAGAGCGGAATTGATTGTCTTTTGATACACGGAGTTGAATCCCGAAGAGTCTGGAAACCGCTCGAGTATTCACCACTGTTTTCTGTGAGCGTGAAGTTAGCGGCCAGTATTGGGTTAAGAAATCTCGTCTTACTTCCGGATAATTCGGGCAAGGTCGTGAACTGTCTACCATACTTTTGTGAGATGTCACAACGAGGGGCTAGAAATAGCAGCCAGATTTTTGTAGACCATTCTTGTGCATTCTTTTTCATTAATATTTATGAGTTTCGGTTACGTATTTTATTTTGATTGGTTGTGTTGTATGAATTTGCTCGATTATTCTGGAAAGCATACCACTATAAAAGATCGTGCTAGGAAGCACGGGTGTTCATTGTTGAGTTGTAGAATTGCGATGTGACAACGTCGGTACATTGTTCAGTTGTATAGTTGCAGTGTATCGTAAGCATATTGACATTGAGAGAGCTATGCAAGGTATCGTGCTTCTTTGTCAGTGACGGAGTTATGCCGTGTATGGTGATATACATTGTATGAGAGACGCATTATGTCAAAGTGTATACATTTTGCAGAGGAGACATTGTATAAGTGTTGGTGCATTGGTGAACACATTGTGTGGAGATCGCATCCCTGCAATAAAATATTGTTGGAACTGTTACTCCAGTGTGGTCTACATCCTTAAGCCACGTGTGACGGGTTGCAGCTGAGTGAAGTTTCTTTAAAATAACCATACGTGCGTACGTCTGGTGTATGATATCATAATACGACTACGACTCAACACGTAACATTTTGGCACCTCCGACGGGACTTCTTCAGTTGGCTCAGTGGAAAGGGTACCCGGAGACAACAGCCAGCAGTGAAACGCAGAGATGGCGACATCGGAAATAGAGACATTCCTGAAAATTGGAAAGGAATGTGGACTCGAAGGAGCTCAACTCCTCGAGTTTGTAGAGGAGAGAGAGAAGTAGAGACTGGAGAAAGAAGAAAAGAAACTGGAGACAGAAGAAAGAGCCAAAGAGCGTGAAATCAGGAAACTCGAAGTTCAACGAGAAGAGGCAGAGAAACAACGTGAAGAGGAGCGAGAAGAGGCGGAGAGGCTCGACAACACGAAATTCATCTAAAGCAGATGGAGATAGAGGCACAGAGCCAAAGAGCTACTGAAGCAACAGCATTAGCCAGCAGAGAGCAAACAGCCCGTGCGCCAAAGCTACCACCTTTCGCAGAAAATTCAGATAACATGGACGCTTACCTAGACCGATTCTAGCGCTTCGCAAGCAGCAATAACTGGAGACAAGAGACTTGGGCTATCAAACTGAGCGCACTTCTAACTGGCAAAGCGCTTGAATTTTACACCCGCTTGCCAAGAGAAGAAGCCGAAGATTATATGCAGTTGAGAGCCGCCCTGCTGAGACAGTACGACTTCACTGAAGAGGGTTACAGGAGACGATTTCGAAACTGCAAGCCTGAAGAAGGAGAAACACCCGACCTATTCATTGAAAGAATCAGGAGCTATCTGGAGTAATGGATAGAGCTGGCTGGTTTAAACAAGGCGTACCAGGACTTGTGTGACCTCATCATCAAAGAACAAGTCCTCAGCGCATGTTCCAAGGACCTGGCCGCCCGACTCAGGGAGAAAAAGGACCAATCCCTGAAGGCCCTGGCAGACTTCGCTCAAAGATACCTGGACGCCCACAACATGAAGTTCGGGCCCGGTAAGCTGCAGCGCGGATCTACACCAGCAGAGGAAATCAACAACGTCAGAGGCATCCCAAAACACATGCCTGACATGTTTTCTTTGTGGAAAGAGGGGACACAAGGCGATACGATGTCCTTCCAAGGATGTTCCCCGAGGCGATAACACCAGAAGACCCAACCAAGATCGCGGGATAGCAGGCAGAAGCAGTACCACGTCTCAACACAGAGCCGCCGCTGTTCTAGGCAATGATGTGACGTAATCCAGTGACTTTGAATCTAGAGAAAGGCGAGTGACACCGGAGCTGATTGAATCTTTCAGAAAGAATGGACGCATCCCAGTAGGAGATGGGGTTACATTTTTACCAGTCTCAAACATCGCGTTTCCTGAGAATGAAGTGCCGAACATGCCTGTGGTGTCAGGATTCGTTGGCAACACACCAGTGAGAGTGCTGAGAGACACCGGTTGTAGCTGCATCATCGTGAGAGAGGACCTAGTAACTGAAGACCAGAAGCTACAAGAGTGGACCACCCTCATTTTGGCCGACGGAACTGTGAGGATTACCCCCCTTGCCAAGGTCAGTGTCGACACCCCGTACCTGAGAAGAGAGGTGAAGGTGTTATGCGTGAAGACACCAGTCTACGACCTTATCATCAGAAATGTAAAGGGCGCTGGAAATGTAGAAGATCCAGATCCGGATTGGAGACCTGAAACCTGTGCCGTTAATACGAGAGGTCAGGAAGAGAAGAACCACCATACCATCCCTCTAAAAGTGGCTGACAACATGGAAACAGCCATGATGAATAGAGACAGTTTGGAGGAAGAGAAGCGTCAGGCGATGGAGCGACAGCAGAATCAGGTGGACGCGACCGTGGCCAGTGAGCGAGATAAGCTGGAGGTGAAACAGCGAGCAGCCATCGACCATCTGCAGCAAAAGCAGGCGCAGGAGTTGGACAGTCCGCGGCACGATGCCGAGCGCCGCCACAATGATCAAACGGGGTCGCCGAAAAGCAAGATGAACGAGAGACATGAGCGAGACGAGGCTCTTCTGAGAAGGATATGTCGGAGCTGCAGGAGAAGGAGAAAGAAAGAGAGAGAGAGAGAGAGAGAGAGAGAGAGAGAGAGAGAGAGAGAGAGAGAGAGAGAGAGAGAGAGAGAGAGAGAGAGAGAGAGAAACGGGAGCTGGAGTCAGCATGAACCTCCAGAAAACCATAGATGATTTTGACAGAGGGCTGGACAAAGCTCAACATGAACGGAAGCAAGACTTGAAGGGCAGTCATCAGAACCAGCTTGAGAGATCGCGGCAGGAACAAGACACAGAAATACGCCGACTGCCACTGAACATGCGACATAGGGGACCGTGCGTGTTTGACACAGTGGTTAGTATCGACGAATACAGAGTTGATGTCAACAACGAAACGAATACTGACCATGTGCATATAATACAGAACTATATCGAGAGAAGTCGTCAATGTAAACCGCAACACGCTGCATCAGTGCGTCTGACTGATGACACTGAGAGGCTAGACGACGAGAACCCATTCGACTCAGAGACTGCGGATATTGTTCAACGTGAGGTTGATCTGACATCGAACGAGCTAGTTCGTGACGAGCCGTGTCGTATGTTTGACAACACGAGAGAGGGACTGAGAAATAATGTTGGGGAGACGCTGGACCTGGGAGTCGTCAGAGATTCCAGATCGCCAGTGGTCATCGCGAAGAAACCAGAGAGATCCAATTTGGTGTGTATGGAAATCCGTAAGCCGACAGTGTTCGACCCAGGACCATTGAACTGTGTGAACTGTACCTCATGATTTGACGATGTTCCAGAAGTAATTTTGATACTAATTTTTAATTTAATCAAGGGTTCACAGAACTTTGGAGCAGTTTACCTGAGCAGAGTAGTTTAAATGAACATTCTGTGCCCAGAACAGTTTAAAGAAACATTGTGGTGTCCATGAGAATTTAAAGGGACATGACTGCGCTCAGGACAGTTTAATAAAACCGTGAGACGATTATTTTAAAGTGGTTGATTTGATTTGATTTTTATGTGAAATTCTTATTATTCATGGTTTTGTGTAGGTTAACACAGCCACAACCGTATTTTGAGATTTGAGAAGAAATATTGTGAAATTTCGTTCTAAAAAGGGGGTAATGTTACGATTGTGATTGTGTTGTTCTGTGAGAGCGCGCATGTATTAATCGTAGGAAACGATCCGATATTTATTTGAGCTATCATGATTACGAATCACGTACCTTATTAGTAAGTTTCACTATCGTTCGCACGGAGAGCGGAATTGTCTTTTGATACACGTACACGGAGTTGAATCCCGAAGAGTCTGGAAACCGCTCGAGTATTCACCACTGTTTTCTGTGAGCGTGAAGTTAGCGGCCAGTATTGGGTTAAGAAAACTCGTCTTACTTCCGGATAATTCGGGCAAGGTCGTGAACTGTCTACCATACTTTTGTGAGACGTCACAACGCGCCGGGATTTCTCAAAATAGGGGCTAGAAATAGCAGCCAGATTTTTGTAGACCATTCTTGTGCATTCTTTTTCATTAATATTTATGAGTTTCGGTTACGTATTTTATTTTGATTGGTTGTGTTGTATGAATTTGCTCGATTATTCTGGAAAGCATACCACTATAAAAGATCGTGCTAGGAAGCACGGGTGTTCATTGTTCAGTTGTAGAATTGCGATGTGACAACGTCGGTACATTGTTCAGTTGTATAGTTGCAGTGTATCGTAAGCATATTGACATTGAGAGAGCTATGCAAGGTATCGTGCTTCTTTGTCAGTGACGGAGTTATGCCGTGTATGGTGATATACATTGTATGAGAGACACATTATGTCAAAGTGTAGACATTTTGCAGAGGAGCCATTGTATAAGTGTTGGTGCATTGGTGAACACATTATGTGGAGATCGCATCCCTGCAATAAAATATTGTTGGAACTGTTACTCCAGTACTCCATCCTTAAGCCACGTGTGACGGGTTGCAGCTGAGTGAAGTTTCTTTAAAATAACCTTACGTGCGTACGTCTGGTGTGATATCATACTACGACTACGACTCAACACGTAACACTGATCCTGGTCATGCCAGCAACCAATGCCACCAGTGAGCGTTCTTTTAGTGCTATAAGACGCCTTCAAAGCTACCTCAGATCACACATGCATGAGGCTCGATTGAGCCATTTAATGGTACTTCACGTCCACAAGTCTAAAAGTGACTCACTCAACTTGATTCGTGTTGCCAACAACTTTGTGGTTTCTGCAGCACGCAGGCAAACAGGTTTGGTTTTTTTTTGGACATTTTCTGAGCTGGATTATGTAAAGAACCAATGTGCTTCAAAAATCCCGTGCAACACAAACGTCTGCTGTCAAAGTTGACTCAGGAGATGCAAAGCTTTTGTGATGAACATTTCTTCATGGATTCGATCATACGGCCTTTCGCGCCAAATGTACGTTCAAGCAACGAGGTTAGCGTATCTAGACATGACGTAATTGTTATCTTGTTACTTTAGTTGTCAGAGGTTTAGGCCTTCCCGCCTTTGACATCATGGCCATGCTATTAAATTCCTTCACCGCGACCCATCCTAAAAAGTCCCTTCTATAAATAGAAGGGACTTAAAAACGCATGAGCTCCAAACAATACGGTAGACTTTGGGATGAAATCCTCATCTTGTTTGATTATACACCGTCAAACTAAATGTAGCCCCATGCCATAATGTTTTACGGCCATTAACGGATGTGTAAACAATTAAAAAAAAAAAAAAAAAAAAAAAAACAGAACATGAATACACACTCAAAATCTTCCAGAGGTACTCACAGACTTGGACACGTCAAGAATCCACTGCGTTACTCGGAAACGAATTAAGTGCCGTCTTTTGTGAAGCACAAGGGACAGATTTTCCCTGCAGGATTGTTTTTGTCATAATGCAACATCAGATTGTTAGTGCCGTTTTCGATTACTTTTTTTTATTATTGTGTCACCGAATAACATGTATTTTTGCAAAGAAAGTGACATTACTTTGGCGTCCCTCTTGGCATAGGATGTCTAAATTGTTCTGGGCAGTTGCGAGGGGTCACCTTTGAGAGAGGCCACTGAAAGTGGTGTGTTTAGAAAGGTTTTACCACAAAGTACCCTTTGGCCAAGTTTGAAATCTGGGGCTTGAATAGGCTCCGAGAAAATGCCAACGTTATAATTTACCACGGATGACAGACGCCGGACGACAAACGCCGGAGAGACAACGGATGGCCCATTACACAGACTCACTTTTGCTCTCGCACACGAGCCAAACCAAAAAATCATAAACGCACAAATTAGAAGACGTGTTTATTTCATTACATTTCTGTCCAAAAACTGCTCAGCAAGCAGTTCAAGTACTAGTTTCTTTATTTTTCATTGGCATTGTTTAGAGTATTAACCTCTTAACCCATAACATCCTGAGGCTGAATTAAAAAAAAAAATGTTTATTGTCCCTATGAAAGCTACATTACAGATTAGAAGATAGATCAACCATTTTAGTTCAAGGGTGGTACCAGAATAGCTTGGCGCCTCAGACGCCAAGCTATTCTGGCACCACGCTTGAACTATCATAGTCAAATTTATTTCAAGCAAAAGTGTATCAGTGTGAAAAGGGTTAACTGCCGGGTCACAACGAATGCTACCCTGGAGCAAGAGACATAAACCCATTCGCAGACACTCATGAGATTTATTTCTCTTGCTAGGTTCTTCATGGCTATTTTTTGTGTGGTTCAATTTACATACTGTGTTCTTCACGCGAATATCGGTCAGTGTGCAGGGTTGATTAATGAATTCGTTATCAGTGCAAGATGATAAGCAGAAGTCAGATCTCTCTCTCTCTCTCCTCCTCTCTCTCTCTCTCTCCTCCTCTCTCTCTCTCTCTCTCTCTCTCTCTCTCTCTCTCTCTCTCTCTCTCTCTCTCTCTCTCTCTCTCTCTCTCTTTGTCGGTGTGGGATTGTTGCAGTGATGTCCACTTAAAAAGACTAAATTCTTTACATAGGAGAATGGCAAAATTAATTCTTCCCGACCCGCACTTGACGACCGAGGCCAAACTCAGTAAAGCTGGATTCCTGCCCCTTCAAAATCATTTTAAATATAACAAAGGGGTACTGATGTTTAAAGTGTGGAACCATAACGCTCCAGAATATCTAACAGAGTTGTTTAAAACATCAGATTCCTGCTATGGGAACATGAGGGATCTTTATATTTTTCCAAAACCCCGAATAGATATATTTAAATCTACTTTGTCATTTGCGGGTTCCACACTGTGGAACTCACTCCCACATCACGTTAAAACCACTCCGACATTATCTCGTTTCAAGTCAAGTCTTTATAGGTATCTGACATTACTCAAATAATAATATCTAGTTATTCGTAGACACACGAATGTACGTGTATATTCTAACAATCATGTGTATGTCTATGTGTGTGTGTGTGTGTGTGTGTGTGTGTGTGTGTGTGTGTGTGTGTGTGTGTGTGTGTGTGTGTGTGTGTGTGTGGACGCGTGAGTGCGTTTGTGCGCGGCGTATGCGCGTTTGCGTTTAGTGGACTATATATTTTGTACCACTGTGCTTTGATGTCCCTGTTTTACGTATATTTTGTACTTAGTAGTCGTAGTTGTAGCAACCGCAGGTACGAAAAATGACATAGTCACTGACTGTGTTAATATCTTCACCGTTGTAAAATAAAGATTCATTGATTCATTCTCTCTCTCTCTCTCTCCTCTCTCTCTCTCTCCTCTCATCTCTCCTCTCTCTCTCTCTCTCTCTCTCTCTCTCTCCCCGGCTCAGTCTCTCTCTCTCTCTCTCTCTCTCTCTCTCTCTCTCTCTCTCTAACAATTCACCTATGTGTTCGTTGTGTGTTTCTATGTTTTGTTTTTGTTTGTTTATTTGTTTGTTTTCTTGTTGTTTTTGTGTTAATTTGTTTGTTTTTTGGTATGCTGTGTTTGTTTTCCTGTTGTGTTCTGTTTTGTTTACAAGACAGCTTGTAAGACAGGCATTGAGTTGCCTAATAGCTTTATCCTGAATAAGAGATTGATCATCATCATCATCATCATCATCTCTCTCTCTCTCTCGCTCGTTCGCTCACTCTGATGACCGGCTAAACCGCTTTCCCAGGGCGCAAAAGACCATCGGGCCCACGTCGGCCGCTGTTGGCCCGCGCACGACCGTGCGCGAACCAATGGCGGCCGACATCGGCCCGGTGGCCTTTTGCGCATTGGGTTGTGTGTGTAGCGTCTGGCGCTGCTTTCAGCATTGATGGCTTCATGCACAACGTAGTAAAAAATGAAGTTTGCACACATCCTGAAAAAAAGAAGAAGTTTGAAAAAAATCGCAGTATCCTAGTTGCAGACAAAACAGTGAAAGGAACCCGCGTGGTACCCAGTTAACTCATTCTACCCCATCACCGAAATCCCCAAATTTTACCGTTGTCCTCTGAAGACTGCATTGCAGTGCAGGACACAGCTCTACCATGATAGTTCAAGGGTGATGCCAGAATAGCTTGGCGCCCGTAGGCGCCAAGCTATTCTGGCATCACCCTTGAACTATCATGGTCGATCCTTATCTTGTTGTGGTGTGTCTGGGGTAGAATGGGTTAAAGTACCACTACGCATAGGTCTGAAGACACCTTTCAGCACCATTTGTGTTTGTTAGGCCTTGTCGACACACCTAATGAACTTTAAGCTCAGTTTGGACACGCAGCAAAAGAACACACGTAATCGCACTTATTTATTCTGCGCTGCCCTTTGCGTGTCAGTCTATTTTTAGTTGTTTCTCGCCTGAAAGCGTTGCATTTCTAGAACGGAGTGGAGAGTCATTGTCACTTGATGTAAAGACGATGTGTGCTGAACTGGATTGTCCTGTGTCCAAATGAACCATAAGCAGACCTGCGGGTAGCGTTTCGTAGCCATACGTTACAGAAGGGTATACGGCGGTACTGGGCCTTCAACCTAATAATTAAGTATTTGCTGTTGATCGCGTGCTTGTGTGCGTGTTCGTATGCGCGCGCGCGCGCGTGTGTGTGTGTGTGTGTGTGTGTGTGTGTGTGCGAGTGCATGCGTGCGTACGAGCGAGCGTGCGTACGTGCGCGTGTGTGTGCGTTCGTAAGTGTTACAACAGCATTGGACGCCCACTCGTTTGCCAGCGCAGTCCAGTGAAGGAAACAGATGTCAAATCCAGTTTTGTTAAAAGCTAGATTTTCATTGTATTCCAATGAAAATCTCGCTTTTCACGAAAGATGGCACAGGGCAGAGCGGTTTTACCTCGAATCCTAACGCAGGCAACTGCGGTACGTCAAAGTTTAACGTCACGCGCAGTGGTTTCACTGCGTGTGACGTCAGATTATGATGCCTGCGTCCGAGGCACTGCCGTCATCCACGCTGTCCATCCGCAAAAGACTTAACCCTTAAATTCGCATGGGACTCGGCGGCTGCATGACCCAATGTGAATATAATTTATCTCCCTCCTGGCAGAGACGCGGTGCTGATCAAACTCTGCCGTTACATTGCAAAGCCAATATGTGTATTTTTTTTTTTTTCTTTCGAAAAGCGAGATTTTAACTGAATAACAAAGAAAATCTCACTTTTCTCAAAATTGGTAGTGCTGACCTTTGCCATGTAACGGAGGAACGTAAAGGGGGTTTGGGTGGGGAGAGAGAGAGAGAGAGAGAGAGAGAGAGAGAGAGAGAGAGAGAGAGAGAGAGAGAGAGAGAGAGAGAGAGAGAGAGAGAGAGAGAGAGAGAGAGAGAGAGAGAGAGAGAGAGAGAGAGAGAGAGAGAGAGAGAGAGAGAGAGAAGGGGGAGATAGGTGTATGATTCACTCTATCAAATTTTCGTCGGATGTCATGTCCACAGAAGAAAAACAAAACTGTTCAGTTTTGTCGACCTAGACATTGCTTGGATCAAAACTGTTTGCGTTCAGACGAAAACTGAGCGGATGATATACTAGTAGAAAAGAATCATAAAAATATGTTGCTGACGACGTCAATCTGCTGCTGATGCCGCGCAGTAGCTAACGTTTCTGAACTGAGAAAGGTGTTTTCGCTGCGTGTAAAGGCCCCGCCACACGAGCCGGTTGTGCCCCGATTTTGAAGCCGATTCCGATCCGATTGCGATCGGATGACGTCAATTATCCGATCCGGTCCCAATCGGCTGGGAATCGGGTGTCTAGAACCTGCTCTATTTTCCCGTTCTGATTCGGCCCCGGTTGTAAGCTTCAACCAATCAGAGCGCGTCTCGCAAAGCACGTCGTTTCACAGTTTGCAAATGGCCGAACACGCCTGTTGTGATCAGAACCACCGCCGTTGCCGCTGATGTTTCGCACGCCTCTTCCCGAATATGATGCAAAACTGCTGATAATGCAAGCACATCATCATCACTGTCAAAACTAGCAGTCATTTTGCAGAACAGGTACGACTTTGATCTTCGGTTCAAACCGGTCGGCTAAACAAGTCGGGAAATGTCGTGTGGCAGTACGCACGTTTTTTTAGTCCGGCCCGATCACCAACCGATTCGAAAACTGAACGGGAATCGGCCTCAAAACCGGGCTCGTGTAGCGGGGCCTTAACGGACTGCCTTTTCAGATATTAGTATAGATGCAACTGAAGCGCCATTCCCAATGCGCAAAAAGCCATCGGGCTGACGCCGGTTGCCGTTGGCCCGCGCACGGCTGTGCGCTGGCTCAAACGGCGGTCGGCAACGACCATATGGCCTTTTGCGCAATAGGTTGCCTTAAGGCCCCGCCACACTTGCCGGTTGTGCCCCGATTTTGAAGCCGATTTCGATCCGATTGCGATCGGATGACGTCATATATCCGATCCGATCGCAATCGGCTGGGAATCGGGTGTTTAGAAACTGCTCTATTTTTCCGATCCGAATCGGTCGCGATTGTAAGCTTCAACCAATCAGAGCGCGTCTCGCAAAGCACGTCTTTTCAGTTTGCAAATGGCGGAAGATCAGTCAACCACCTTCGTTGCCGATGTTTCGCCCGCCTCAGTCTTCCCGAATATGATGTAAAACTGCTGATAAGGCAAGCACATCATCATCACTGTCCAAACTAGCAGCTATTTCGCTGAACAGGTACGACCTTGATCTTCGATTCAAACCGGTCGGCTAAATAAAGTCGGGGAATGTGTGGCAGAGCACACGTTTTGCAGTCCGGTCCGATCACACTCCGATTCGAAACTGCTCAAGAATCGGCCTCAAAATCGGGCATGTGTGGCGGGGCCTTTAGACCACGTCAAGGGTTGCTAATGACGGCAGCCAACGTAGGTGATGTCACTGCCGGTGGATGGCTCCACCTGTTTGGGAGTGTATGGTGTCATTGGTGTCATTACTGTGATAGATGACGTCACTCAATTGCGGTAGATGACGTCTTCCTTGCGCACTCTTTGTGGATGGCGTCATTCTGGGGATAGCATGACTGAGATGACGGTTGGCTGCCGGCGTAGTAGGGACTGATTTTGCGACGACAATTAATGACGACAGACTCATTCTGGGGATAGCATGACTGAGATGACGGTTGGCTGCCGGCGTAGTAGGGACTGATTTTGCGACGACAATTAATGACAGACTCTTTCTGTGAGCGCGAAGACGGTTGCGACGGCTGTTCAGACAAGCGGCTTACACTAATCCTGGATAGGCGCCTGAGAATAAAAGAAACAAAAATTCAAAGTCATGTTTCTGTGCCCTGGCTTTTCTCCCAACCCCCCCGCCCCTCTCCCCACCCCAGCCCGCCCCTCCCCCCCCCCAGCACCCCCACGCCTACCCCCAACCACCACACACACCCTCAATGAAATATATCTTCCTACACTACTGACCACGTGAAGGCGGACAGAAAAACAGTAAGTTTGTTACGTTTGTGGTTGTGTTATTCTTTCAGAGCATGTGTTAATCATAGGAAAGATCCGATATTGAGTTATTTTGGATAAGAATTACGTACCCTTTTCGTAGGATTCATTTTCTTGTGCACGGAGAATTGCGATCGATTTTTGTTGTGACGCGTATTTTCGCTTCAATGTTGCAAAGTTTGACCTACATTGGACTGGAAGGTTCGAGCTAGGTCGCTATCTTTTTAGTGACCTCAAATATGACGTCCAAGTTGTTGGCTACATTTTGCACCGTTTTATCGAACGTGCCTAGACGTTAATAGAAACTTATGGATTGATCTAGTGAATATCTAATGAATATTAATGAGTTTTGGTTACGTTTTATTTTCTGATTGATTGTGTTGTGTGATTTTGCTTGACTGTTCTGAAAATCTGTAATAGTATAAAAGACGGTGTTAGGAAATAATTATGTGTGTACATTGTATGAGAGACGCAGTGTGTCAAAATTGTTGATGCATTGTAGAGGAGACAGTGTATCAGAGTGGATGCATTTGTGAACCCAGTGTGCTGAGTGTGCATCGTGAGAATAAAATAGTGTTGGAACTGTTACTCCAGTGTGGTCTACAGCCTTGTGCCACGTGTGACGAGTTGCAGCTGAGTGACGTTTCTTTACAAGAACCCTACGTGCGTGCGTCTGGTGTGATTGCATCATACTACGACCACCACTACCACGTAACAAAGTTCATTTTTGCGAAAAGCGAGATTCTCATTGTCATACTATGGAAATCTGTCTTTTCACAAAAATGGACTTACTGTCTTCTGCCTTCCCAGTCCTGAACTTTTGGGCACATCGAAACATAGACTAAGATACCATATAAGGCCAGAACACCCAAATTCGTATGTTATATCCGAAGTGTATTATATTATAAGCGGAGTAACTTACGTAGGAAAAAGTGTAGTATGGACGTCTGGGAAAAAAACTTTGTTATGTCCAGCTATGTGTTAAATCCGAGTTTGTTAAAAGCGAAGTTCACTCTATATTTTCATAAAATAAGAAACTCACATCCGCAGGCGGGTGATTGGTCCCATGTTAGCTTGGGAAGTACTGGGCTCATCCACGCTGGGGATATAGCCGCTTTGACTGAGTTTCTGTCGCTGTTGGCAACACATCAAACAAGATTTTAAAACCCCCTTGACTGCCAGTGGACGCGGATTTCGCGTCTGAAACCACTGCACACTGACAGACATTCGCGTGAAGATCACACATGAAATCAAACGTGGGAACACGTAGAACACAGGACTAACAAGAGACATCAATCCTCATGAGCCCCCGCGACAGCGGGGGCTCATGAGGATTTATGTCTCTTGCAGATGGGTGGCGTTCGCCCTACCCCGACAGTTCAGGGGTTAATCATGTAGCTGTCGGTAGCGCCTTCAGTTGGTTATTTCGGCTTTAACGCCGAGCAGGCAACAACGGCCATCTCACGGCAGGCTACTGACATCCGAAGTGACCAAATCCTTCAGTTCCCTGATCTTCAGTCTTTGAGGGGTGCAGGTCGCCTGGCGAATTTTTTTTCAGTGACATTAACCCCTTCGCTGCCGAGAGAAAAAGTGAACAGGATCCAACTGCAAAGAGACATAGATCCTCATGAGCAACCTCCCCCCCCCCCCTCCCCCCCCCCCCCCCCCCCCCCCCCGCGATTTACGCCTCTCGCTGAGACCACTTTGTATGCACGTTTCTTGGATGGTTTTGGCTTCTGGTCGTTGAATGAACACGCGAATGGTCAAAAGTCGTTCGTTGCAAACAAAACCTCACTATTCCTCATCACATTTGTACCCGGTACTACTTACCTATCGTTGTTTTGTTTTATTTTTTTATTTATTTTTTTGTTGTTGTTGTTTTTCTTTTTTGTCTGTTAACCTTGTAAATGAACTGCAGTAGTGCAGCTGCAGCCCGTCGGTTGAAAATGACGTAGATGAGACAGTTGGAAACACCACATGAAAACATCAGCATCTGGCAAACCTCAAATATTATGAAGGCGTTCCGCTGAAACACAACAGAGGTAAGCAAGTTAGAGAGACAAACAAACAAACAAAAAACGACTAAATAAACAAAGAAATTAAACAAAATAATACGATTTTTTAAAATATAAAAAATAATAAATAAATAATTAACAGAAACAAACACGCGTGTGTCAACCTGGCATCTTATGTTTTAAAAGGGCAACCGGCGTAAATAAAACAGCACACAGATCTAACGAAACTCCCCGATCACCCCGAGTTCTGAAGGGACATAAATAAAATGCGTGAATTTTAAATGTGTAGCTGTCAGCGTGTAAAGCATCGCGCTGCCACGCAGCGTGTTTACCCGACATACCACTGCCGGGTTGTTAATCCTTTAACTATGAACAGGTACAGCCTCCGCATTGTACGTTCCAGTATGCCGCGTTTTCTGATACAACGCCCGACCAGGTCAATGCTGCATTCCACGGAGAGCAAAAGGTCCTCGGGCCGACGCCAGCCTTAGCTGGCCCGCGCACAGCCGTGCGCGGGCCAACTAAGACTGACGTCGGCCGTTTGCTTACCAAAGTGTTCTTGTTGCTTCACAAAAGCTCATTAAATTTTAGTACTACCACAGCATGATCGCGAATAACTTGACACGGTCTGACTTCGCCGTTGCGGGATACCTGCGATAAATGTCGCTAACCTAAACTATAGCCAACGGATACTATGATCTAACTCGCTCGCTGGGACGCAGACAGCTGCGATGCGTCATAATGTGACGTCACATGCCGCGCGCGTGTGACGTCACATTTTTGACGCATCGCAGCTACGTGGTTGCGACGCAAAAGGCCTAATTAAAAACTCACGCAGGCTGACCTGTACTATCACCGGCGATAATATTCTAACGCGATCGGACGCAAACAGACAGCTGCCATGCGTCATAATGTGACGTCACACGCTTCGCGTGTGACGTCACATTTTGAAGCACGGCAACCACGTTGGTGCGACGCAGCCGGCCGAATTAACATTACTAAAACTCACGTAGGACGCCGGAGGGTGTTTCAGCAAGTCATAAACAACCCTCCTGATTCTCTCCGCTCCGTGCAGGACAAAGAAGCAAGTTGTCAGCACCATTATCATTCTCACTAGCAGGCAGTCTCTGCGTTTATGGCACTCGGCCGGGTCCCATACCGTGTTTGTGTTAAGATATTTTCTAGCCTGCAGAGGATGAAAATGCAACTCAGTAAAAGAAAACAACGCTAAAACGTTAAACATTTGGGGCTTAACGTCTTTCGTACACTGATTTCAAAGACGAGGCACCGATACTGAGGGATCTGAACACATTTTGACCCGCATCGGATTCGAACCTGCGAACTTTCGGACGAGAATCGAGGACGCTACCGCCCGAGCCACTCAGCTCACCGAATAGAAATGACAGCCTGAAAACATGAGTGACCAAAAACAAAACAGGAAATGGAGTGGCAGCGCTATACGACACTTCCGCTACTGTGTAGAAAAAGTACACGATGTATGAATACGACCGCCTTGTTATTTTATCTGTGGGCTGGCGATTTGGCGCCTGTACGGGGCGGTCCGTGGCGCAGTGGTTAAGGCCCCTGCCACCAATGCCAAAGGTGCGAGGTTCGAAAACGGGTTCCGGCGTCGAACTTTTCTCCTCTGGTAAGTGTCACCGTTAATTCGGGCGGACCGTCGGGTTTTTTTTCTCCGGGTACTCCGGTTCTTCCACCCCCCCCCCCCCACCACCACCAATCCCCCCCCCCCCCCCGGTTTCAGGCCACTTTACAAATTTCAAATACAAGCGATCAAAAATCTCTGTAACTTCAGTAGCTGAACTGGCCCTTCGTCTGTCTTGTACTGTGTTTGTCTTAAATGGCGTAAATCCGTGTCTGTTACGTGAGTGTGCGTGTTGGGTTTCAGTTCGCGGCGCTTTGAGTCGATTTGCCCCAAAGTTGAGAAAAAGCGCCTATATAATAACGGTATTATTATAATTATGATAGGAGGGAGCAAGGGATCTAACCGTTTGCCTGTCCAGCTTTGAGTAATTCCCTTTGGTATATCACTAGTGCCCAGTGCGCACAAGGCCATCAGGCCGACGTCGGCCGCCGTTGGCCCGCGCACGTCTGTGCGCGGGCCAACGGCGGCCGACGTCGGTCCTTTTTCCGCAGTGGGCGTACTCGCTGCAGTCACGTGAATCTCATAATATGCTCAACTACATCAACTTGCGATTCACAAATCGAAAACGAGGCTTGGTGTGACCTTCACCTCATGAATATTGAAACAAGAAAATGGCGAATACTGACATCAAGAGCCATAAACAGTATGGCGGACAGGGGGAGGAGGTAGTCCACAAGAAATTCGTAGCCGATGATACGCGGGTCGCGGATGACGGGCACCAAACACTCGTAGGCAGTTTGGTACGTCGGTACGGGCTCGTTCTTCTCCTCAGAGTCCTGACGATGTATATGACCTGAGAGGGGAAAAGGTAAATTTAGTTAGCAGCTGGTGTTTCCGGGAGTACATCTCCGCCCCCCTCCCACACCCCTCCCCCCCCCCCCCTCCTGCCACACACATACCACCGACCTAAAAAAAAAAAAAAACCCGAAAAATGTAATGTAATTTTTTTATTTATTTTTAACTCATTCGAGACGTGCCGCATCCGGATACGCGGCTGTATGCCGCGTATCTGGATGCGGCACGACTCGAATGAGTTAAGACGTTGGACACCCTACCTTGCTTTGGAGAGTGGGGAATCCCCCCACCTCTGCCCCCCACCCACCCCACTTCCCCCACCCCACTCCCACCCCAGGTCAGCTGTAATGTCCAAAATCACATACAAACCCATAAAACCTTGGTATATTATGGCAGGATGTGGACTCGGGCGCGCATCGAGAGGGGGGGGGGGGGGGGAGGGGTTTCCAACTTGTTTGGGACCTTCAACCTCACACAAAAGACCTCCCCGACGCTAGACCGTCTTCCAGTAGCCGAAAAATCAAACAACGGGGTGGGGATTGGGGGGTGGGGGGGTGGGGGGGGGGGACGCGGGGGTGGGGGGTGGAAAAAGGCGTGTGTTTGTGTGTGTGAACTCTCACCACTCGCCAAAATATCAAACAACGGGGGGGGGGGGGGGGGGGGGGGGGGGGAGGAGGTGGAGAGGGGAGGGAGGGGGAGACGGGGGGGGGGTGGTTAGGGTGTGTCAAAACTCGCCCCCACCTCTCACCCCCACCCTCCAAAATAAGGAATACCCCAAGAGGGAACTTTGTTGTAGCATTTTAAAGGATTTTGGATCGGGGGGTGGGGGGGTGGGGGTGGTGGTGGTGGAGGGTTTCCAGAGTCACTGGACCCCCCCCCTCAGATCCGCCCCTGGGACTGACCATGACAGTTCAAGGGTGATGTCAGAATAGCTTGGCGCCTGCAGTTGCCAAGCTATTCCAACACCACCCTTGAACTATCGTGGTCGCTCTATTTCCAGAACTGTGACAGACACCTCAAAGGAAATGTTAAAAAAAATAATAATAATGTTATCATCAAATGAGCTACTACACACAATACGAACGTGATAGTTCAAGGGTGATGTCAGAATAGCTTGGCGTCTGTAGGCCCCAAGCCATTCCGACACCACCCTTGAACTATCAGGGTCGCTCTGTCTCCAGAACTGTGACAGACACCTCAAAGGGTATGTTAAAAAAAAAAATGTTATCACCAGGATGTAATGAGCTGCTACACACAATACGATCAACACTAAATCCTACGTTGTCGATATATGACTCGGAAGGAACAGATGATGCTGCTGAGCCAGACGAAAGCGATGATTCTTATGGCCTTCTGTCGAGTGAGCAAGGCCGAGGCCGTGTGAGATACGATCTGCCTGTGTCTGGCCAAAGTCAGCGCTAGCACTGAGTACACGTTCACCATCACCATCAGCATGGAGAAGTACATGATGGCGCTGCACCCCGTGAACGCCTGTGTGACGAAATGCAGGAAGTAGAGGCGCAACGGGATGACGAGAGCCAGGAGAACATCTGTCGAAGGGAGAAGAAATAATTATATGAATTGTATGAGAATTAACCCATTTCATTCCACCGCCGCATTTCCCAAATTTGGAGTTTTTAAATGTAGACTATGTACGAGTTGCAGGAGATGGGTTGACCATGAAAATTCAAGAGTAGCGCCAGATTAGCTTGGCGCCTGATGGCGCCAAGCTAACCTGGCGCTACCCTTGAATTATCATGCTCAATCCATCTCATGCTGTAGGGCGTCGGGGCTAAATGGGCTAAAATAATGACAATAAATGCACTTCCCCATTCGCTGTCTATAAACTAATCAGCCTCAAGACCCACCTGTTCGATAGCCCAATGTAGCTTAGTTCTTCATCAATATATACCCCTCTTTCTCTTCCAGTCAGCGTGACTTCACAGTTCGCCTGATAAACATAAAACTGCTGATAACACGTACACGGCAATCATTTTCTCCTTCTCCATACATTTGCTAACTGAACGTCTATTGTATTGTCGGTGTCGCAGTAAGCTATTGATGCTGATGATTCTATGAGACTGTCCTTGATGTGTATAAGATAAATGCTATGCGCCAATTTATTTCTCTTACTTTTGAATCGGTGGCAGTTACAAATTACCCAATGCCAGGGGTGTGTGTGTGTGTGTGTGTGTGTGTGTGTGTGTGTGTGTGTGTGTGTGTGTGTGTGTGTGTGTGTGTGTGTGTGTGTGTGTGTGTGGTGTGTGTGTGTTTCAATAATTCACCTATTGTGTTTGTTAATTTTCTTTCATTGCTTTTTTTCTTTGTATGCGGTGTTTGTTTTACAGGACAGCTTGTTAGACAGGCATTGAGTTGCCTAATAGCTTTATCCTGCAATAAAAGATTCCTCTCTCTCTCTCTCTCTCTCTCTCTCTCTCTCTCTCTCTCTCTCTCTCTCTCTCTCTCTCTCTCTCTCTCTCTCTCTCTCTCTCTGTGAGTGCGTACGTGCATGCGCGAGTTGTGGTGTGCATGCGTGCGTACATGAGTGTGTGTGTGTGTGTGAGCGTGCGTGTGCGAGCGTATGTGCGTGCGTGCGTGCGTGAGCGAGTGCATACATGCGTCAGGATGTGGTATGTGTATGTTTACATGTATATGTCATTTATGTAGTAGATGTAGCAACGGAAAGTTTGAAAACTGGTCCTTTTACCAATAACTTCTACCGTTGGAAAATAAAGGTTTATCGTTCATTGTTCTCTCTCACTCTCACCTGTAATAAGCAAGGAAGCGATGTACATGTTCTTGGGCGACCTGAGCTGATCTGTAGACCAGAAGACGTATCCAACGGGCAGGTTGAGCCCCAGTATAGTCAGCATCAAAGCCAACCACACGACAGTCAGCGTCACTTGTACCGAGGACTCCATGGGGGGACCGACTTCAGTCCGGAATGTAGACCCTTATTTGTTTGTGTGATAAGGTTTCATCACAGTGACTGAAATGAAAATTAAAAAAAAAAAATGTCTGACTTCTGTCGGTCTATACACACTACCTTACCATATTATACTTATACGATGAACACACACACACACACACACACACACACACACACACACACACACACACACACACACACACACACACACACACACACAGCACCATATTGAGAGCACGTCAGCTTTAGTAGCCTTCTTTAGCCAGTGTTGTCTTTATAATACTTGTGCACGAAGTGGCAGAAGTCAGACAATGTTTTGTTTTAACTCATTTAGTTCCGATGCGCCATTGCAAGATAACAGATCGAGCATGACAGTTCAAGGGTGCTGCCAGAATAGCTTGGCGCCTATGGGCGCCAAGCTATTCTGGCACCACCCTTGAACTATCATAACAGATCTATCTCCTGGAGTGTAACGCAGTCTTCAGAAGACAATTTGAAAATTTGGTGATTTTGTCGTTTCACCCACAAAAAGAATGGTCGAATTATCTTGGGCCTGTAAGCACGAGATGAGCAAATCGTTGATTGTTGTGTACTTTGAAAAACAATTTGTATCCGTAAATGCTTTTATCCTTGTTCTGGTTCTATCCCCAGGCACGCTTCTTTGTTGTTGTTTTTGTTTTTGTATCGTCTCATGAATATATTATTCCATCGAACAATTCCATTTCTTCGTGACCGTGTCCCTGCGGTTGCTGCAGGAGAGACTCCGATGAAAATATTCAATGTATACATTCGTTTACTTACGCTGTCACAAAATTAGCGTCAAAATTGCGTTGGCGTCATCGTGATCAAGATGACATCATAATGACGTCAACGCATGATGTTCAGCGTTGAGAGTTGACCCGGGGGGGGGGGGGGGGTGGAGGAGGGGGAGGGGGAGGCGTGGGGGGGGGGGGGGGTAAGATGTTGTGTGTACGTGCGCGCGCGCGCGCGTGTGTGTGCGTGCGTGTGTGTGTGTGTGTGTGTGTGTGTGTGTGTGTGTGTGTGTGTGTGTGTGTGTGTGTGAGTGTGTGTGTGATAAAGTATTGTTGTATTGTACTGTATCGTCTGGTCTTGTCTTGTATTGTCTTGTATTGTATTGAAGTACCCAACGGAGAAAGAAACACGCTTAGAAAAGACGGGTACAACACAATTTATTAATATTCCGGGTAAATACCCTTTGTCAAAATAGACAAACAAACAAACAGAGAGATTAGCCGCTACTTATCTTCATTAGCAGAAGGAATGTGGCAACTGAAGGAGGTGACGTAAAATAAAAGAAAAGGAAGAACAAAAGTGCGGAAAAAGTAAAAATGACGTCAACGAAAAATCATAAGAGAGAGACTCGGAGAGAACCTGAACACGAGAGACAAGAGTGTATGCAAGCACGTGCAGGAGCGAGCAAAAGTAAATGCGTGTAGGTGAGGCCAGAGAAAGAGAGAGAGAGAGAGAGAGAGAGAGAGAGAGAGAGAGAGAGAGAGAGAGAGAGAGAGAGAGAGAGAGAGAGAGAGAGAGAGAGAGAGAGAGAGAGAGAGATGATGATGATGATGATGATGATGATGATGAAACGTTTTTATTCAGGATAAAAAGTTTTAGGCATAGCAATGCCTATCTTCCAAACTGTCCTGCTACTCTACACATATAAAAATACATCAGACGATACATCGAAAGATAAAACATATGTAAGAGAGAGAGAGAGAGAGAGAGAGAGAGAGAGAGAGAGAGAGAGAGAGAGAGAGAGAGAGAGAGAGAGAGAGAGAGAGACACAGCGAGACGGAGAGAGAGAAAGAGAGAGAGAACGAACGGGGAGTACCCTTGGGCACGAAGTAGGCTGAGTGTCTAATACACAAAGCCTGCTAAACACCAACCCGAAGGCAAACTTTATATCACCTTCAAGTTGAGGACTACCTCGGGGAAAAACGGGAGGACCCCGGGGAAAAAACCCAGCATTTAGAACGGTACACAAGTAATAAGTCATTGAAGCAAAGCAAATAACCAAATTCAGTAAGAGAATATTGGTATAAGTGGAGAGTAGGTAGTTGTGAAACCGTCAAGGGTAACTAAAAAACCCAAAAACAATTATAAGGAGGGGAGAGAGAGAGAGAGAGAGAGAGAGAGAGAGAGAGAGAGAGAGAGAGAGAGAGAGAGAGAGAGAGAGAGAGAGAGAGAGAGAGAGAGAAGGGGGCGGGGGGGGGGGGAGGGAGGGAGGAAGGAGGAAGGGGAAGAAGGAAAAAGGAAAAAGCGTAAAGAGAGAAAGAGGGCTAGAGAGAAGTGTTAAGGTGGGTAGGGGGGGGGGGGAGAGAGAAAGAGGGAGAGAGATAGAGAGAGAAAGAAAAAAAGGGGGAGGGGGTTGGGGGGGGGGGGAGGCGGAAGACAACCAGCCGGAGCCACCAGCCCCACCTAACAGGCACCCACCAACCCACAGAAAAACACACAGGCACGCAACAAGACGACCACATTCACCCCCAAGGGATGCACACAATCGCCCTGCCCCAAAACCGCGTATCACTCCGTGGGCCGGAGACCGGGCGCCCGACAGGGAAGGGCAAGGGATCCAACTAAACGTTCGCCCAGCGCTGGGAAAGTCCCCAAGGGATGTGTACATATCAACCAACGCCAGCCTCACCTATCTGGTTAGTGAGTAGTAAAACAGAAGCGACACAGTGAGGTAAAGGTACAGTTAGCAGACACAAGCATGGTAAAAAAAAAGTTAATCTTTCATATTCATCCCGAGTGGCGCCACAGTGCCCAGTTTATTAATCAGAAATTTTTCATGGTCTTTCCTGGCCCAGACATTACTGGCTTGCATAAGCCAGAGGCCTTTAACCCGAATGTCCGAGACGGAGTGGTCGGCCTGATTGAAATGTCGTCCGAACGGTCTGTTGTATCTTGACAGACTGAAGATGTTCTTTGAAACGGTCGTTGATGGTTCTTTCCGTCTCTCCAACATAGAGTTGGCCGCATTTCACACAGGAGATGACATAAATCACGTTGGTGGTTTGACACTTGAAGTATCTGTCTATGTTGAATTTGTAACGTGGACCATTCACCACGGTGAAAGGGCAAATAAAAGGACACGTCTTGCAATTAGGAACATTGCGCGGAGTGGAGCCGGAGGGTCTGGTGGTATGACGAGGCTTGAGACTAGAGCGAACAAGCATGTCCCGCAAATTAATATCCCTCTTGAAAGCTACCAACGGAGGTTCAGAAAAGATAGCAGCAGATTCTTGACTGGATGACAAAAGACCCCAGTTAGAAAGAAGGATTTTACGAACCGGATTGGTGTGGGGATGGTAGATCATGGTAACGATAGGCCTGTCACTATCAGCGGTAGGTTTAGTCTGCAGTATACTCGCGCGACTAAGTTTTTGTACCGTTTGGAGAGATCCTTGAACAACAGTATGTGGGTAATGTCTATCGATGAAAAATCCAGCCATTTCTTTGTGGATTGAACATCAAAATCTGATTCTTCGGAACATATTCTTTTTAGCCGAAGAAACTGGGAATATGGGATGCTGTTTTTAGTTTTGGGGTTGTGAGAAGATCTGTAGTCGAGGTAGGAATGTGAGTCGGTAGGTTTGTAATGTATTGAAGTTTTCAACATTCCGCAGTCAATCCTCTTGTTCATGTCCAGAAAGTCGACTGAAGTAGCTGATATAGTGTATGTGAACTTGATGGATGGGTGGAAGTCCTGCACGAAGTGAATGAAGTCTAAAAGTGCAGCTTGGGTCATGTGTGTAGCTCCTAAACCGTCATCGATGTAGCGTTTATACATCTCAGGGACAGGCCCGGTGTATTGCTGAAGTATTTGTATTGTATTGTATTGTATTGTATTGTATTGTATTGTGTGTGTACTTGCGTGCGTGTGTGCGTGCGTTTGATACATGAAAAAAATACGAGCATTATCTTACTCACTCATTGCCGTGGGTTCTAGGTTCCAGGCAAGGTCCGGAATCACATTCTAGCACGGATGACGCCTTTTGTCCATCACGAAGCTGACTGAAATTTTCAAAGACGGCACCGTTTAGGGTCTGAACAAAGTTTGTCACCAGCTGGAGTAATTCGAACTCGCCACTACCACCGAGCCACCCAGCTCTCCGAAAGGATCGAGGTCTTTACGGACAAAGTAAATGTATACGCACGAGCAAACGAAATGCGACAATTTTGGAATCATCGGAAAGACTAGTGTTTCCGATGATTCCAAAATTGTCGCATTTATTTTGCTCGTCGGTATATATTGAAGGCGGCGACTGAATTCATCGATCGAATGCGAATGACGAGCGACACTGCCCAGTGGTCTGCACGACAACCTTTTGCTTGCTGATAAGCATATATTGAACTGAGGCGGCGCTAAACACTCTGGATGGATATCAGATGCTTAACCCCTTCCCGCCCAACGTACGTAAATTTTGTTTCTGAAAATCCCCGTTCACTGAGCGAACAAACGCCACGGCTGTCCAAAGAACATAGACACACACGTGGTCCCCGTTCAGTGAGCGAACAAACGCCACGGCTGCCCAAAGAAAATAGACACACACGTGGTCCCCGTTCACTGAGCGAACAAACGCCACGGCTGTCCAAAGAACATACACACACACGTGGTCCCTGTTCACTGAGCGAACAAACGCCACGGTTGTCCAAAGAACATAGACACACACGTGGTCCCCGTTCACTGAGCGAACAAACGCCACGGCTGTCCAAAGAACCAGAGATGTGTAGGGACAGGATCGGTATCTCGCTGAGCGAGCCAGCGTCTCGCCTCTTGTCAAGTGCCGTCGCTGGCTTATTTGCTGAAACTTTGCACAGAGCACTTCCGGTACCTCTACTTTCACGCTCTAGCAGAATGGATGAAGTACTCCTCCACTCAATATTGCAGGTAAAAGTTGCATTTTTAAAACTATAAATCGAGGTGTAGCTGGGTCAGAGAGAGAGAAGGCAAACCCGAAATTGTTATTTTTGTGAAAATAGCATTGTTTTCGTCATATTTTACAAAGTGTAATCCCTGCAGAAACTTCCATGGGCATGGAACTTGCCAGGCAAGTTTAGTATGTCATTGTCAGTGTAGTGATTAGTTATGTTGGCAGCTGTTTATTGTCAAAATAAGAAGTGCAATGATGAGCTAGTGATACTGATAGGGTTCGTTTCAGACGTCAAGTGTAGTGAGTTATACGCGTAGTAGGCCTACTAGTAGGCTTTGTTATGGAATCAGGAATGCGAGCAAATTCTAGCCATAGCACTGAAATTATACTAACTTCATACAATGTTCAATTCATCTGATTCCGACTAGAATGTTTCCACATTTATTAATTGCGTTTGTGCTTGATATTTTACGCCGTTTTATAATAATTTGAAGGATGTTGGAGATGAAGATCCGGATAATTCTGCCTGGCAGGAACAAACTGTCAACATTGGCAAGTGCAAAGGATACCAGTCCAGTGTTAAGGTCAGTACAGTTTGCTCAATGTTGAAGAGAAGTTGCTCTGTTATTATTAATTCCTGTTTGTTGCATAAACCATATTTTTGGGGCATACACACATTACAGAAAAGAAGAATAAAAATCAATAATATGACTAGTAAATTTTTTTTCCACAATGCTGTAGCCTATGCTAGATTGTTAAATTCATGTTATGGATTTACAAATTGCTAGTTCGGGTGAACTTACTGATGTTACAACTTTCATTTTATTAACTTTCAGGTGGATATTGCTGTTGTAACCCGTGCCTGCGAAAAACTAATTGCTGATGAATGCATGCTAAAAGAGGTTCACGATGCTTGCAAGACTGGACAGTAAGTTTGGTTTTTTTTGTTTTTTTGTTTAATGTGAACACTTTTTATAGAAAAAAAATCAAAGAAAAGAAAATGCAATACAGTTTACTATCTGTGCAACAATTTCTGCTTGTATGTTTAGGACAGGAGCTTGTATGCAGACTGCAATTCCTCGAAAGCTGCCTAGATGTACAGAAGTCTTGCTTCAGGAACATTAACAGAGAAAAGTCATGGGCCAAGTTCCACCTAGCAATGGGAAACCAAGACTACACAAGGTCACTGGATGAGATTGTCGGTTCGCATGCTTCACCCTGGCTATGCTTCGCAACTTTTGAAGATATTTTGTCAACAGTGTTTGCAAGTCCTGAGATAACAGTTGATAGTGACATCACACTAACAATTGAAGAGAAGGACATTACTAGGTATATTGGTGGTGCTGTGCTGCAAAAGCTAATGAAAAAAGCATACAGACTGAAAGACATTGAGAAAAGACAAGAGTTGTTGGACTGTATACAATCTCTGACAGTTGACAGTGCAGCTTCAGGCAGCCTGACATCTTTGCTAGATAGAGGAGGGCTTTTGAAACTGCATCCAAAGGCTGAGCTCTTGTTTGAATGTCTCGAAACATTCAGATTAAAGTACCATGGGTTCTGTACTCAAACATTGTCTTTTGATGTTTACTTCCAAGAATGCTTGTCTTTGGATGCAGTTTCCAAGCTGCATGATCATATTCACACACAACACTCAACAGAGCACCAAGGAAAAAATGTTAAGAGATCTCACATTCATTTATTTCAAGGTCAGAGCACATCATAAATGCAGATCATACATGGACAGCTTTAGCCAACGCACTCATACAGAAAAAAGAGAAAAGGGCCTTCGAAAGCGTCTCAGAAAAGAAAAGAAAAGCATGTAATGAAAACGAGAAGACGTAGGAAATCTACTTGTATTTATATTCGAAATTATACTACACTTTTGTCACCATATTTCTCATTCTCTCTCTCTTTCTCACACATTTAAATAACTTTTCTGTACATACAAATTACGGTAACTCAAATAGAAGGCATAATCTCTAGCAAGAAAACAAGGATTGGCCAGGTTGTTTGCTGTATGCACAAGTAAAAAAAAAAATCATGGAAAAATTGCACAACCCTTTTGTTGCCAGCAATGTAAAAAGTGCATGTTTGTGTGTGCCAGCTGTGCAGCATGTCCTGAGAATAATTTAACCTGTCATAATGTTCCAACAGCATTATCTATAATCTAATTCTCTTCTGCTTGATGTAATTATTTTTAATATGAGAACTGAAAGACTAATTCACTAATCTTATTGTTTATCGAACATAGCTACAGTGTTCACACACATGAATACCGCTATCCAGCAACAAAACACACTTAGTCGCTCTTACAGCTGATGTGTGTTCATCTACAGATTTGCATAACACATGCCTAAAGTACAGCTGCCCCTTGCTGGGGAGTTTGGCAAACTCCTGCAGAGAGTAATCAGTGACTCCCTCGCAGATCTGCTTTCCATTGAGAGTCATGAGAAATGATTTCAGATGTATACTTTCAATGTTCACATCTGTTGGCACTGGCAACCCATAAACTTGCGTAGTGGCTACAAAGTCAGACCTAACATTCACTTTGAACCTGAGCACACTGTCATCAAGGATGGCAAGAACAATCTGTTCCTCGGTGCTGCTGATCTTAATCCAGGGTGATGGCAAACTTTCCGCAGCTTGTTGTACTTCACCAAAGTTGTAGTAGGCAACTGTCTCTGGAATCTCAGGAGGATGTCTGTCTGTCTGAAAAAAACAATTTAATAAATAAATGTTATATTGCAGAAAATAAAAGTTAACCACCGGTGCACAGCATAGCTATACTCACTGCATTTTGGAGGCACAATCACATCATGGCGAACTGTATCAGAACTATTAGTGCACATGCACAGCTTGACTGCATTCTGCAGGCACATTCAAATCATGCCAAACTGTACAAATTTAGAAACGGCTTACCACTACCAGTAACGAGCAAAAAGTATTAATAATTTGTTTTATTTTATTTATTGCATTAATGCATTTACTTAATTTTTTTAAAAGTTCTTTACTAAAAAATAAAATCATTTCTGATTATATTCCGTTCAACACTGCAAGAAAGCAAGTCTTAGAGTTGTTCATTAAAAAGTACATGTATCCTGTTGTAAAATGAGGAAATAGAAAACTAATATGTATTTGAACCCCAACAGAATGTTTATTCTAGCCCAGCCCTGAAAGTGGCGACTAGACAACATTTGTGAGTTCAAAAAGTGTAACTCGCCAAATGGACTGAACCCATAACAGGTCGGTTGGATCAGTATTATTATATGTACTGCAACTTTGACATTTTTGGACAGTTTCACTCACAATTCAGACCTCTCTATGTAATGTATGCACAGCAATACGCTTTCACATCACTTACTGTATTACTCTGGTTTACAACTAAGAAACATTTTCACAAGTAGGCCTTTCTGCAAGTGTACACTACAAAAATAGATGGCATGCCACATGAAAAAAAATAGTGTTGTTTAGTTTGAAATACTCAAATAGCGACTAACTTTTTGTATTTGTCCAGTAAAATGTTTGAGTGTGTCGCTAATAACTAGTAAAGAAAATTTACTAGCCTCTTTTCATCTTGGGTTCAGCATCCACAATCACTTGAACAGTACGTTGATTAATTTGATGCTATATCACAAATGAATATATAGGAGGGCACAGCCTCTCAGGGCTGTGTACTCTCACTTGACTTACCGGAGGCTTTCTCGCAGGCAACTTCGAGGTTTCCACACTTCACTGTGGCATCCACAAGGTTGGTAGGCTGCCTGGCTTAAGGGAGCGACGCTTGCCACTCTCTGAAAGCATATCAATAATGAATATAAATACAGGAAATTCATGACATCAATTTTATTATTATTATTATCATCATGATCAATAACGACATCATAATAGTTGTATGATATATATCAATAGACTCTATGACTCAACTGTAGTATTACTAAACTGACAGGTTGATTGACAGGTAAATTGCTAGTGGTCCAGTGTTGTAACTTGGGGGCTGCTTGTTTCCATAGTGTTTATTTTTATTTTAAAAAAAGAAAAAGACAAGTATTGTCTATTTTCTGTAGGCACAACTGACCTCGACCTGTATTTAATGTGGTCTTTGTGTAGGTGCTGGCCATAGCCTCAGCGAATGCATTCCAGCCACACACAATCACACAGCGAATGCATTCCAGCCACACACAATCACAAAGTGACACAGCGAATGCGGTGAATGCATTCTGTAATGCCCTCACTGCACAGTTGTTTCATGGCTCTATTTGTTAATACCGCATATATTACACAAAATTAACGCAGGAAACAGACATACCTGAAATTCTAATGCATTCTGGTGTAAAATGTCGAGAACATATTGTGGCTCTTGAAAGGTTGAAACTTGCATCGCACCGATTTACTGCTCGAACAAGGGCCTTCTCCCAGTCCTGATGTTTGGACTGCCGGATGGAAAAAAACGCCACGCCACGGTTCCTAACACTACATGTGCCGCATCCAACGATAGCACAGTTGCTTCCAGGCATCGTTAATAATTAATCGGAACACCTTGATCGATCAAAACATTCCGGTAGCACCTTCCAACAGAAAACGGAAATAACAAATGCAAACTATTCGACTGACATGCGCAGTGGAAGTCTATCGCTTTGGCCACGGAGATACCGATCCTCTCCCCTACATATCTCTGAAAGAACATAGACACACACGTGGTCCCCGTTCACTGAGCGAACAAACGCCACGGCTGTCCAAAGAACATAGACACACACGTGGTCTCGGCAAAAGTCATGGATCCTCATGAGCCCGCGCAGTCGCGGGGGCTCATGAGGATCCATACCTCTTGCAGTTAGATTTAGATAGCGTTAACTTTTTCTCGGTAGTGTAGGGGTTAAAGCATATAACCGAATATACTATGACTTTTGTCGGAAAAACTGAACTTTCCATTAATCAGCGCCCCGCCCCCTTCCCCCCCCCCCCCTCAGCGCCCCCGCCCCCCTCCCCCCCCCCCCTCAGCGCCCCGCCCCCTTCCCCCCCCCCCCCCCCAGTTTCTCTGGCTTAATCATGAAGACGAGCCTATTTGGGGGGTAATTGACATAGTAATTTGGCCATTAGCCTTTTTTTTTATTATTTTTTTTTTTTTAAAATAAAAGGGAAAATCGGAAATTCTGTTTTCTCGGGTGAAATTCGAATTGTATGTTCCGCGCTCTTTAACTTTCTTCACCGGCCAATGAGGGGTCCGAGGACCTTTTGCTTATTTGGGAAGATATATTGCAGGTTGGTAAACTTAAAAGCGTCGCATAAAATTTGTACCATCTACTAGCGTAAAATGTGCCCGTCACATTGGCCAATGACGGCCTTGAGGCATTAAACCGATGTATGCGTACAGAATAATGCGTGCAGAACATGTTTATGAAGAAATTAACCTGTTCACTGCCAAAATATAAAAGAACACCACCCAACTGGCATAGATCCTCATGAGCCCCCGCAGGTGCCGGTGCCTCATGATGATCTATGCCACTTGCTGAAATCACCTCGTATCTACATTCCTTGAACGGCTGGGTATCATTGGCGTTGAATTAACTAAGATTTCAAAAACATAATTAATCTGCGTGCACCGGCAGATAAGGGTTAAACTCATTCAAGGCGCCCCGCATCAATAGCTGCGGAAGTGCCTTCGACTCTTCCGCACCTATTGATGCGGAGCGCTTTGAATGAGTTTAATGCGTGTCACTGGCCAGAGGTACCATCCACTCCCTATGAACATGCAGGGACTCTCGTCAGTTTAGTTGATTTTAATTCAGTCGAGATTGGGGGCGTGGGGGGGGGGGATCTCTGCGCTCGGAAAGGCCCATACGCGCTGCACCCCACCCATCAGAAGTGTTCACAGAGGTCCTTCCGATGTCGTGCATTGGTTCTGGTTTACTATGGATCACTCTTGTCCTTTCAAGTCTGCTCAGCGCCCACCGCCTGTTTCCATACAATCCATCGCCTCCTGTATGAAGATAAATAAATGAGCACCAGACTGACCTATGGTCGGTCAGAGGACGTTTGGCATATTTGGAAGGAGGCGCTAAACACGTCACATGAACAAGAACTAACTGTGCGTCAATAACTAATGAATGACGTTGTTTTAACTCTTAAACTCCCAGAACTAAATGACTTCCATTCTATAGAATGGAAGTCATTTAGTTCTAGGAGTTTACGAGTTAATTCGCCAGGCTCTAGATTTTAGCTAACTGTTGTATTTGCGGTTTCCCGCTAGGTGCTAACACTGGACAAAGTATTGGACCCATGTCGCGTTCTTTATTGCCGTACAACTAAAAATCATTTTCTTCCAACCAGATCGTTACCAGCCGACACGCTCGGAAAACCGGTGACTGACTTGCTGGTGAAAGGGATCAACACAGTGCTTGACCCGTTGGCTGCCAAATGGTTCAGAATTGCTCGTCTTAATCGACTCAGTGCACACTGACCGACATTCGAGTGAAGAAGACAGACGTAAATCATGCAAAATTAGACACAGAGAACATAGTACTAACAAGAGACAGGGGACTCATGAGGATTTATGTCTCTTGCAGCTCGGTAGCGTCCGCCTTGCCCAGGTAGTAAAAGGGTTAATTCAGCTATCGCTGACCGACATTCGAGTGAAGAAGACAAACGTAAATCATGCAAAATGAGACACAGAGAACATATTAGGACTCACAAGTGACAGAAACCCTCATGAGTCCCCCACTGTCGCGAGGACTCATGAGGGTTTATGTCTCTTGCAGCTGGGTAGCGTCCCTTCGCTGAGGGGAAATGAGAGGAACGTTACACAACTGCGAGAGAAAGTATATATTGCTTAACCCGTTCGGTGCCAGTCAACGCAGATTGCGTTCAGCATTTTGTTGTTGTTGAGAGTTCAACACCGACATGTCCTAGCTTTCCCAGGAACGTGGACTCAAAGTGGTGTCAGTAAGAGGCAAAGATCCTCATGAGCCCCTCCGCAACTGCCTCTAGCAGCAGGTGGTGTCAGTAAGAGGCAAAGATCCTCATGAGCCCTCCGCAACTGCCTCTAGCAGCTGGGTGGTGTTAGTAAGAGGCAAAGATCCTCATGAGCCCTCCGCAACTGCCTCTAGCAGCAGGTTGGTGTCAGTAAGAGGCAAAGATCCTCATGAGCCCCTCCGCAACTGCCTCTAGCAGCTGGGTGGTGTTAGTAAGAGGCAAAGATCCTCATGAGCCCCTCCGCAACTGCCTCTAGCAGCTGGGTGGTGTTAGTAAGAGGCAAAGATCCTCATGAGCCCTCCGCAACTGCCTCTAGCAGCTGGGTGGTGTTAGTAAGAGGCAAAGATCCTCATGAGCCCTCCGCAACTGCCTCTAGCAGCTGGGGTGTCAGTAAGAGGCAAGATCCTCATGAGCCCTCCGCAACTGCCTCTAGCAGCTGGGGTGTTAGTAAGAGCAAGATCCTCATGAGCCCTCCGCAACTGCCTCTAGCAGCTGGTGGTGTTATCATGAGCCTCCGCAACTGCCTCTAGCAGCTGGTGGTGTAGTAAGGCAAAGATCCTCATGAGCCCTCCGCAACTGCCTCTAGCAGCTGGGTGGTGTTCAGATTTTCTCGGCCCTGAACGGGTTGATATTAGAGATCGAACAGAGGGCACAGAAAGAACACGAACACTATTCAACCGCAAGAGGTAAAGATCCTCATGAGCCCCTCCGCAACTGCCTCTAGCAGCTGGGTGGTGTTCAGATTTTCTCGGCCCTGAACGGGTTGATATTAGAGATCGAACAGAGGGCACAGAAAGAACACGAACACTATTCAACCGCAAGAGGTAAAGATCCTCATGAGCCCCCGCATGCGCGGGGGCTCATGAGGATCTTTGCCTCTTGCTGACCCCTTATCAACATCAGTACTACTTAGATGGATAGAGACTATTTGACTGACGCTGACGTTACTTAGAGCTACTTTTATTATAAGCACTTAACAAATCTCCTTTATTATTATTATTATTATTATTATTATTATTATTATTATTATTATTATTATTATTATTATTATCAGCGCCGGATCAATCAGTTTTCAAAGGAGGGAGGGGGAGAGGGTGCTCAACTTTTATTTTTTCTATTGCCAGGGTCTAGTATATAATTATATATATCAAAACACCACAACCGAAACAAACTGTTCGTCTGACGTTTTTGAAAGTTTCTAACTGGTGTTACGTACGGCACTGAAACACAAGCGTTACAACTCAATTTCAAACACACTTATTTATAGTTTGATGCCAGCCGAGGGACGGGGGAGGGGGTACTGTAGTACCAAAGCACCCTCCCCCTCCCCCCTGGATCTGGCCCTGATTATTATTATTAATATGTTTTTAAGACGCGTAAGCTCATGATTCTCTCTCTCTCTCTCTCTCTCTCTCTCTCTCTCTCTCTCTCTCTCTCTCTCTCTCTCTCTCTCTCTCTCTCTCTGTGGCAAAAGTACATTGAACAGCTTAACTGACGAGAAAACGCATACAATTAATTATTATCTCCGAGCGTAAACGTGCCTTGACCAATGGTGGGCCTGAGGCACTCACTAACCGCTGTATGCGTACCGCGGTATAATGCTTGCGGGACATCTTTATAAAAAAAAATGTAACCACTTCACTACCGAGAAAAAAAATGAACATCGCTCAAAACTGCAAGAGGCACAGATCCTCATGATCCTCCGCAGTTGCGGGGGCTCATGAGGATCTATGTCTCTTGCGGAAACCACTTCGTATCCATGTTTCTCAGACGGCTGTGAATTTTTGACGTTGAATTAACACTTATTTCACAAACATGGTTTGCGTCCACTGGCAGATAAGGGTTAATATCAGCGTTTCTGAGACGCATCCATGACGCGCTTGGCGTTGAATTTGCAACAGTAAACAGAAACCTGATCCACTTTCCTGCAGATCCACTTTCGTGTTGAAGGTCATTTTTTTCCAGATCATATTCTTGAGACATTCACTCATTTATATATATACTACAGATAACTACAGACAGTTTTAAAAGACAAAAAAAAAAAAAAAAAGACTGACGGACGAGACGGACAGACAGACGCGTGCACTCAATTATTATCAGACGCACGGAAAGATAACATTAGCACAATTGTTTTAGGTGTACAATAAACGGTGTCTTGCTGACGAATGTCCGACACCTTCCCTAAATGTGTTAATTGCGGTATATCGTCTGATGGGTGCATATTGATTATACAGTGATAATAAGGAGACGCGTCGAGGAGAATAAAAGTGGATGGATGTGGAGGGAGGAGGAGGGGGGAGGGGGAAACAGGCGCAGGTCCGGGGGGGGGGGGGGCGGGTTGGGGGGAGGGGGGTTGGTCTGGGCATGTTAGTAGTTGTGGTATTACGCTGGTGAAACGTCCGTTACAGCGTCTTTCAAATGGATATTCAGGCTAATGACAATTGCAAGACAGATCACAGGAGGGAGAAAAACCGAAGTTATGGCAAAGAGTTTCGTGCCCCTGACTCGGAGCTTATTTACGCTCCGAGTCAGGGGCACGAAACGTTTTGCAATAACTTCGGTTTTCTCCCCCTGTGGACACACGGAAGGATTGCGGACCACCCATTCCCATCACTGCCAACGGACGCAGACTGACTTTTAGAACCTTTGCCGGGTGGATGGGTGGATGTGGATGGGTGATAAATACTGGTTGAAAGAGCTTGGTAGTGACCACAGACCTGCGGGTTGGGGGGGGGGGGCAGGGATGGGGTTAATGGGGAGGGGGGCGGCAAGCCATATAAGAAGATAAGGGTGCGGTTGGAGAAACCACAGTGCTTGATCTTCTTGTGTATCGGCAGCGTCGCCTGTCTGTCCAGTAAGTTTGTTTTTTTTTTTCAAATGTGAGTAATAGATATGTACATCATGATCAAATTACGAAAAATGTGTTGAGACAAAATAACATAAAGGTAGAAGTTTAAGCAGAAAATATGAATAATGTTTCAGATAACAACATCACAGCTTCAATAGTTAAAATTATTTTCCCCAGGCTCAAGCATCTCAACACGGTCAGAAAACTGTCTGCAACAGATACTGCTGACAGTATGTGTATGGGTCCTTTGTGTACTATCTTAGAGCTTTATGATGTAAGTACAATGCCAAATATCAAAATTTATCGTTTGGAGGGTGTATTGGTTTAGAACCCGAGTCGCGGATTTATCATCTGCATCGGCTTTGTTTTGAATTAATATGCGTATTTATGAACCTACGTCACAAGGTATAACTCGGCCGACTATCGGCATTGTATCGCAATACTGCAGGTCACGAGGTCATCGGTGTGGTGTACACACGTGTCAGTGTACATGTGTACTGATGTCTTCCGGCATTCCTTTGACGTAATTTTTCACGAGAAAGTAGAATAAACCTCCATACTCGCTATGCTGGTTCCGCTCGACCTGCTTTAGTATTTACTAGTAATGATCGTGCTGCGTAGTCGTGCACCGACCGAGGGCGTGGCTTATTTTGACTCGCAAAACCGGCGAGCCTGCGTCCACGGTGCCTAGTTTGACTTTCATCCTTTACCCCTCGGAAACAGGCAACGCGTTCCATCATTGAAACAGAACATTGGTATTTATACCCAATTTCTGCACTGCAGTCAATTTCACATCTCACACATCGAAGTCTACGTAACTGAAAGCATCATTCATTTTCTTCATATGTCCCACTGGCACTAAAAGTGATCGGGGACTTTGAAAGCACCAATGGAAACGACAAATGTATCATCGCAACAGAAACACTATCTCTCTGAATCGTGTGAATGCGAGCCCTTGCACACGGACAAAAATCATGTTACGACCAGCGATGCCATACAACTTTGACACACACCGTAGTTTTCAGATCAGTCTTTGCAGCATAAAATGTGATAACTAGCTCGTAATTATATGATAAAACAGGTTTAAAATCTTCCGAAATCAGTAAGAGATAAACTCTACGGAAGATCATGAATTACTCTGAAAATCACTAGCGCTCGCGGAACCGACAAAGACCGTAGACTACTCACTGATTCAGCAGGAAAGGGACACGTTGCCAATTGTCCATATTCCCTTGTCCGATGTTAGTTCTACTTAGGGGTACCTCAGTTGTCTCTCTTCCTCTTTCTTCTGTTCAATTTAGAGTCTGTCATTATCGGCGCGAGTCGATGATACTTTATTTTCTTCGCTGGTTCATCCGCCATTTTGTCTCTGATTGGTTATAATTATGCAGATGACCTAAGGTCGTATAAAATAGTTATGACGTCAGCTACCATCGCCTATCAGAAGCAATCTTTCCACTGGGTCCAGTCACAAGATTCCGGTGGCCTCTTTTTGCTTTGAACGGACGAAAGAAAGCATTTGGTGGGACAATAGGGTGGTCACTGTCTAAGTGGGTGTGTATACTAAAGCCCAGCAAAAGGTTTTTGCGAACTGAAACCTTCAAAATGTTCAGTTGTACCCCTTTAATGTAATATGTCATAATCCGGTAGGCAAACTGTTATAATATTTAATAGTTTTTTTGTTTTTTCTTGATGATAGTGCGTGTATTATTGCAATGTGTCTTCTCTTCTGAATTTATTTTCTGTCTATTATCAACAGTGAGTGACAAGAATATTTGATAAATCTTCATTTTTGCCGCTAATTCTAAATGGTAGCCACATGCAGGTTATATGCTTGCATTCATTTAGAAACATCAAATTTTCAAACTCCACTTTGTGGCCTGCATTGATTTGCAATTTATCAAATTTTCTGTTATGTGAAGGTCCACTTCTGTTAAAGCAATATTTTCAATGCAGTACAGGCCACACAGGGCAATTGCTTCTGGTGCAGGTAGTAACGTTTCCGCAAGTAATAGTTTTTTTTTTTTTTAAATATCCCTTTTTTCAATTGTTTTAGGGTGTAAAACTTCAATTTTTTGCCTTTTGGGGCGTTTTGAGCAGCAAAAGGCATGACAGGTGGTGTGAAAAAGAGCAAATTTGGGTAATTTTAGTCGACCTAGTGTATTCATGGGAGCCTTATATGAGGCATGTATGTGCGCAGTTGTATGCAGGCTTGCAGACGACAGTTTTGTCATGGGGTACTTAGTGCATTAGTGTGTTGCGGAAAACGCAAACAGACAATTTGTTTAAGAATTGCTGGAAATGTTTCTTCTGAGATATGCTCCGCGTGGATTTATTTATTTATTTATTTATTTATTTATTTATTTATTTATTTTTATTTTTTTTATTTTTTATTTTTTATTTATTTATTTATTTTTTTTTTTTTTGGGGGGGGGGGGGGGGGGGCAGAAATGTTCTTCGCTCATAGCTTTGTGTTGCAAGAGGCTAATAGAGAAGAGTGTGTGAAAGTGGGCGTAACCTAATTGCCCTGTTGACCCACAATGAACATCTCGCTTTACACAAATGGACTCAATGCTTTTGGCTTTCACAGCGCAACTTTGTTGATGTTGTAGTTGTTATTTCGTTGTTATTTCACAAATAATTTGTTTGGAAAGTCACGTCCCATCGTGGGATGACTGTAGTAACCTGTTCGACGTCAACTCATATAACCCCAAGGCCGCATTTCCCAAAGTTTGGAGGAGTCACCTAACGACTATGTATCAGTTGCTGGAGATGAATCGACCATGATAATTCGAGGGTAGAGCCAGATTAGCTTGGCGCCCGATGGCGCCAAGCTAATCTGGCACTAACCTCGAATTATCATGGTCGATCCTTCTCCTGCTGTAGTGCAATTGGGCTAAACGGTTTTTTAAAAATCCAATCTCTGTATAGTTCGGTTGTCGTAGTAGCTATTTGCTTCTTTACAAAGAAACGGCTGAACACCGATAATGTCGTTTGGCGTCACGGACATGACGTCATCGGGCAACGTGTCGTTCTATGAACTCATCGAGTCTTCGGCTGCGTACGTCATGGACAACGTGACGTCAGAAATGACTAACCTAACTACGTCAGCGCCGAAGGCGGCTGTGGTTTCGAGACCGGCGCCAAAACCAGGACTGGTTGACGCTGCCACAAAAGATCTGGTGGTTGAGGTAAACTCACTCACTCACTCACTCACTCACTCACTCACTCACTCACTCACTCACTCGATCAATTAACTCATTCGAGACGTGCCGCCTCCGGATACGCGGCTCCTGACACGTATCCGGAGGCGGCACGTTTTGAATGAGTTAATCAGTCAATCAAGCGATTAACTTTTTGAAGATGGCCCTCATCAATAGCTGATGATCAATCAAGCAAGGAGTCACTCACGCACTCGCTTACTTACTCACTCACTAGATTAATCAGTGAGTAAATCAAGCGTTTGTGGCTTATTAAAGGAGCTCCGCATCAACAGCTGCGAAAGTGTCTAGCATTGCTGGTGGCAACGCCATACGACACTTCTGCAGCTATTGATGCATGGCGCCGTGAACGAGTCAAAGTAGATGTGGCTGTGGCATGACGTATTTTACAGACGACATAATTATGACGTCTGTCACAGACTGTATAGCGTATATCAAAGACTGCCCTGTGCCTTGAGCCGACGTCATCATTTTCTGGCTGTGCGCGGACCAACAGATGATGACGTCGACCGGCGAATCATTTTCATACTAAGTGTATGATTTACTCATTCGAGACGTGCCGCCTCTGGATACGCGGCATAAGCCGCGTATCCGGAGGCGGCTTGTCTCGAATGAGTTAAATGTATATATGTTACAGATCGTCAACTGCTACTTTCTGCCCGTGGTGTTTGTGTTCGGCGTGGTGGGGAACATCATGAGTGTTGTGGTGCTTCTGGTACACGGAATGAACAACTCGACTAACGTCCTCCTGGCAGCTGTCACATGTTCAGACCTGTGCTACCTTATAACCATGTACATCAGGTAAATCTTTGCTGTGTGCATGTTATATTGTTTATAAAAACAAAACAGAGTCAACTTCGGATTATTACAAAAGGCCGAGGAATCCAACTGTTTGTTATTTCAAGGACAAATGCACAGATATGACATGTATGTCATCGTCTTGCATATTTTTCTGTGGACTGGCCACAGGGTGTCTGATAGGACGAGACGCGGGATCTAACCGTTTGTCTGTCTGTTTGTGTGATATATCGCATGTTTGTCCGGGCTTTTAGCTAATAAAACTCCCAGAACTAACTGACTTCCATTCGATAGAATGGAAGGCATTTAGTTTTGGGAGTTTAAGAGTTAAATCCGCTGTTTGCGTCGAAACACGGGCGATTTTGATCTACTTCTGATTCCTGAAACAACTTCTATTTGTCTCTGTCTCATTCCTATTCCTCTTCTAACAGAAAAGTGTCATGCATCGTCGGCAAGTTTGACGTGGTGACGAGCCAGGTTATGGAGAGAGGTCTGCTGCCCAATGTCTATATGGTCAACAGGATTTTTGGACTGACCACACCCTTTCTCACCATGCTCATCACGCTAGAGAGATGTCTGGCCGTTTCGATACCGTTTAAAGTAGGTATTACGGGCGTTGCTTTCCCGTGCGATACTCCCATTGGTAGTTTATGTCACGTGATGATATCACGTGAGATAAGCGACCAATGGGAGGATCGATTGAATTGTTTTGCCGTCAGTTTGTCTTCTGATAAACTTTTTAAAACGTCATTTTCTATTTGCGCATGTGTTGCGTGGTTTTCTTTGCGAGCTATAGCTTCATTTTGAAAACAAAAACAATTTCAAGCAATGAAAGCGGGACAGTCTATGAAATCTCACCACATCTTCTAATTATGTCCTTTCCTTTAGTTTATCTTACGTTTTCTCACACACTTATTAGTTGGCGTTTTCTTCAAACTCATTACATCCGGAGTATAAAATTATATTTTGTTCAGATATCCTTTGAGGTCTACGTCACAGTTTTGGAGAACAGATCGACCATGATAGTTTAAGGGTGGTATCAGAATAGCTTGGCGCCTGCAGGCGCCAAGTTATTCAGACACCATCCTTGAACTATCATGGTCAATCCGCATCCTGCTATGGCAAGTGAGGGCTTCATCTACTAATGAACGTTACTATAATCTTCACACACACAATGCTGTCTGAGTGATTTACAGAAATACACGATAATGATTTTTTTAAAATGTATTTCTATATTTATATTTATTTTTTATACCTATCGGGGTGTGGAAGAAAGATGTCGATTACAATTTGATTCATATTCACCATGATACACGGTAACAAAAACATTCTTTTTTTAAATATTCGTTATTAATAATAGTAAAAATCAGTTTGCAGACAACAGTGAACATGAGAAGACAGTTAAGACTAAACTTGCAACAACACATGAAGTAGCCTATACAACTTTACAAATTTTAACAAACTTAGCAGGACTCAAAGACCCTTTTTATACACTTAACAATAAACACGGACTTAGTTCTGATCTACTTAACAGGAATAAAATGTCCTCAAAGTGATACATATTTGGGTCATTTACAGATCAGATGGTATTCATCACCAGTCACATTCATAGCGCATTCTGTCCAAACCCGTTCTTCCCTCGGTACACCGAGCTTTCGTTCCTGCTCCATGTGCAGCCTTTGATTACTACGCTGAAATTTAATTTAGGATATACTTACAACTATGTCCACAGGTGTCTGAAATCGTCACACCACTGCGAATGAAGATCGCGGTTGTTCTGGTCTATTTGTTCTCTACCATCTTCATCATCCCCTTCTTCTTCATCTATGAGGTAAATCTAACATTGTCATCACTTGGGCCTTTGCTGTGTCGCTTTGCGCATTACGGTTACCCCCTTTGCTGTCAGCGATCACGAATTTCGCGTCTGAAACCACTGCACACAGACCGACATTCGATGAAAAATTAGGCATACAGAACATAGGGCTGACAAGAGACATAAACCCTCATGAGCCCCCGCGACAGCGGGGGCTCATGAGGGTTTATGTCTCTTGTAGATGGGTAGCGTTCGCCTTGCCCGGGCAGTTAAGGAGTTAATATTGTGATCGGCAATACAGCAAAGCATCCTGTTTGAATATTTCATTTCGATTTTTGTCACTTTAATATATATATATTTTTTAATCAGAT
>BTPG01000001.1:289631708-289661708 GCA_036245525.1 Semisulcospira habei | reverse complement strand
GCTAAGCCACAACATTGTGGGAAAAAGGAGAAGAATGCCATACTATGGGAGATTCGAAAAGGTGAAGAAATACAAAGAAGGAAGTGTATGTGTGGTAGTGTCTACTGACAGAAAAGTGCTCTGTATGGAAACCAGAGTCTATTAAATTTTTCAGTTTGGCCTAGGATCCCATATCTGTACTTTTCCACTTTAACACGACTTTTCATACAGTTAATAAAGTGTTTGATTCTTGGCTGGGTTTCCTGTAACCTGCATTTATAAATATGAAACTTGGCAACCAGAATCATTAGGTCTATAACAATGTCTGACTTGAAATTTTTGGTAGTTCCGAAAAGCACCAACTCCTTACAAAAGCTAAGAGTTGCACAGTTTGCACAATCATCCTGTAACCACTCTACCATGTCTGTCCAAAACTTCTGTACACAATGACACTCCCAAAAAAGATGGGCAATAGATTCTTCCTCAAGCTGACAGAATGTACACATTGCCGTGTTGGACAGTTTACGTAAAAACAAAAATCGTTTTGTGGGCAAGAGTCTGTGTATCAGCCTTAACTGAAACCACCTGAGCTGACAGTCAGGGGTTGTTTTAGGTGATTTCAAAAATATACATTTCCATTCTGGTAGGTCATCAAACATTTCCTTCCACTTTCGCACACAGACAGGATTAAACTTTATTTTCACAAGAGCTGCGTAAACCATTTTTGATCCGCCTTTTAAAATGAGGGACCATACCTTGCTATCAGACTTTATATTGTCTCCAGCCGGTTCAAGTGCTGTTGAGTCAATATAAACCCTAATGGCATTGGTTACACCAGTATATAAGAGAAAATTAGTTGAGACCTCAGGGTACACCAGCTTAAATTGCACAAAAGAGAGGAGTTTGCCATTTTGATCTAAAAGATCACCAATTGCCACAATTCCATTTTCTTTCCATTCATGTAGATGTACAGTTTTTCTATCTCTTATTATATTCTTATTATAGTGTATAGACTCGGACAGCAACTCATTAAAGTTTGTTGGTGCACATCTATTATACAATGTCTTAAAGTGTTTGGCAACATCAGCCCAAAAGCTGTTTTTGCATTGATGCATCAACACATTTGCAAATTCCCCACCAAATATCTGTATGTCTCTAAACATAGGACAACAAGTCAACACTAACCTCTGCAGCTGAGAGTCACACCCAAATAGTCGTTTCAACCAGCTGACTTTTAGAGCCGTCAGAAACGAAAAGATGTTTAGCATACGTAAACCACCTGTCTCGTATGTTGAACATACCACAGACTTACTGATTTTACCACTTTTACCATCCCACAGAAAAGAAAATAACATTTTATTAAGTTCCGTGAGAAAAGGTGTAGGTGGGTCTGGTAAGTTAGTGAAAAGATGAACAATCTTTGACACAGCAAGTGTTTTAATAACCGTTATTTTACCTAAAGGAGTAAGCTGTCGCTTAGACCATATAAGTAGGACCCGTCGAATTTCTTCCAGTTTTCCTTCGTAATTGATATTGGTGATACTATTCACATCTGTAGAAAATTTAATGCCAAGTACCTTAAAGATCCCAGGATCCCAGATAAAGTTGGAATCTGGCATATAACGTGTGGGAGAATTTTTCATGGATCCAAGCCAAATCACTTGCGTTTTATCTAGATTAATTTTCAAACCAGAAAAGGATGCAAAGTAACGTAAGGTAAGAATGCTTTCCTCAAATGATTTTCTGCTACCATCCAGGAACATTGACGTATCATCTGCAAACTGCGAGAGAAGTAGCTCGATGTCCCTAATTATTAAACCCTTAATATTTTTATTCTGACGTAGAATAGAAGCCAAAACTTCTGCACAAAGTAGGTAGATATATGGCGAGCTTGGATCACCTTGCCGACAGCCCCGGTGTACCTGGAACCATCTAGAGTATTGGCCATTGACTGATACGCAAGCATTTATCTGATTGTAAAAAGTTCTGATCCAACTCTTAATGTCAGGACCAAAATTAAAAAAGTCAAGACATTTGTTTATAAAAGACCAGGCAACTGAATCAAACGCCTTCTCGAAGTCTACAAGCAGAAGCTGCCCAGGCATATGATTGACATGTGTATAAAAAAGTACATCATATAGAAGACGAATATTCTCCCCAATGTATCGGCCCTTCAGAAAACCTTTTTGGTCCTGGTGAATAATGGAGGGCAGTACCTTTTTCAATCGCTCGGATATACAGGCTGATGCGATTTTATAACTAGTGTTCAGGAGAGTAATGGGCCTCCAGTTTTTTAAAAACTTTTTATGTTTACCTTCCTTTGGTATACAGGTGATCACTCCCTGCCTCTGAGTGACTGACATCTGACCACACTGGAAACCATGGTTAACAGATCTGACAAGAAAGTAACCAATGTCCACCCAAAAAAATTTGTAAAATTCGGAGGTAAAGCCATCTGAACCAGGAGATTTGTTATTTTTCATTCGTTTCAGAGCACTAAGTGCTTCATCCAAAGAGATAGGCCCTTCAATCGATTCTCTCTCCTCCTCAGACAACGAAGGACTGACAACAGTAGCAGGTAGGTCAATATCCACAAGTTCTGCTTCTCTAGAAGCATACAATTGTTCATAAAAAACTTGGGTTTCCTTTAGAATAGACTGGTCATCATGTATTACATCACCATTATCCTTCTCTAAGAAATTCATTGCTTTGCTAACATAATTTCTATTTTCTAAGTTACAAAAATATTTTGAAACCTTCTCCCCCTCCTGCACCCATTTAGCTCGGGACCGAACAATCATACCGTCTATTTTTCTTCTTCTTAGTTCAACAAGCTCATTTTTTTTCTCTTCCAAGAGTGGAATATTATCATCATAAATATTAAGTTCCATGTCGCTTATTTCCTTTTTCAAGGCATCCTCCTTCCTATTATCTTCTTTTTTCTTGTGACTTGCATAGGAGATGGTTCGGCCCCTAACCTCTAAGAGAATCATTTCAAAAAAGGTCTGGTCATTAATGCTGAATTGTAAGTCATTATTCCTAACGTTACCAATATTATCCATATTATACAAAACAATGCCATACTGTCTCTTTAACTCTAAAATAGCTTTTTTAACAACATCAACATATGACTTATCTTTAAGTAGGGAGTTATTGAATTTCCAGTAAGTTCTTCTTTTAATGTTAGGTTTCGCAAAAAATTCAATGGAAACCAATGAGTGATCGGAGCGATAACCTGATTCAATCCTTGCAGACATGACATCCAACATTAAACATTCTGAAATCAAGAAGTAATCCAGCCTCCCCTGTTGGGTAGAATTAAACCGACGCCATGTATACTGCCTGGCTACAGGGTGAAGCTCTCTCCATGCATCCACTAGATCAAATACAGTCATAATATCAAGCACTTTTTTCATTGAGCGTGGGCGATTGATATTTCTATACCTAAAAGTGTCCTTATCAACATTCGAAACAACATTCCAATCACCCCCTATGATGACATACTGGTTGTCTAGTCTTTCTATTTCCTTAAATACAGTGTCAAAAAAGGAGGGGCAGTCCACATTACTAGGACCATAAACATTTACGACAGTCATCCGTTTATCTGCTATTTCAATGTCTAATACAATGTACATTCCGTTATCACTTCTACACACTTCATGCAGTTTATAAGCAAAATTGTTACTAAACAGTATGGCAACACCTTTACTATTTGTGTCATTGCCACTCAAAAAACATTCAAACCCCCACATAGCCCTCATCATGTTTTCACCAGATGTCTTGAGATGAGTTTCTTGCAGAAAGTAAATACTGGCCTTTTTCTGTCTGAGGAAATTCAATACATCTTTCCTTTTTTGGTGCTGACCTAAGCCGTTCGCATTAAGAGTACATATTTTCAATTGACTTGTAGTCTTAACCATTTTACAAACCAACAAACTGTAGGTACAGAGTATATATGTAATTGTATGGTGAACGGCTCAGGTTTCCCATATTTGTTCCCAAAATGGCAAAAGAAAGAAAAATATACAACACTAGCCCAGCAGTCATTTCCACACAAAATAAACATTTCAACAAAAAATACACAGAGACACATAAACAAAAACAAAACAAAAATGTACAACTGTATTATTTGCATGAACAAGACGCTCCCAACAGTGGAGGGAAAAAAAAAGAAAAATACACCCTGTTTTCGAAGCAAAATCGTTGGTGACTAATATATATATATATATATATATATATATATATATATATATATATATATATATATATATATATATATATATATATATATATATATATATACACATATATATATATATATATATACACACACACATACATACATACACACATACATATACACATATATATACATATACATATATATATATATATATATATATATATATATATATATATATATATATATATATATATATATATATATATATATATATACATACATATATATACATACGTATACATACACACATACATACATATACATACACACACATATATGTATATAAACACACACACACACACTCAAAGCTCTACAAGGCTTCACTACCAGTATGACGCTGAGACCATAACACACTAACACACGTAGTAGTTTAATATTATAGTGTGTCAGAGTTTATACTCTGGCTGTTTAGCTTGTATGTTCTTCATAAATACATATTACTGACTGCTGATATTCTAAATCATGTTGCTACAAAAAAAAAAAAAAAACAAAAAAAAAAAAAAAAAAAATGTCACCATACTAGTTATTGATCACATATATCATACAAGGAAGAGAAAAAACACCACACAACACACTATTAAGTCTAGTGTGTACCCCAAATACAAGAATGCTGATTACAGGGAATGTAGTCTACACCGCTCGCACTAAGCGTGCGGTTAACAGGAAATTGAGGAATTAACACGGAATAAGTATTGAAACAGCTATGGAAAAATATTTATACCGTAGGTAAAGCATACCCTTCGAGCAGCTCCGTGAATGGTGGGCACACGGTATGGGACTTCACAACCTCGTGTCACTGGGTCACGGATGAGCTCCCACGGTTTCAACCTCGCTAGCTCAACCGCCCATTGGTAAGATCCATAGCATAGGGTGAAGACTTGTAAATTGTACACAGGTAGCCTGTCTGACCATTACCAAAAGCTCCAAGCTCAAAACAATCGAAGGTAAAACACTCCAGAGGCTGCGAATCGCGTTGTTAGCCTGCACAGCTGGCCCGTGCATCCGCTTAAAGTGAGCGCATGCGTGACCCAGTGACTGTAAACGCATAATGTAAACATTGCATCACCGTTAAATGTGTTTGACATGCATTACCAGCGGTTACAGTCGTTCTTTCAAGGTGGTTTCTTCACTCGGACTATAATTTTCCATTGACGACTGGGCGAAGGTAGATGGGTGGGATGATAGAATACCACCCCAAGCTGTAGAGCTAAACGTAGCGGCTTGAGAAGGGCCACTGTGACTACGAGCGTGCCATGCAGGCTGGCGGTCATGCACCCCAAAAGCAGACCCCTGGCCTCCACGTCCACGTCCACCCCTCCAAGTGTGGCGTCCGCGTCGCGCAAAACTTTCCGGGGTGGAGGCAGAGGCAGCGGCCATGTCAATCTCCCGATCGTTCAGGTCGGCGATTTTGTCAATCTGCACAATCTGGAGATCGATGGTCTTTGCATAGATCTTGCCCAGTCTTGACCACACTGAAACAGCATTGGGGTGCCCCCGACACTGAGTCAACAGTGCATAGTTCTCACGAGTTAAGTCTTCAACGATCATTAGGTCCGTGCCTTTGAGTTTTTTCTTATTACGCATCACTAGTTGGGTAACCTTCCTGGAACAGAAGCGGACAATCACTGGTCGTATGCTGCCCGATTGTTTTTTCCCCAGCCGATGACACGCCTCAACGTCACTTGTTCTGATGTCTCTCAGGCCTAGCTTGTCGTGGATCAGTTTTAGCACCTTATTCTCCACCGCCTCAGCTGACTCCGTTTCTCCCTCCTGAACACCAAACACTCGGACGTTATTTCTCCTCGTGTACTGTTCGAGGTCGACCACACGTTTATGTGCAAGCGCCGCTTGGTGTTTGGCTTCTGTCACTTGGCCCCTGAGCTGCTCCTCTCTCTCCTTCAAACTGCCAATGTCTTTTTTCAGTTGGTCGTTTTCAATGTGAAGTTCCATTATTCTTCCATTAAGCTCATCCACCGTCGAGCTGAGAATGTCAATCTTCTTAGACATGCTCCGAATCTCTTGCAGAAGGACAGTATTAGAAACATCCTCTGCCTTACTCGACGGATCAACCCTCGCACCGTCGTCCTCACCGTCACTGACACTGACACTGGCAACATCCTTGACACTGTCTCCATTTCTGCGATCCTCCCTCACTGTCCCTGCAACTATGTGCGACACATCAGTGGCAGCGCCTGACCTACTCGTCGCAGGAAAGTGGTCGCGAATAGAGGCCGAAACACTGAGCGACCTCGACTTTAAAGTCCTGTTTCTGTTCTTGGCTTTGCTTTTCTTCTGTCTAGGTGTTTCTTGACCACTCGAGTCGCTCGTATTTTGTAGCTGTTTTCGCTTCTTGCTGTCGCTTCTACCACGCTCAGGCTGCTGTGACATACTGTCCCCGCAAGGTGAAATGGCGTGACACAGATTGAGGATTGTTGAACTTTTCACAGCGATGATCTACTTCCACATATGGATCCCCAATAAATTTGATATCATCCTCCAGCTGGTGATGAGGGCTAGGCTTACAGGCTAATCATGATGATGACCAGGCCCCACAGACGCTGGTAATTAGCAAAAACTGTGCTAATTGTAGGACGGTTCAAAAAATAGCTGCTACCCTCACGGTGAGCGATGTTCACCCCTCGTTGTTGTTGTTTTTCAGGTGAGATGGATTCCCAATGGCTCAGGCGCTATGATTCCAGTGGCAGTCGGCACCAAATTCTTCTACGAAAATTACGACTCAATCTCAGCCTATAACAACATCGCTCTGTCGGGCGTCTTCTATTTTGGACCAATGGGGATCGTTCTTGTGTGCACCATCTTCATACTCATCACCATCAGGAAAAGTGCACGCTGGCGACAAGCCACATCTAAGGTGAGAGTTACTTCCCTTTGCTTTCACAATAGACTACTGATATGAGTGCACATAATTCTTTCCATTACACATTTGTGTGATTGCACTGAAGAATTTTAATCCATATAACCTCACGATCGCACTGCCCAAATAGTGGAAGCGTCACCTAAGGATCATGTAAACTTGCTTGCAGGAGAGGTATTTATTTAATTTAATTTATGGGTAGTGGCAAATTAGCTTGGCGCCATCAGGCGCTAAGCTAATCTGGCATTACCCCTTAATTATTATCGTCGATCCATCTCCTGCTGCAGTATGTCCGGGCTGAATGGGTTAACATTTCTCAGAGGAGTGCCCCCACCCTCCTCCTTCTCCCCCCTCCCCCCCCCCCCCATTGCGTCCCCATTCCCGTAGCATATGTTCAGCCATTGCTTCGGCTCAACTTATTAGAAATTGTTTCATTGACGCATGCGTTTTGTGCTATGTGGTTTTGGGCCCTACAGCTTCACTTCACAAGGCCGAAAGCCACAAAGCAGTACACGTATATCCCTATAGGAGGGGTGGGGGTGCAGGTGGGAGGGGGCTTAACAGCCACCACGACTATCATCGCCACCAACATCCACGCTACCACCATCAAAAGTCATAACAGCAGCAAAATAGAATAATGATGTCACGTGTGCTCGTCTGTGATTTTGGACTTACGGCTTCCAGCCGTAAGGTCCAAAATCACAGACCAGCACACAATTACCAGTGGATGTTTTTTGGGTAGTTTTTTTTTTTTTTTGTATTGTGACACAGGGGGGAGACATACCTGATGAACGTCGAATGACCCGTCTTCTGATGACGGTGGCGGTTGTTTACCTTGGCGCCTATGTCCCAGGGGGCGCTATAGGTATCGCCAATCAGGTAATCTTTTTAAAAAAATAATAATAAGCGCATTAAATAGGCGCTTTATCCCAATTGAAAATCGGCTCAAAGCGCCGCCGTGAACTGAACCCAACAAGCACGCTTACGTGAATCACGCGCATTCACTCACACACAGTACACAAACACAGAACATTCACGTGGTGCTAAGGGCTAGCTCAAGCGAGCTACTGTAGTTTTTGGAAATTCAAAATCGTTTGTATTTGAGATTTGATTAAGTGCGCTGAAGCTAATACCAAAGTCGTGGGGGAGGAAGAGCCGGAGTACCCGGAGAAAGAACCCCCGACGGTCCGCCCGAATTAACGGTGACACTTACTAGAGGAGAAAAATCCGACGCCGGAACCCGTAATCGAACCTCGCTCCTTTAGCATTGGTGGCAGGCGCCTTAACCACTGCGCCACGGACCGCCCCGTGATAAATGATAATAACAATAATCGTTGTCATCGTTATTCACCATCATCGTCGTCGTAATCGTTTCAATAATCGTCAAACAAGTCAGGCACTACCAATGAGCAGAAAATTGTAGATATATAGATCTAAAAAAAACAATCTTCCAAAAGTCTGAAGCCATTGTCCGCTTTCGCTGTGCTCGTGTCCTGTGTTTCCTTTTTCGTGCAATATGTTTGTATGTTTCCTAACTCAATCACTCAAACGACTGAGCAACCAACCAATTATCAATCCAAACTACCACTCAACCAATCATGAAATCGACCAACAAACCAAATAACCAAACACCCAACCAGCCAACCAACCAATCAACGGTCCGTCTGTCTGTCTGACCACTCACCCGCCCGTCTTTCAGTCCATCCATCCATCAATCCATCCACCCACACATACACCCATCCATCAAACAATAAGCCAAACCATCAAACCAGGACCAATCAATCGACGAACCAACCAAGCAACCATCTAACCAGCCAAGATAACCAATTCTGATATTGATCCAGGTTAACCCTGACTTCGGATCCATCGGCGGCCGCTACAACAACCTGTTTTACCTGGTGGCGGGGTTGCAGCTGCTGCTGTACGCGGTCCGCTCCTCCGTCAACTTCATCATCTACATGGTCATGAGCAAGAAGTTCTTCAACACCTACCACAGTTGGGTCTAGATCGGTTGTATGAGTGTCGGTATGAATGGTTTTATGTCGGTATGAATGCCTACCATGTTTGTTTTAAATATAGCCCTTTGCGTGTCGGTAGCGCTTTTAGTCGCGATGATTCATGTAGCGACTAAAACCGCTACAGACACGTGTACTGCATGATGTTTAAAAGCTTTTAAAAGCAACAGCTTTTTTTTTTTTTTTTTAATCTCCGACTTCTGCTGAATCTTTAACCCTTTGACTGCTACTGACGATACCCCTCTGCGCGTCTTTCCGCCGACGGTTGTCGTCATTAGAAGTCAAGGACTCCAGTGCTAACCCCTCATGCTCATGTTACACATGAAGCATGGTTTCAAACAGTAACCGCGTAGAGGTCCTCCTGAAATCCGTGATTGCACTAACTGGACTGCTCATTCTAACTGCTGATTTATTATTGTCGTATCGTATCGTATAGTATCGTATCGTATCGTATCGTATCGTAACCGCGTAGAGCTTCTCCTAAAATCCGTGCTTGCACTAACAGGACTGCTTTTTCTAACTACTGTTTACTGATTTATTATTCTTGTGTCGTGTCATATCGTATCGTATCGTATCGTATTGAATTGGACCCTATACACTGCCAGATCTCAGAAGTTTACGCAACTCAACTGACTGCGAAAAACATAGACCAACATGTCCCCCGCAGTCGTGGCGTCTCAGACGGGCCTATTTCTCTTGGAGACTCCATTCATGTCTCCGTTCCCGATGAAGGGAAGGTACAGCGGTCGCTGCATAATTATTGTAAAATTATAATGAACATCAGAGGCAGAGAAGAAATTAACTCATTCGAGACGTGCCGCATATGGATACGCGGCTGTTCGCCGCGCGTATCCGTACGCGTCACGTCTTGCCAAAATGAGTTAAGATACAGTTCATGTTTTGTGATTTTGCCTGACTGTTTTTGTTTTTGTTTTTTACAGAATTTTCTTGTGCTGGAAGGGAGAGGAAGGAAGTAGAAGTCCCTCACTACTAAGACTGATGTGTCCTCCAAAACTGAAGAGTCTACCGCAGGGGGAGCAAGCGAAGCAAGTGAACCAAGCGAGGCGACCTAATATTGTGTAACCGCCCTTGGAAACTGTACAACTCTTGCACTCAATGAAAATACATATTTCATTGTTTGAGCCGCAATGAAAAAATGTATTTCGATGTTTGACTCGCAATGAAAATATGTATTTTATTATATGTCGTTGAGTCATACAATTTTCTAGGGCAGTTTCAAAATGTGGAGGCGCCCCTTATTACCATTAATTTTGTCGTTCTCAAGTCTGTCACAACAAATCCTGTCAAAACCACCACCTCTGTAAAGCGACTGCACTGTTATAAGGCTGTCAGACATGGTCCTGTCTTTCACTGTCACTGAATGAGCCTATGTAGGGTGAACGTGTGACCTGTTTAACCCATTAAATGTTACTGATGATACTGTTCGGCGGAAAAAAAACCGCGTACTTACGCTTCTTTTCCACCGAGCGGTATCGTCAGCAGAAGTCAAGGGGTTAAAAAGACCATTGACTTTCTTTTTCTCTCAAGGGTGGCCGCCTAAAGCTATTCCTACGTTCTAACATCTTTGAGATTAGAGCGGTTACGATTACGGCGAAAGACTCCCAGAAATGAACGAGATCGCGCTCACGGTGGATAATCAGCTTGTACCATGAGCATAAACCGCGCATCCAGATGCGGCTTGCCGCGAATGAGTTAAGCTCTAATGTGAAACTCAAAAATTTCTACGGTTGAAAAAGATGTTATCCCTGAAATAAAATTTAAAAAAAAATAGGTCAAACATTGCACGGACGTTAGACATTCCGTGGATTTCAGTCTGCTACATCAGCAAGAAGTGTACATGGCCGCAGTGGCTCATGAGAATATATGCCTCTTGCTCACAAAGAGCTGCCTCGTTTATATCGACAGTTTGTTGATGAACTTATCCGGTGTTAATAGTACGACTGTTACGAGGACGCATGCCGCAGTAATCGTGGCGATCCAGAGAAATTGTCCCATTATCTTTGCATAGACGTCGTCGCTATAAAGGGACGCAACCTTCTACCCATGGTCTGTTTCTGGTTTAACCACCATATTGACCTTAACCCATTCGAGACGTCTCCACTTAAAGCCGCGCATCCGGAGGCGGCACGTCTCGAATGTGTTAACTATTCTGGTCGCACCCCAAAACATCATGCGTTCAATCTTCATAATTTCCAGACATTTGGAATTTTCCATCTGAAATCGAGGTAAAAGTTCATTAGGGATATCCAACGTGATAGTTTGGGCTGCGACCAGAACAGTTTGACCTTTTTAGGGGCCGTCGTGAGATGGCCATTGTCGCCTGCTCGGCGTTATACCCCAGAAAACTAAGTAGCAAGATTAAATTATTCGACGTTTATTTTGGTGGTGACAGTTCTAAATATGACGAACTCACTTCGTTAGTTTTATATTGTTATGCATCAACACTGTACATCTGTTGTGACAAGCACAAAACAGTTTTGCTCTATATATAGCAGTAAGGTAAAAACACAGACCAGCAACCTACTCATTAACCCCTTCGCTACCAGCGGACGAAGACTGTAGTTTTGAGATCATATGGGTTAACCTAACAATTCAAGGGTAGCGCCAGATTAGCTTGGCGCCGGTCGGCGCCAAGCTAATCTGGCACTACCCTTGAATTATCATGGTCGATCCATCTCCTGCAACAGGTGCATAGTCGTTAGATGACGCCTCCAAACTTTGGGAAATACGTGCGTCGCGGGCGAAGACTGTAGTTTTGAGATCATGGTAACCTCAACGTTAAAGATCCCTGTAAGATAAAGAACGTGATTAGGCTACGAAGTGGTTTCATCAGGAGGCATAAATCCTCATGAGCCCCCCCCCCCCCCTACTGCTTGGGCTCATTAGGATCTATGCCTCTTGCAGTTGGATGCAACTTTCCTCGGCTGTAAAGGGTTAAAGTACCATTACACATAAATCTGAAGACACATTTCAGCACGAGTTGTGTTTGTTATGCCTTGTCGACACACCTAGTGTACTTTAACATCCGTTTGGACACGCAGCAAAAGCACACGTGTAATCGCACTTTTTTTTTTATTCTGCGCATCCGTTAGCATGTTAATCCACTCTAGCTATTCCTCGTACTGAAAGCGTTGTATTTCTAGAACGGAGTGGAGTTATTGTCAGGTTACTTGATGTAAAGACGACGAGTGATGAACTGGATTGTCCTGTATCTAAATGAACCATAATTGGACCTGTGTGTAGCGTTTCATAACCATATGTTACAGAAATGTATCTTTGAACAGTTACGGCGGTAGTGGGCCTATAACTTCAGCTCCGCTGGCGCAGTTCTAGCATCACACACTAGCGTGCACTTTGTTTCATTTCCTCTTACTGCGCTTACATAGTCTATACTGATTACAAAGGAACTAGGTTTTTCTTTGCAAATACATACTTATGCAACATACACAAATACAGCGTCATTTACTGCTTGCTCAAATACAAATCTATGCTAATAAAATGCAGTTTATGTATTAATGTACTTATGTTTAAAGGTCGGTCAGTGTTTCAGTTGAATATGTGATATTGTACTCACCTTTTCTGTAATAAGGACATATGCATGATTGTTGTGTTGAAAAAAGCACGTATTCTTCACATTAAATGACGTATGAGACGTTTGTGAACTCAAGATCTACTTCAAACTTGAATGTGTTTATTATCAACAGTTTTTGAATCTTTTATTTACAGAGTTCTAATGGAGTACACAACAGACACGCACACAACGGACACACACAACAGTCACACACGTAATATCAGCATTGTCTTATGCAAACAGTTTCAAAGCTGTGTTGGGGTGCGTAGATCCCTGGGCATCAACTTAAATTAACACATTCGAGACGTGCCGTATCCAGATACGCGGCTTTGGCCGCGTATTTGGATGCGACACGTCTCGAATGATTTAACACATTCCTCCACAGTCATAAGGTAACGCTAGGACATTTGAAATGAACTTTACCTCATGTAGTAGACCTCTAATAAGTGAGCTAAGTAAACTTTATTAATTCCTGTGTAAACCTTTGCCTGTCCGTTCTGCTTTCTCGTGTCAAAAGAGAGTACGTCCATTTTTAAAGTGAGAATTTCATTGTATTACAATGAAAATACGGACTTGTATATCGACAGACATGTACAGCCTAGGCCTACATCTCTGTAGACAGTATTTGCATTTCGCTAACACATCAGGTCACATGACGATAAAAGCAACGACTTACCTGTTTGAAACATGTCACGATACCTCTTGATCTCATAAACTGACCCGAAACAGCAGACACCTATCATGGCATGACTTGCACTTCCGTTCAAAATGGCGACCCAGAGCCAAAATAGTCAAATGAATGGAATTTGACTCCATCATATGTCTTCTTTGGTATGAATTCCGTTCAAAATGGCGTTCACGTGCCAAAAGCGGACATATGACTTCCGGTACCACAGTCAGTGATAATGTGGCCGTTTCTGACACACGAACGTCATTTCTTTGGCTCTTGGTTGTCTGAAGATCGATGGTCTGTACACAAGCCGAATGGGGATCACTTAGCCCATATCATACTGAGGCTAAAAGCTTCAAATTTGTACACTGCCATATGCAAGCTACATTATAGTACTTACAGATAAGGATATAGACCAATGGCTTTAGTTCAAGGGTGGTGCCAGAATAGCTTGGCGCCTAGAGTGTCAAGCTATTCTGGCACTACCCTTGAACTATTTTAGTCAAACGTATTTCACACACTGCTGTATTCCGAATGATAAGGGTTAAACCTGGACACACACTTGAAACAGTTAGAGCCCTTGACTCGTCGGCTTGAGATGTCAACTGGCATTTGCAGCAAACTTTTCCAAACCAGCAAACTGCCGATGACTTGTCCCTCAGCAATGTAGCAAGATTTTGTTTTGCGTGGAGCTAAAAACAGCTCAAAACAAAGGCTTTGGAAGTATGACAGGCTATTGAAAATTACGTGCAATTCGACCCTGATCGCCAGTCCACGGAGAATACAAGACATGAAATATATACTTGGCAGCCCGGCCGTACTGCGGGAGTACTAGCCAGATAGACCCACTCGGGGAGTACGCCACAAGTACACGTCAATTCAAATGAGACGCTAAGTGTACTCGTGGGGCACCCCGCGAGTGTATGTATCTGGGCAATACTCCCGTGCGGCAATCCATATAGTAAACATACTAAGGGGGAATCACTCAACAATTGACATAGAGTTAGATCCCTTCTTATGGCGTTAACCCCTTCAGCGCCGAGAAAATGTGACCACCCTCAAATGCAAGAGTTATGGATCCATAACTCTTGCTGAAATCACTTTGTGTCCGTGTTTCTTTGGCATCTGGGAATCTTCGACGTTGAATTGACACTCATTTCAAAACCTCAGTCTGCGTACACTGGCAGCGATGGGTTAAGTCGCCAGCCCACGACACACGTACATGACCAGTCTTCCCACTTTTTGTTTTTGACAATCGGTATCCTCTTTCAGTAGTAGACCTACCTGGCTAATACATTGTCCACCATCAAATCAAAGTTAGTTGGCTAAGGTGGTAGACTCTCGTCCGAAGGGTCGGGGGTTGGAATCCAGCTGGGGGTCCAAAATTAGTTCAGACCCTATTCGGTGCCTCGTCTTTGAAATCTCCTTCGTGGTGGACAAAAAACGCTACGTCCTAAACGTTTAAAGTTTTACCATCAGTCTCTGCCGAGACGAGATTGTGTTAGGCCTCCAAAAGCAAAAGACTTTCGGTGTTTCTCTTTTCTAGCTGGTATCGACTGTCATGGCGGCTGCTACATTCCTTTCTGGTATTTGCCTTCAAAATCCCCTCAAATTCAGAGACAATTACCGCGCACAGTATGACAATCCGCATGAGGCTCTTTTAAGTATATTCGTATAATGTATTCGATATCAACGCTTGGGACCCAATAGTCTGTCTGTAGTTCACCGGAGTATCGATTGGTGGCAGGATCGATCTGTCATGGCACAGTAGGGGACGAAGATGCCCATAATATTTGAATCGACTTTGTATGTGCTGGTCTGAGATTTTGGACCTACCGTTCTAGAGCCGTAAGGTCCAAAATCACAGATCAGCAAACATTCACACATCGTCCGCTGGGAGTTTAAGGTGTTTGACTCGTGAAGCTCGCATTTACAAGCCCATGCAGCAGCTCTAGGAGTGGCCGGATGTTCGGAATTCTCCTGAATAAGTTTTGGAGGGCGGATGTTCAGAATTTCTGATGACCAGATCTCAAGAATCCCCATTGCAAGCCGAATGTCCCTAACCGGGCATCAAAGGATTACTAAAGATCGGATCTTCAGATCGTCTGAGGAACGCAGGTATAAACGTAGGCACAGTAGGAAAAAAAAAGTCCCAGCTAAATAAAGAATGTAGTAAGACTAAGTTCGATTCACATTTTCGATTAAAAAAATCTCAGTGGGCAAAAGGTCCTCAGGCTACCTGATATGTTGGTAGCAAAAGGGTCGGGAGACCGTACGAACAGCTGAACTGCTGGGCTTGGGTTTTCTGTCTGTCTGTCTGTTTGGCTCTCTCTCTCTCTCTCTCTCTCTCTCTCTCTCTCTGAGAGAGAGAGAGAGAGACAGAGAAAGAGACGGAGAGACAGAGAGAGACAGAGAGAGAGAGAGACAGACAGACAGACAGAGACAGACAGACAGAGACAGAGAGAGGAGAGATGGAGAGAGGGTAGAAAGACCACAAACTGCTAAACAAACACTGAAAATGATTTGCGCGGCATTGACTGAAATCTCGAGTCGGTTTTAAAATTGTGTACTTAATTGACTGTTATTGATGACTGAAAAAAATGTCCGCTTCACCCCACCTCACTCTGGCCGACTTCATCGATTCGCTGCGGCTGCTTCAGCGGAAGCGAATCGAAGGCAACAACCAGGGTCCTCCCGCCCCTCCCCTTCTGCCCCCACCCCCTCCCATCGCTAGAAGAGGTGTATGGCGGTTGCTGTAACGGCTTCACAAAAACGTAAGTGTCGTGATTCGTGACCGACAAAACGAGTTGGTTTGTATCAGTCACGGACCACGAAAGGTTTGATCCATCAAGATTTTATGACTAACTTTTTCGCGCTGCACGAAGAGTTTTTTTTTTCACGAGTCACAAAAAACAAACTCAAGACAGAAACGTTTCACAAACTGGGCACATGCCCACCACACGCTTGTTTGTTTGATCCAGTTATTGACACTGATAACAGTTCTTTTTACAAAATGTACTGCCATCACGTTGTTCAACATAAATTAGCTTTGTTTATAGCCTATTTTCAGTCATAAAGACAAAATGTTAGTTTCTTTGTCTGTTCTTTTAAGGAAGTATTTACCATTTGAGAATACACATTCATAATAACGGATCTTTTTTATATATTAATTGACAAAAATTAATTTCTTTACATTAATTTGCTCAAAATTGTCAGATTAATTTGATAATGATAAACTCAGACAGAGAGGAAGTAACAGATTTTAAAATTAAACAAACATGAACTGGAAAAGAAAAAAAAAATAGAGATTCTCAGGGCGGAGTGTGTGTGTGTGCGGTGGGGGGGGGGGGGGGGAGAGGGAAGGGGTGTTTCTTTTGTGGATTTATTCTAGTAAGTTATATTTATTTCTTATAGTTAGATTGCTGTACTGAAAAATTATGTTCGCTGTATTGAAAAAATATGACTTTTATTTTCTCACTTTTGATGCATGTGTGTGTGTGTGTGTGTGTGTGTGTGTGTGTGTGTGTGTGTGTGCGTGCGTGCGTGCGTGCGTGCGTGCATGTGTGTGTGTGCGTGCGTGCGTGCGTGCGTGCGTGCATGCGTGTTTGCATTTGCAGGCAAGTGAATCTAACAAGTAACTTCATTATAAAGAAAAGCAACATATTTTCCCAAAGCGATCGTCTAATTAATGTAAAACGAACGAAAGAAAAAGATACACTTTGAAGATGAGTTATGGAAAATCATTCCCAAAAATAAAGTAAAGCAGAAAGTTAAGAAGAAAAAAAAACTTTTCTGGACAAGACTCAATTAATTGACATATTTTTCTGCGCAAAAGATCATCAATTATAATTTAAATAGTAGATGCAGATTACCTCCCTTGTCTTGCATTGCGTTTAACTAATAACTAGCTAATTAACCCCTTTGTGCAGACAGCCAGCTGTACTGTTTATAGTACCGGTGGATACATGCACAATTGGGTTAATTTTGTCTTCGTCATATGAAGTAAAAGTGTTCGATATCAGGATTGCGTATAAAAAGAGCCGCAATTTAGTCAGAAGGCAGAAAACACCTTTAATTGCAGACTATCCATATCGTTTGTGTTGTGAAGACACAAAACGTAGAGGACATTAAGGTAAGAAATGTTCTACAAATTGTTTGTTTGTTTGTTTGATTTCTTCTTTCTTTCTTTCTTTCTCTCTGTTTGTTGGTTGGTTGGTTGGTTGGTTGGATGATCGGTTGGCTGGCTGGTTGGCAGTGCTTGCTGCTTTGCTTGCATCCAGAAAGTAAAATATCACAGACCTTCACACAGATCTCAGAAGTTCCTAGGCGCTTATATAGGTCGCAAGTCCAAAACACCAAGCAGTATACATCCAGAGAAGGAGTAAGATGGTTTGGAGTTTAGAAGTAATTGAGCATCTGTTTATATGAGTCACATCCTCTAAGCTACACTGTCTTGAAAAGGCAAAATACAGATAATACATTTTTGTTAAAAGCGAAATTTTCATTGTTTTTCAATGAAAATCTCACAAACCAGATAGGTGAGGCTAGCGCTGGCAGAATTGTACACAAACCAAGGGGAATCACTCAGCGCTGGACAGACAAACTGTGACAGGGGCAGGGGATCTAACTGTCACAGTTTCTCTGTCCAGCGATGAGTGATTCCCCTTGGTTTGTGTATAATGAAAATCTCGCATTTCACAAAATTGCACCTACTGTCTTTTGCAGTTACTATCAGTTATTAAGGCAGTACAATATTTCCGTCTTTTCCATCAGCTCACGCGAAAAATGACGTCAATGGATAGCATCTCAACCCGTGACTTCATAGGCAGCACTTTTAGTTACGTCATCGATGGCGTCAGTTTCGTCAGCGTGGGCAACGCTACAGCAGCATCAACAGAGGCTGCACAGCGACAGACACCATTGCCTGATATGGTTACAAAAGCCACCACAGATTTGGTAGTCGAAGTAATACTTTTTTTTTTCTTTCTAAGGTCCATGATTTTGTCTCTTTTTTATGTCCTTAACTGTACTTAACAAAGCGAACGCTATCCAGAGAAGAACCCAACGGAGAAAGAAACACGCTTAGAAAAGACAGTTACAACACAATTTATTAATATTTCGGGTAAATACCCTTTTTCAAAATAGACAAACAAACAAATATAGATATCAGTCGCTACTTATCTTCATTTGTTTGTTTGTCTATTTTGAAATTTAATAAATTGTGTTGTAACCGTCTTTCCTCATCTTTTTTTTTTTTTTCTCCGTTGGGGTTTTCTCTGCATTTTAACCGCTTGGCAGTCAACTCTTTGGTTTTGAACGCTATCCAGCTGCAAGAGAAATAAACCCTCATGAGACCCCGCTGTCAGTCGCGGTGGCTCATGAGGATTGATGTGTCTTGTTAATCCTGTGTTCTTTGTGCCACTCCGCGTTTTTTTCGCTAATGTCGGTCAATGTGTTGTGGTTTCAGACGCGCTGGCAGCGGCGGTGTTAAATGACCTTAATTGTTGTTGGTAAAAGTTATTTGTCTGATGGTCTGTGCTAATAGGCATTACGAATTGAATCTTCAAGGTACGTTATCACAGACAAGCACACATCTCTGGGAAAGTTATTGGATATGTGGCCGCATTAGCAAGTCTATCATCTTTCAGGCGTATTTATGTGGTTTCTCGCAATTTGGTCCGCGGCGCCACGTTAAGAGATCGGAGTCGCTGCGGATAACCAATATCATTCGGAATACACCAGTGTGTGAAATAAGTTTGACTCGAATAGTTCAAGGGTAGTGCCAGAATAGCTTGGCGCCTCTAGGCGCCAAGCTATTCTGGCACTACCCTTGAACTAAAGCCATTAGTCTATATCCTTCTCTGTATAAGTACTATAATGTAGCTTGCAAACTGCAGTGTACAAATTTGAAGCTTTTAGCCTCAGCATGATATGGGATAACCACGTTCTACCAAAAGCACAGACAACACTCCAAAGATCTCTAAGAGGCATAGATCTTCATGAGCCTCTCCCCCCCCCCCCTTAGCTCTTGCGAATCTATGCCTTTTTAGGGATGTTTGGAATCTTGTCTATGCTTATAGCTGTCTGTCATGGCTTTGCCCTCATTAGTTGTTGGGAATAGTTCGTTGCAAACGAAACTTCCCTATTAACACCTTAACTGCCGGGTCAAGGCGAACGCCATTCATCTGCAAGAGACATAAATCCTCATGAGCCCCCGCATTCGCGGGGGCTCATGAGGATTTATGTCTCTTGTTAGTCCTCTGTTCTTTGTGTTCACGTTTGGTTCTCATTTCAATTTGTGCTCTTCGCGGGAAAGTCGGTCAGTGTGCAGTGGTTTCAGACGTGAAATCTAGGGTTTAAAGTACCATTACGCATACATCTGAAGACTCATTTCAGCACCATTTGTGTTTGTTATGCCTTGTCGACACACCTAAAGAACATTAACAGCTGTTTGCACACGCAGCAGAAGCACGCGCGTAATAGCACTTATTTATTCTGCGCAGCCGTTTAGCGTATGTCTACTTTCAGCTATTTCCCGTACTTATAGCGTTGTATTTCTAGAACGGAGTGGAGTCATTGTCAGGTTACTTGATTATAAAGACGACGTGTGCTGAACTGGATTGTCCTTTGTCTAAATGAACCATAACTAGACCTGTGTGTAGCGTTTTGTAACCATATGTTACAGGAGCGTACCTTTGCACAGTTATGGCTGTAGGGGGCCTTTAAGTGGTTGAGTGCAACTCATTCCGCGCCTATGTGTATTTCATAAATGTTCGTTGACTTTCGCCTTCTGTCCATGTCTTCGATTTCTCACATCATTAGATTTTTGGGGTTCGCATTGTAGGTGAGGCGGATTAGGTGACACGTTCCTGTGGTTTTTCAGTTTGACATTGACAGGAATGCTATGAGCATTGGGTATAACGGATGTATGACGTATGTTTCAGATTGTGAACTGCTATTTTCTGCCTGTGGTGTTCGTACTTGGGATTTTTGGGAACGCGATGAGTGTTTTGGTGCTGATGGTCCACGGACTACATAACTCCACCAACGTTCTGCTGACTGGTGTCACCGTGTCCGACTTGTGTTACCTGGTCACAATGTATATAAGGTAGGTCTGTTTCTCTGTCTTCCTGTCTGTGTGTATACATGTCTGCCTTTTTCTGCTATCCTCGTGCCTATTTTAAAATCAGCGTGGAGAAAGAAAGTCCCAATAAAGAAATAAACGGGCTTTGAAAGGACAATTACACGTCGGCGTTGTGATTGTCCGTTCTAAGCGTGTTTCTTTCTTTATTGGGATTTTCTCTGCATTTTACTCGCCAGGGCTTGCAAGTCACCCTTTTGGTGTGGACAGTCTGCACTTTCTATTTTTTTTTTTTTTTTCCTTTTCTTTAGTGATCAGTTCATGCGTTGTTAAAGTACCATCACGCATAAATCTGAAGACACGTTTCAGCACCAATTGTGTTTCTTATGCCTTGTCGACACATCTAATGAACTTTTACAGTAGTTTTGACACGCAGCAGAAGCACCCGCGTAATCGCACTTATTTATTCTGCGCATCCGTTAGCGTGTCAGTCTATTTTTAGCTATTTCTCGCACTGATAGCGTTGTATTTCTAGAACGAAGTGGAGTCATTGTCAGGTTACTTGATATAAAGACGACGTGTGCTGAACTGGATTGTCCTGTGTCTAAATGAACCATAGCTAGACCTGTGTGTAGGGTTTCGTAAACATCTGTTACAGAAGTGTATCTTTGAACACTTAGTGGGCCTTTAAGCGAGGACATTCACCTTAATAATGAGTTATTTCTTCAGGAAAGTGTCGTGCATCGTGGGAAAGTTTGACGTGGTCATGAGTCTTACGTTGGAGAGGGGTCTGCTGCCCACTGTCTACATGGTCAACCGGATTTTTGGACTGATCACACCCTTTCTCACCATGCTCATCACGCTGGAGAGATGTCTGGCGGTCGCTCTGCCACTGAGGGTAATTAATAGTCGTACTGCTTCTCTGTGCCATACTCTCATTGGTCGTTTATCTCACGTGATGACATCAGGTGAGATCAACGACCAATGGGAGTGTAACGCGAGAGAGTTGCTGCCTGTAGCTCTGCCATTAAAGGCAATTAACACATTAACCACGACGCCCTACAGCAGGAAATGGATTGACCATGATAATTCAAGGGTAGCGCCAGATTTGCTTGGCGCCTGAAGGCGCCAAGCAAATCTGGCGCTACCCTTGAATTATCATGGTCTGTCCACCTCTTGCAACTGATACTTTGACTTAAAGGAGACAACTGCACAATTCTGGAAATGCGACCGTGGGGTTAAATGGGTTAACTCATTCTACCTCAGACACACCACAGCAAGATATGGATCGAACATGATAGTTCAAGGGTGATACCAGAATAGCTTGGCGCCTATAGGCGCCAAGCTATTCTGGCATCACCCTTGAACTATCATGGTCGATCTGTGTCCTGCACTGCAACGAGGTCTTCAGAGGACAACGGCAAAATCTGGGGATTTCGGTGTTGAGGTAGAATGAGATAATATGCATACTACTTCAATCGCATTGGTCGCCTACCTCGCGTAATGATAGCACGTGCCGTGCACGTTGGTGTGATAGTTTTGCGTCAGGGGAGTAACCCTGTAAAAGGACTCTCATCCCGATGCACAAAAGGCCATCGGGCCGACGTCAGCCCGCGCACGACCGTCGGCCCGACGGCCTTTTGCGCATTGGGATGCCACTTATCGAACCGGACCTGAGATAGCTTCGGCGTAGTCAGTTTTAGTTTTGACACGTTACATTTCAGTTTCACTGTCAGTGTTGATAACAGCATCAGCAAGAACAACAGCAGCAGCAACAACAGCAGCAACAACAACAACGACAACAACAATAACTTGACAAAGGAACACATACACCTATATAAGCCGAATTATCGGGATTCTCTGATTTGACTGATGGCTTTGTGTGCAGGTGTCGGAGATTGTGACGGCCTTTCGCGCCAAGATAGCAGTGACAGCCATCTACCTGTTGTCAGCCATTTTTATCCTTCCTTTCTTCTTCATATACGAGGTATTGTGTGGTCACTTTGGTATCAATTTCAGCCCACTTAATCAAATTTCAAATATAAACGATTCGAATTTCCAAAACTTCAGTAGCTCGCTCAGTTGAGCTTGCCCTTAGCACCACGTGAATGTTCTGTGTTCCTGTACAGTGTGTGAGTGAATGCGCGTGATTCACGTGAGCGTGCTTGTTGGGTTCATTTCGCGGCGGCGCTTTGAGTCGAGTTTTAGTTGCGATAAAGCGCCTATTTAATGCGCTGATTTATTTATTCTCACATCATTTGGTCTCACGAGTCATTTCTCACTGGTTAACCCATTGAACGCTACTGACGATACCGCTCGGCGAAAAAGACGCGTAACTGGCTACGCGAACGGCATGGTCAGTAATAGACCATGGGTTAACGCATGTTTTCCACCTCACAGTATATAGTCAGTAGCAGTCAAGGTTTTAAGGAGGCAGAATTGAAGACGTGGCGCGTGTGTTTAAACCGTGACACGTTTTTTCCGTGCTTTACATTTTCGTGACTCGTGAAAGTCAATCCCTCGTCGTGATTCGCGCGTAATCTTGTCACGAAATCGTCAGTGGTGGCTCAGCTTTTGTGATTTGTGATTGAAGAGTCCAAGCTTTGCTGCCCCTTGACGGCAAAAGACATCAAGTCCAGTTTTGTGAAAAGCGAGATTGTATCATATTACAATTAAGATCTTGCTTTTCACAAAAGTAGACTTACTTTTTTTGGTGAAGTCATGATAGTTTCCCCCTGCTAAGATCTTCGTTAATACATTCGAGACGTGCCGCGTATCCGTATGCGGCACGTCTCGAATGTGTTAGAAAACCACACATGTCATCAGCGTAAATAGATTACTGTGCATCAAATCAACAGCTTTGGAGAAGTATTAAACATAAAGTACATGGCAAAAGACAGTAAGTGCATTTTTCTGAACAGCAAGATTATCGACGTATTGCAAAGAAAATCTCTTTTCACAAAAACGATTTTACTGTCTTTTGCTTCACATGACAGAGGGCCTAAAGTGCATGACACTCGTGGTACCAAAAGACAAAGGGATCTAATTGTTCGTCGATGTGCAAATAAATCTTGTCCGGTGTTGAGTTATTCCCTTTGTGTGTGCGCTGTATCTGGCAACGCCTGCTGTTTTTACTTTATTTATTTATTTATTTATTTATTTATTTATTTATTTATTTATTATTTATCTATTTATTTAAATTCCTTATCACTCTCAGTGTCGTGGAACCTTAAACATGCACAAAGAAAAATATTTTTTAATGTATTTGTTTGTTTGTTTGTTTGTTTATAAAATTATTTGTTATTTCCTTTGTTCCTTCCTTCTTTCGATCATCATCCATCCATCCATACGTCTGTCCGTCCGTCCATCCATCTCACCCATCCGTCCGACCATTCATTCATTCATTTTCCGTTGTTTATTTGTTTGTTTTTTGTTTGTTTGTTTGTTGTCTCTCGAAGGGATATTTGTTGGAGGTAAAGTAGTCAAAATTTCCCTTGCAGGGACAATAAAGTTGAGTTTTTAACCCATTCAGCCCTGACACACTACAGCAGGAGATGGGTCGACCATGATAATTCAAGGGTAGTGCCAGATTAGCTTGGCGCCTGTCGGCGCCAAGCTAATCTGGCATTGCACTTGAATTATCATGGTCGATCCATCTCCTGCAAATAGTGCATTATCAATAGATGACGCCTCCAAAATTTGGGAAATACGGCCGTCGGGCTGAATGAGTTAAAAATGGGTGTTTTTTTTTCCTCAGGTCCAGTGGATCCCCTCCAAAACAGGCGAAAAGGTCCCCGTAGCTGTTGGCACCAAATTTTTCTACGCCAACTATGACATCATCTCCGCCTACAACAACATAGCACTGTCGGGCATCTTCTACTTTGGACCTATGGGCATTGTCATCCTCTGCACCGTGTTCATTTTCATCACGGTCAAGAGGAGCCAGCGCTGGAGGAAGGTGACGTCTAAGGTAAGACTTGGTTCCACTTATACTTTGAAAATCAATTTTTGAATAGGTCAAGTACAGTGGAACCTGATTTTTCTGCAGCCAAGTTTTGAATAGGTCAAGTACAGTGGAACCTGATTTTAGCAGCCAACATTTAAATAGGTCGGCGCCAAGCTAATCAGGCATTGCCCTTGAATTATCATGGTCGATCTATCTCCTGCAACTGGTGCACAGTCATTAGATGACGCCTCCAAATTTTGGGAAATACGGCCGTCGGGCTGAATGAGTTAAAAACTTTCAAATTTTCATTTGCAAATGAGAAGTAGTTTTGAAACGTGGAAAGTACTTCTCATTTTGCTAAAAGCTGTTTCAATTCATCTATGTCGGTTTTCTGTGTAAAAATCGAAACCAAACATAAAAGGAAAAGAAAAACAACATTAATACCAGCTTATATTCTGTGTCTAAGTTCTTGTGTTCTGGTAACTCTGTACCGGTCTGTGAGTTTGAACCTTACTACTCCTAAGAAGTCATAATCTTTTCCCTGACAGTGGTCGCAGACAGCGTTTTTCAATCTTTGTTAGTTCATCAGCTGAGAGCTCCATCTGTCCCAAAAACATTGATACAAGTTGAAGTGATGTCTGCAAGAGTCATAGATCCTCATGAGCCCCGCGACTGCGGGGGCTCATGAGAATCTATGTCTCTTGCAGCTAGATCCTGTTCACATTCTCACGGCTCCTCTGAAGCCATAAGGTCAAAAATCACATACCAGCACACCATCATTCTCGGTTGTCATCGCTTCTCGCAGGGTGGCGGCACGAAATCGGAAGAGCGCAAGATCACTCGTCTGCTGATGACGGTGGTGGTTGTCTACCTTGGAGCCTACATCCCCGGTGGCGCCATTGGTATCGCAAATCAGGTAATATTGATGATGATGATGATGATGATGATGATGATGATGATGATGATGATGATGATGATGATGATGTGTGGTCCGTGGTGCAGTTCCACCAATGCTTGAGGTGCGAGGTTCGACTGATACCGGGTTCCAGTGTCAATCTTTTTCTCCTCTTGTAAGTTTCGACCGCCAATTCGAGCGGACTGTCAGGGGTTCCTTTACCGGGTACTCCGGCCATTCCTCCCCCTCTGCTTTCAGTTGGTACCTGTTTTTTGGCCACTTTACATATTCAAAATGAAGGGGATCAACATTTTCAAAACTTCAGTCGCTGAGCTGCCTCTTCGCTCTTCGAACCATGTGAATGTTCAGGTGTTTGGTTTGTGTGTGTGTGTGTGTGTGTGTGTGTGTGTGTGTGTGTGTGTGTGTGTGTGTGTGTGTGTGTGTGTGTGTGTGTGTGTGTGTGTGTGTGTGTGTGTTTGTAGGGGTGGAGGGGGGGGGTTGGTCTTGTACTGTGTTTGTGTTTGGAGTCAATGCGTGTGTTCACGACAGTCGCTGAGCTGACCATCGCTCTTAATAATAATAATAATAATAATAATAATAATAATAATAATAATAATAATAATAATAATAACGCTATTTATAATGCGCTTATCTTATAATAATTATAACTCTAAGCGCGCACTCACAACTCGCACACGCATGCGCACGCTATAGACAATGACTCACGTACCACAAATACATTACGACAGTCAGAATGGGGTGGAGGGTGTGGTGATATTATAGTGCTAGAACTGTTGGAAGAGGTGAGTTTTGAGGGCGGACTGGAAGGAGGAGAGAGAGAGTGTGTTTCTGACGGAGAGAGAGTGGGAGAGTCTTCCAGGTGGATGGACCGTAGACGGAGAAGGAGCGGGCGCCGAAAGTGCTGAGTTTGGTGCGGGGGATGTGGAGGCGGAGAGGGTCGGAGGCGGAGCGGAGGGAGCGGGAAGGAGTGTAGGGGTTAAGTAAGTTAGAGAGATAGGCAGTAGCGTAGTTGTTTAGGGATTTGTAGCAGAGAGACAGAATCTTGTATTGGATGCGTTGGGGGATGGGGAGCCAGTGAAGGAGTTTGAGAAGGGGAGTGATATGGTCGGATTTTTTCTTTCTGAGGACGAGGCGGGCAGCATTGTTCTGGACGCGCTGGAGAGTGAAAGTGGTGGAGTGAGGGAGGCCGGAAAGGAGAGTTGCAATAGTCTATGCGAGATAAGATGAGAGAGACAGCAAGTTTGGTGGCAGCTTTGGTGGTGAGGTATTTTCTGATCTGACTGTTCTGACGGAGATGGAAATAGCCCTGGTCCGTGGCGGAGACGAAGCTGGTCATGGAAAGAGAGAAATCGAGGATAACGCCGAGGTTCTTGGCCGAGTCAGAGAGGGAGATGGGGATGCTGTCGAGTTGAAGGTGGAGAGAGGGAGGGAGCTGGGAGAGTTTTTGGCGAGTGCCTACCAGCATGGCTTCCGTTTTGTCGTCGTTCAGTTTAAGCTTGTTTGCTGTCATCCAATTTTTCACGCTCTTCGCACCATGTGAATGTTCAGGTGTTTGGTTTGTGTGTGTGTGTGTGTGTGTGTGTGTGTGTGTGTGTGTGTGTGTGTGTGTGTGTGTGTGTGTGTGTGTGTGTGTGTGTGTGTGTGGTGGGGGGTGGGGATGGGGGGGGGGGGAGGTAGGGGTTTGGTCTTGTACTGTGTTTGTGTTTGGAGTCAATGCGTGTGTTCACGAAAGCGTACGTGTTTTGGGTTCGGTTCGCATCGCTTTGAGCCAATTATAGACTATACAATGACCAATATTATTAGTATTGTTAAATTATTATTATTATTATTATTATTATTATTATTATTATTATTATTATTATTATTATTATTATTATTATTATTATTATTATTATTATTATTATTATTATTATTATTATTATTATTATATTGTTATTATTATTATTGATAATGAGGCTGACGTTTGTGGATAATTTTCATGCATACCCATCCAGGTGTACCCTGACTTTGGGTCCATCGGCGGCCGCTACAACAACCTGTTTTACCTGGTGGCGGGGTTGCAGCTGCTGCTGTACGCGGTACGCTCCTCCGTCAACTTCATCATCTACATGGTCATGAGCAAGAAGTTCTTCAACACCTACCGCAGGTGGGTCTACTTCTGTGGTATTAATTTAGATGAACCTGCAAGAAATTATCTCCTTTTTATGCTGAAAAAAGCTTAACGTATCTTACAAAGATTGACTGTCGTAAAACGAAAGACGTTTCTGCACTTCTTTAGTGCGTAGAAGAGTCCAAGGATGCGCACAAGGGGCAGTCGATTTAACATTGATTTTAAACCCTTTTAGCGCCATGGGGTCATTTCCAGAATTTTGGAAGTGTTACTTAACGACTATGTAACACTTGCAGGAGGTGGGATGACCATGATAATTCAAGGGTAGTGCCAGATTAGCTTGGCGCCTGAAGGCGCCAAGCTAATCTGGTGCTACCCTTGAATTGTCATGGTCAATCAATCTCCTGCTGTAGGGTGTTGGCGCGGAGTGGCCGGTTAAAACGATGGGCAGAAAAGTCTGAGTTGGGGCGACAACATTGAAAACCCGTTGTATCGGCAAACCGGCCCTGGAGCAGATCGTTTTAACCCGTTCAGTGCCGAGAAAGTATGAACACCAGGCATATGCAAGATGCATAGATCCTCATGAGCCCTCCGCATTTGCGGGGGCTCATGAGGATCTATGCCTCTTGTTGATACCACCTTGAATCCATGTTCATGGGACATCTGATTTTTGCGTCTTGAATTATACGAAGATTACAGACACACGGTCTGCGACAGCGGGCACTGAACGGATTAATATTAAGCAAAGCTCGAGGTATAACGTGTAAGAGTCCGCGATAACTCAGGCGGTTAAACGTCGGAGCAGGAGAGCGAAGGGAATCGCCGGGTCGTGGGTTCGAATCCCGTCCCGCCCCGGTAGCTGGACTCACAATCCAGGGGGAAAAACGGATTTGTTCAATAGCATGTCCGTTGAAAGGTCCTGGTAAATCAAAGTGGCACAGCTGGAGTGCGCCTGAGTTGATCAGTGTTCAGGTCGTAATCCATAGGCAATAGATTCCCCTGTCCCCCATAACCCGCCCGTCAGGGCTGTCCATGATCACCTCGGTGCTGTGGACGTTAAACCCCAACTAACCAACCTATAATGTGTAACCCGGCGTGTAACGGAAACGCTCTTATCTCCACGGTGTACGGCGGGCTTGACGACCATTCATCCTGTCATGAGCAAGAATTTCTTCAACGCCTATCGCAGCTCAGTTCTGCTCAGCCCGCAAGTAAAGGAGAGATCTGTTCATGAGCATGCACAGTTCTCTCCCTTACTTGTTCCCCCCCCCCTCCCCCTACTTACCTACCTTATCGGGGATTAAAAGCGCAAGCAGTTCTCCATTTTTATTTTAGTTTATATATGTGTTTTTTTCTGATTTTTTTTAAAAATTATTTTTTTTCGCTGGTTTGTTGCAGAATATTCATGTGCAAAAAAGGACTGGAGACGAAGCAGACGACCAAAACAACCTTATCGTACTCCAAGACTGAAGATTCTGCTGTCAGAAGTTGCGTCAAGGAAACAAATTAGCTCACCACAGTTATATGTTGATGTCGACCAGTTTCTGATTTATTTCTGTGATGAGAAATTCCATGCGTTGTTCACTGAATGCTGTAACTGATAACCATCAAGGTCAAAGAAGTTAACCCCTTCACTGCTGGGACGAGGCGAACGCGAAGCTTCCTGCAAGAGACATAAACCCGCATGAGCCCCCGCAGTCGCGGGGGCTCATGAGGATTTATGTCTCTTGTTAGTCCTATGTTCTTCATGCTTATGATCGGTTCCATTTCATTTGTGAATTTCACGCTAATGTCGGTCAGAGTACAGCGGTTGCAGACGCGAAATCCGGGATGACTGACAGCGAAGGGGTTGATTTGCGAAAATGCAGTCGAATGGACCATTGGGAGACAGGTTGGATGGTTGTACGTTGCTGGAAGTCACGCCAACAAGAAAGACTTAACATCCAAGGAGAGACAGAAACACAAGCCCCAGAAACAAAGAGAAGAACCCAACCTGTGGGGCTGACCAGGGTGGCCCTGGGCACTAAAACACAGTTAAACCCCATCCACGTCCCCCCAGGGCAGACCCGGGTGGGGAATTAAAAAAAACCCGAAGTTTGTATTATAACATTATATATATATATATATATATATATATATATATATATATATATATATATATATATATATATATATATATATATATATATATATATATATATATATATATATATTTTTTTTTTTTTTTTTCAGGGTACGTTTATTGACTTCATAGTCTACATCATGTCACACACTGATGTCAGCTGAAAAGAACATTATTATTATACGTGTTTCACACGTGTCTGTTTTGCCATCTTTCTGTCTGTCTGTCTGTCTGTCTGTCTGTCTTTCTGTCTGATCATATTATTAGTCCAATGGTGTGTCGTTCTTTCATATTTTTAAATTAGTCCACTCACTTCCGGGGAATGGTGAACACGCAACCCAACTGCAAGAGGCACAGATCCTAAAGGGTCCCCGCAAAGCGGGGACTCATTAGGATCTATGCCTCTTGCTGACCTCATTATATAGATCTATGTTTCTCACGCTGACAGGTT
>BTPG01000001.1:289619208-289626708 GCA_036245525.1 Semisulcospira habei | reverse complement strand
AACACGTTTAGGGCTTAACGTCTTTTGTCCACCACGAAGTTGATTTCAAAGACGGGGCACCGAACAGGGTCTGAACAAATTTTGACCTAAGCTGGATTCGAACTCGGGACCTTTCGGATCGGACGAGAGTCGAGCGCTCTACCATCGAGCCACCCAGCTTCCCGAAACACGTAAATGTGCAATTCTAGTTTTCACAGCAATGGAATTGCAGATCTATTTCAACAAATTTCCTATCATTCGAAAATCACATTTTACAGTCAGAGTATTGTATATTAGCGTTACAATCTCTGAATGTAGAAGGTAAAAAAACTCCCAAAACTTCGAGGATATTATTATCCTCCTCTATACCATTATGACCCTATATCGAATAAAGTCCAAACTGCGTTATACATTAGCGATGACCTGGAATATTCATCACTAAATACGTACTCTATAACGAAAGATCTAAATGATATCTATATCACTGGGGCCATGGTAAAAATTAATAATCAAAATACTTTAAATGTGATCTCCGTATATCTACCTAGAGGGCCAAAAGATGACAACACTGACTGGCTAAAAAATATTGATTCTCAGCAGACAACTTCCTGTAAATGGATGGTCCTAGGAGATTTCAATGCTCATGCACCGTTCTGGGAGTCTGGATGTACGATAGTTACAAGCAATCGTCTGGTAGAAAATATTTCAGACTCTCAGTTAATCATTTTAAATGATGGTAGTATCACTAGAATCCCAGATGTTTCTACTCATAAGGCATCTGCTCTTGATATATCACTAGTAAGCCCACCTCTGGCAACAAATTGCACTTGGATCACTGAGGAAGATTGTTTGGGAAGTGATCATCTTCCAATCATTATACAATTAAACGTTAAAGATAAAGATGAATATTGCAATATTGAGGACAGAATTCCAAAGTTTCAGTATGTCAATACTAATTGGAAACTGTATGAGACAATCTTGCTGTCCCATGACATTGCACGTATAGAACATGAAAGTATAGACACATTTTATGGAAATATTACAAAAGCTGTTCTTTCTGCTGCGGAGAAGTCCATACCAAAATGCAAAGGAAAATCAAAAGGTAAATATTCAGGTAATGTTTGGTGGAATAAGGAATGTGAACTAGCAGTAAATATTAAGAAGGAACACTTTAAAAAATGGATAAGAAACAAATCTGAAGAGAACTTTAGGGAAATGAAAAAAACTAAAATACACTGTAACAGAATAGTGGCGAGAGCCAAAAAGATTCACTGGGCTGAGTTCTGTAAAAATGAAGTGTCTGAATCAAAAGATACATATAAGGTTTGGAGAAAAATATCAGAATTACAAAATGGATACAAATTACAAGTGTATCCAATCGCAGTAGAAGGCAACACATTTCCTAGTGCAGTAGATAAAGCGGAGGCCTTTGTTAATATGTTTGCAGAAAATAGTCTCACATCAAGTCTCAGTTTATCAAACATAAACCACAGAAACCAAGAAGAAGTCAAAGCAGATTATCAAGATCCAGTTTCTACTCATTCTCAGTATATCAATGCTCCAATTCAATATAATGAATTCCTAGATGTTTTACAGTCGTTTGCAAATACCTCTAGTGCAGTGGGTATAGATGGGATTTCTTACCAACTACTTTATCATTTACCTGAGTCGTGGAAAAAACTACTACATACATTTTACCAAAAATGTTGGTTTAATGGATCTCTTCCTACTATCTGGAAGCAGTCAGTAGTAGTTCCAGTACTCAAATCGGGTAAAACACGTACATTGATTAGTAGTTATAGACCTATTGCACTAACATCACAAGCTTGCAAAGTAATGGAAAAGATTCTTTTAAATCGGTTATTTCATTACTGTGAAAAACAGGATATAATTCCAGTTCATCAAGCTGGTTTTCGGAAAGGTCGATGTACGACAGACCATTTAGTTAAACTCACAAATAACATTAAAAAACAATTTTCTAAAAGAAAAAGTATACTAGCAACCTTTTTCGACGTAAAAAAGGCTTATGATAGTGTTTGGCATGCTAGATTATTATACAAAATAAAACAGATTGGCATAACCGGGTTTATGTATGAGTACATTAAAAGCTTTTTGTCTGAAAGATTTGTCTGCACCAAAGTTGGTAAAAGTTATTCAACCTTTAAGAAAATAGATATGGGTATTCCGCAGGGATCAATAATTTCACCCTTTTTATTCACTGTGTTAATTTACGACCTCCCACAATCTCTCTCACAGGACACAACTGTGGTACAATATGCAGATGATATTGCTATATGGATAAACACTAATCTCAGAAAACGTACCCCAAAAAGAATCGTAGATTACGTTCAAAAAGTTTATCAGATTGAATTGGACAAATTATCAAACTATATGAAAGAAAATGGTCTAGAACTATCTGGGGAAAAAACATGTCTAATGCTTTTCAATAATGGGGAAAGTGCTAAAACATTACCTAACTTATCCCTCAACGGGACGCCTTTAAACTACCAACAGAGTGTAAAGTTTTTAGGCGTACGTTTTACATCAAAATTATCATGGAGAATTCATATTGAAGCCATATTAAATAAGGCAAGAAAAAGACTTAACTTGTTAAAAATTATAAACTCACAACCATGGAGTCAGGACATTAAAACTGTTTTACACCTTGGTACATCTTTAGTTCGATCAACACTTATCTATGGACAGGAAGTCTACTTTTCTGCCCCAGCTACACTTCTACAGAAGCTGCAAAGCATTGATAGTAAAGCAGTTAAATTAGCCCTTGGAGTGCCGGTTCATACTAATACTGTAAAAACCTACAAAGAAGCAGGTGTTCTGTCTTTATCTGACCAACGTAAATTAGCAACTGCAAAATACATTGTCCGAAGCCTGTCCGTCAAAAATTCAGTACGTGAAGACATATTTTTAGATGCAGATGTGGATTTCCCGAAGAGAGCGCAAACCATCCCGTATCTTTTACCTATACGTAACTATGTCAAAGATGCTATAGATAACTGCAATATAGATATCAAGTCTATTCCCGTTTTACCAGTAACACCTACTATACCTCCCTGGGAACATATTAATGCTACTTTCGATATAGATTACACAGATTTGAAAAAAGATGAGGATGTGAACGTTTTAGCAAATTTAGTGAAAGAAAAATTACAGACAACATATTTTAAACATTTGAAAATTTTCACAGATGGGTCTGTCTTAGATTCTTCAGACTGTGGTGCAGGCTTTGTTATTCCTGATCTCAAAGTGAAGAAATCTTTTTATCTTGGTAAAGGATTTTCTATATTTACGTCTGAACTGTATGCGATTCTCATGGCACTAAATTTTATTCAACTTCTACCTTATGATATATTTAACATTTTGATCTGTGTCGATTCTAAATCTGTCCTATATAGTCTAAAAAGCTGGGATTGTAATACTAGAAAAGACCTAGTGTATGACATAAAACATATTATGAGCTGTATTATGTCCAGAGGAATAGGGATCGATTTTCTTTGGATACCGTCACACTGCGGAATTTATTGGAATGAAATTTGTGACAGACAAGCCAAAAAAGGAGCTATAAATAGAGAAAACTCAGCAGTTTGTAATAATATGCAATTATCTCTACATGAAATGTACTCTGTGCTAAACCGTTTTTTTCACAAAGATGATACGAAATATGCTTATCATGTTCCTCCTTGTTCAAGGAAAACAGCTTCGTTGATATACAAGTTAAGACTAAATTCTTGGAAAACAAAATTCGCAAAAGACATCAAATGCGAGTGCTTAAGCCCCATCTCTGTTAAACATATAATATGTGAATGTCCTATTATACTGAATCTGTTGAAAAAAAATAACATAACAGTTGATCACTTAGCAGACAATTTGTATGACATCTTACATAGAAATATTGCAATTTCAATAGTTCATATAATAATTCATAGTCCGGTGGGTAAACTAGTATAATAAGTAATTTGTGTGTGTGGTTGGATGTTAATTATTGCTATTCTTTGATACTCACAAGCAAGTTGTGTGTTTGGTTGTTGATATCTTTTTTTTTTTTCCTTTTTATTTTTATTTTTTATTATTTTTTTTTTTTTTGTTGTCTAATATCACCAATGTGTGAAAAGACGTTAAATAAATTCCTGATTCCTTTTCACAGCAATAATATACAGACAAAAGCACTTTGGTTTGCCGAGCAAAGGTGTACTTAAAAACTAAAAATCGACAAAGTAAGTACTGTTCCTAAAGACCCACTACCGCCGTAATTGTTCAAAAGATACAATTCTGTAACACATTGTTACGAAACGCTACATACAGGACTAGCTATGGTTCATGTAGACACAAAACAATCCAGTTCAGCACACGCCGTCTTTATATCAAGTAACCTGACAATGACTCCACTCCGTTCTAGAAATACAACACTATCAGTGCGAGAAACAGCTAAAAATAGACTGACACGCGAGAATAACTAATCGGCTGAGTGCAAATGAAGAAACTATAAGACATTTTCGCAAAAGTCTGTTTTACTGCCTAGCAAACAAGTGATCGTGTTTGTCTTAAGTTAAACGCACTTCTTGATTTCTTATCAATAACTGATGAAGAAAATGAACAAGTGAAGAAAACTGTCAAAAACATATTCATGGCGGAGTAACTTACACAAGGCGAACTTTAAAAAATAAAATGGAGTACCCCAGTAAGCTATGGGCTTTGGGCCGATGTCAGTCGGCTACTGGGACTTTTTTTTCTTTTCTATAAATAGCTACTAATCAGCTAAGAGCACCTGAAGAAATAACACTAATAGACATTTTATCGTAAAGACAAATTGTCAACAAGCGGCCATTCCAATGAAGCAAACTGCCGTTGTACATGACAAATTGTCACATAACGGCCAGCAAATCATGCTTTAACTGAAACAATAATGAGTCCTGTCCACCGGCAGATATTTGCGTCGCACATTTGAATTCAGTTTGCGAATAACCAATCACACTTCAGTTCAGAAAGTGACCAGTGATGTCCACCGGCATATATCGATTTCAGCTACGCGGCACTTTACATCATCTTGCATCACAGGAATGGGATGATCGTTGTGGAATTGGTCACCTCTTAACATGAGTAGTAGTAAATAGCACATGGTGCTATTTACTATACAGAGGAGCAAAAGAAATGCGACATTTTGGGAATCATCGGAAACATTTTAGTGTTTTCGATGATTCCAAAAATGTCGCATTTCTTTTGATCCTCAGTATACTACCCCTGTTAAGAGGTGACCAATTACGCAATGATCATCCCATGCCTGTGATCTGCAGGTGGAAAGGGAAAATGTCAAAGGAATTGGGTGATGTCATTTGTAAGTCATTGCGTTTGTTCTGTAATTGCAGGGGCGGATCAGTTACCTCGAGGGAAAGGGGAAAGGGGGGGGGGGTTCCAACAATTTCGTTTGGGACCTTCAGCCTGATACAATAGGCGCTAGACCTTGCTTCCAGGGCCCGAAAAATCGAAAAGCGGGGGATGGGGAGGGGGCAGGGGGGGGGGAGGCGTGTGTGTGTTAAGCAATCTCACTATTCGGCAAAATACAACCGGGGGGGGGGGGGGAGGGGGGAGGGGGGGGGAGAGGGGTGTGTCCAAACACCATAAAAAGGGCTTTTGTTATATCATTAAAATATTAAAATAATTTTGGGTATCGGGGAGGGGTTCCAAAACCCCTGTAACCCCCCCCCCCTCACACACACACACACACACACACACACACACACACACACACACACACACACACACACACACCTACCCCACACATAGATCGACCCCTAAATTCTGTGTGTTGCGCTCCGCGAGTTTCTTCGGTGTGTTTAGGCCTACTAGACAGGTAAACGGACGGAGTAAGGGGAAATGAAAACTGAAACAAATAATAAAATTGGTTCTTTACCTTGTACAGAAAGAAGTACGGAAACTGCGCCATGGTTGCAACCACGAACGTCGCTGTGACGGCAACCTTCATTCGCAGAGGAGTCACCAGAGTTTGTACCTGTAAACAAGCACAATCAAACACGTTATCACCATTGCACCTGCAGCCACCAGTCAGACTAACTAACCTGTGCATACAGCCTCCAGTACTGTAAACTACTGCAAGAGGTATAGATCCTCATGAGCCCCCGCAACTGCGGGGGCTCATGAGGATCTATGCCTCTTGCTGAAACCACTTTGAATCCATTGTTCCTGGGACGACTGGAGCTGTTTCGCGTTGAACTGATAAGTACAGTGGCAATGAAAGGGTTACCGAGCAGGCAACTAAGGCTATCTCACGGCGGTGCGTGCACAAAGAGACTGGGGGACACTTTCAATTTGCCCTGTTGGGACGAGCGCCAAAAGATGCGTCATTTTACGTATCTCGTACCTTTTCTTCTGAAGCCTGGAAATGAGTCCTCGGCAAGCATGGCGTTGGGAACTGCAATGACAATGGTCGCCTACTGTTGGAGCTCTGTGCAGAGCAGCAACTTGTCATCACCAACACTACTTTCCAGCAAAAGGACAATCGAAAGACCACCTGGATGCATCCTCGCTCCAAGCACTGGCACCTTATCGACTATGTCCTAGTGCGTCAGAGGGACCGCAGTGACGTCCTCCTCACCAGAGTGATGCCCAGCGCAGAGTGCCACACTGACCACCGCCTTGTTCGCTGCAAACTCAGGCTCCGCCTCAAGCTGAAACCCAAGAAAGGGCCCCCCACCCCCCCAAGAAAAAGCTTGATGTTGCCAGCCTTCAGCGTGACGACAAGAAAGCTGCCCTTCAGGCCAATTTACAGCGTATGCTCAAAGACACAGCTGATCCAGCAGACTCCTCCCCTGAAACACTCTGGGAACAACTGAAAACTGCTATTGTAAAATCCTCTGTGGAAGTCTTGGGCTTTGCTAGAAAGAGGAACAAAGACTGGTTTGACGAAAACGACGTAAAGATCCAGGAACTTCTAGCAAAAAAAAAAGAGCCGCCCACCAGGCCCACCTAGCCCAGCCTTCCTGCCCTGTGAAGAAGTCTGCCTTCCGCCTCATCTGCAGCAGTCTCCAGCTCAAGCTTAGAGAGCTCCAGAACGAGTGGTGGTCCAGACTCGCACAGAGGACCCAGCTCTGCGCTGACAACGGTGACTACAGGGGCTTCTACGAAGCACTGAAAGCAGTGTATGGCCCTAGGCACCTCGTACAAAGTCCCCTGCGAAGCGCTGATGGACAGGCATTCCTCACAGATAATACCTCCATCTTGAACCGCTGGTCGGAATACTTTCAGGACCTCTTCGGCGCTGAGCGCACTGTCCAAGAAACAGTCATCCTCCAAATCCCACACCTTCCACTAAAGGTTGAATTGGACGAAGCGCCCACCGCCGAAGAGACCCTCACAGCCATCCACCAGCTCAAGAGTGGCAAAGCAGCAGGCATTGACGGAATCCCGCCAGAGATCTGGAAACATGGAGGCCCAGTACTGCACAACAAGCTCCACGACCTCTTTCTCTGCTGTTGGGGAAAAGGAACA
>BTPG01000001.1:289479208-289614208 GCA_036245525.1 Semisulcospira habei | reverse complement strand
GTTAATGATGCCATGACGTGAAGCTTGAAGTGACGTCATTTCGCTGCTCCTGCTATTATTCTTCTTCAGAAAAGCTATGCTACGCCAGACCACAGAGCTTACGATAGGCGGGAATCGCCTTGTGCTCGTCTTTATATCTGTGTGCCAGTGTGTGTGGATCAGATGGTGGGTTAGAGTAGTAGATGGATTCTTGTCGCTACACCAGCCCACAGAGCGTACTAATGGCGGAAAGCGCCGTGTGTCCGTCTTTATTTGTGTGCGCCGACGTGTGTGTTCATTAGTTTTTGGTTTAGAAAAGAGGGGAATGGATTGGCATAAAAAGCCTAAAAGTATGAACAACTCTGAATGTTCCTAAAGATAAACGCATCTGAGCTCCAAACAATACGGTAGACTTTGGGATGAAATCCTCATCTTGTTGTTTAACGTACTGAAAATACGGTAGACTTTGAAATGGGGCTGGTCGGAGCGCATTCCGGAGAATGCACACGATATGCTAGGCGGACGGGCTCCGAATTCCGGGAAAGAAGTAACAAAATAAAAATGACGTCACGTCTAGCTAAGCAAATCTTGATAGAGAACGTCTTTTTGGTGCGAAGCGCCGCGCGCGGGCGCGCGCGCGCGCGCGCGCGCGTGTGTGTGTGTGTGTGTGTGTGTGTGTGTGTGTGTGTGTGTGTGTGTGTGTGTGTGTGTGTGTGTGTGTGTGTGTGACAGCGACTAAAGCCCGCGTTTGAGGACGAAAAGCTTGAAATCGTATGATATTGTACCTAAAACAATAATCTCGAGGCAGTGTTTTTGATTTTTTTTTATTAAGATGATTATTGGCGAGAAAATGGCCGTTTCATAAAAACCTGTTGATCAACACTGGATTCCGTCATTTTTCTTATTTGTACTAGATATTTTGCATATAGCTAGATAAAAGGGAGATATTGAATGAGTTCGTTAATCAGCACTGTACCTCCATAACGTTTTGAGTGATATTTAGATATTTTTAAACAAAAAAAGTATTTCACCTTATTGTGATTAACTTCATGGCCATACAGAAAGACCAGTAAAAGACAAAAAAGGCAAGCCTATTGCAGACAGAGTAGACCAACTCGACAGATGGGCCGAGTATTTTAAAGAGTTACTGAACAGACCCACACCACCCGACCCCCCAGACATCCAGCCAGCAGAGACTGACGTACCCATCAGCTGTGACAGACCCAGCCGGGAAGAGATCAGAAGAGCAGTGGTATTTTTGAAGAACGGCAAAGCAGCAGGGCCAGATGGCATCCCAGCGGAGGCGCTGAAAGCAGACCTAGAAACAACAGTACCCACTGTTTGGAAAGATCTGGCAAGAGGAGGTGATGCCGGCTGACTGGAAGAAGGGGTACCTAATCAAGCTTCCCAAGAAAGGCGACCTGAGCAAGTGTTCCAACTACAGAGGAATCATCTTGCTGTCAGTGCCAGGAAAGGTCTTCAACAGGATCATCCTGGAGAGAATGAAGAGCTCCGTCGACCCCCAGAAGAGAGACCAACAAGCAGGATTCAGGAAAAAACGATCATGTACAGACCAGATTGCCACTCTCAGCATCATCGTGGAGCAGTCTCTGGAGTGGAGCTCCCCGCTGTACGTCAACTTTGTGGATTACGAGAAAGCATTTGACAGAGTGGACCGAGAGACTTTGTGGAAACTCCTACGACACTACGGTGTACCCACAAAACTCGTCTGCCTGATCAAGAGCAGCTACGATGGCATGACATGTCGCGTGATCCACGAAGGGCAGTTCACCAGGGAGCTCCAGGTCAGAACCGGCGTCAGGCAGGGGTGTTTGCTGTCTCCGTTCCTCTTCCTACTGTACTGGCCATAGACTGGGTCATGAAGAGGACCACAGAGCAAAGAAGAAGCGGAATGAATACAGTGGACACTGTGGACACAGCTTGATGACCTCAATTTTGCAGACGACTTGGCTTTACTGTCCCACACTCATCAACAAATGCAGGACAAGACCACGAGGCTTGCTGACATCTCGTCCCAAGTGGGCCTCACCATCCACAAACAGAAAACAAAGACAATGAGGCTGAACGCAACCAAGGAAGAGCCAGTGTTGCTTGCTGGCACCCCGTTGGAGGAGGTGGAGTCCTTCGCCTATCTCGGGAACATCATCGACAAAAAAGGTGGCACTGATGCAGATGTCAGAGCACGAATCGGTAAAGCCAGAGCAGCCTTTCTCCAGCTGAAAAAAGTGTGGAGTTCCAGAGAGCTGTCACAACACCCCAAAGTCCGGATTTTCAACTCAAACGTAACAGCAGTTCTCCTATATGGAGCAGAGACTTGGAAGTTGACAAAAACCACAGTCAACAGAGTACAGATCTTCATAAACAGTTGCCTTAGAAGAATCTTGAAAATCCACTGGCCAGAGAAGATCAGCAACGTCAGACTCTGGGAGAGAACAGAGCAGATAACAGCAGAGAATGAAATTGGACGAAGAAGATGGGGATGGATTGGTCACAGTCTGAGAAAGCCAGTTTCCAGTATCAATAGGCAGGCATTGTCATGGAACCCCCATGGAAAGAGGAAAAGAGGCAGGCCGAGAAACACCTGGCGTCGAGACCTCCAAGCAGACATCAAGAGACTGGGAACCACCTGGAGTAAAATCGAAGGAGAAGCACAGGACAGGAGTCGCTGGAAGTCTCTCGTCGACGGCCTATACCCTGGCAGGGGTGACAGGCGTAAGTAAGCAATTAAGTGATTAACTTCACGAATTATGTGGGATTAATCTTAAAACAATTTAATCGTTTTTACGAAAAAAACAAACAATCTTCTCATTAATAATCGCATGATTTTTCATATATGGTATTTACATAAGCTTACAGTTTGTCTCGCCTGTCGGGTACTATTAGGCCAATTGTGATCTGTATGCCCTAGGTGTGAAAATCAGACAATTTTCTGCACCACTTTTTCGGAGTCATTTGTAAAACAGCTAACATAACTTTAATTTTTCTTTTACGAAAAAAAAAATCTTCTCATTAATAACCGCATGATTTTTATAAACAGTGTTTGCATATGCCTGCTGTTTGTCCCGGCTCTGTGGTAGGATTAGGTCAAATTGTGACCTGTAAGCCCTAGGTGTGAAAATCAGCAAACAAATTGCAAAGTTTGGTCCTCTAATACGTAAAATGTTAGTACTGCGAAGAGTGATGTATAACATCGAGTCGTCACTAGGAACACGGCATCGTGGGACTAATGATGCCATGACGTGAATCTTGAAGTGACGTCATTTCGCTGCTCCTGCTATTATTCTTCTTCAGTATAGCTATGCTACACCAGACCACATAGCTTACTAATGGCGGGAATCGTCGTGTGTCCGTCTTCATATCTGTGTGCCAGTGTGTGTGGATCAGAGGGTGGGTTAGTGTAGGAGATGGATTCCTGTCGCTACACGAGCCCACATAGCGTACTAATGGCGGTAAGCGCCGTGTCCGTCTTTTTTGTGTGCGCCGACGTGTGTGTTCATTGTGGCTGGCTTAGAGAAGTGGGGAATGGATTGGCATAAAAAGCCTAAAAATATGATGACCTCTGAATGTTCCTAAAAGAAAAACGCATGTGAGTTCCAAACAATACGGCAGACTTTGGGATGAAGTCCTCATTTGGGGGTTTGTTTTTTGGTGGTGGTGGTGGTGGGGGGGGGGGTTGTTTGTTTGTTTGTTTTTTATCAGTTCAACACCAAAGAACTCCATCCATCCAAGTAACGTGGATACAAGTAGTGTCTTTGACGCAACTGCATGAGGCAGATCTTCATGAGCCCCCGCATTGTGGGGGCTCATGAGGATCTATGTGTCTTGGTGAGTCAAAGACACTTATTCTCGACAGTGAACGGAATAAAACTGGAGCGCATCGTACTTTGAGTGGCAGCGTTACGGCTAGACACCGTTCCAGCGTGATGAGCATGGTCAGAAAGGGCGTGGTAAGGCCGAATATCAGGTTGACCATGTAGACGGTGGGCAGTAGACCTCTCTCAATGATCAGGCTGTCAACCACGTCAAACTTGGACACGATGCAGGAGATTTTCCTGAATGAAAAAATAGCACAAAAAAACCACGTGCCTTACATGTACTGATGGTAGTGTAAAGGATGCAGAGGGACACAAACTTGTCTTTTAGGTAATTGACTACTACTGACGATACCGTGTGACGAAAAAGACGCGTAATGACGCGCGCCTTTTTTTTGCCGATGGGTATCGTTAAAATAGAACATCCCAAACAAAGATAGAAACAAGCTTAGAAAAGACAATTAAAAGATAATTCATTAATATTTCGGATTTAAACTTTATTTTCAAAACAGACTTACAAACACGTACAAGATGTCCTGCTCATTTTTATTTTGGCGATCAAAAGTGTTTATTATGTATCGTCAGTAGTACTCAAGGGCTTAAAAGATGGGAATAAATGACCCAACCAGGCCTTGAAGCATCGTTATTAATTGGGCCAGCGAGAGGGAAAAACTGAAAGTCATCAGCCAATGCATTTGCAAAAATGATTACTTAGTTATTTGGGTTTAACGCCTAGAGGGCGACCAAGGTCATCACACGACGGGAAGGGTAAAAATCTAGCCAGCCAAACTAAAATAAAGGTTTAAAGACAAGATGTAATATATATTAAAAATATTTCAGGCTAAAGTATCCGTATAAGTCTTTGCGGGCTATGACATATGTCTACAGACTCTTGAAAAGGTATGGAAGACTAGTCTTTGATATGTATACATGCCAGACACATTAATATTGATAACTTTGCAATATCTCATTACATTCTGAGGATAATTGGTAACTTTGCAATATCTCATTACATCCTGAGGATAACATTTATATATATATATGACAAGATGGCGGCCATGCAACACCTCCTGGCCGCCCGCTCCGGCAGAAATGGTCGCCACCGACAGTATTCTAGTCATTGTACCTTCGTTTGATATACGATGTCAGGCCCTGCAATGCTGCATCACGATCGGTATTTCGTTTTGATGACTTTTGGCAATTTGATGTGCTGTGACTGTTAATTGGATTTTATATTTTTCTCCGCTGTGCCGCCTATGCTGGGAGTTGATACACGCTGATTCTTGTTGTACCAAGCGGATATCAGAAGAACAGCGCGCGCTATGCTGTGGCAATACCACCAGCGTGCTTTCCTCCCTTTTCATCATCTCATCTAATTAAGGAGTGGCTCTTCCGGCACGCCACGCTCAACCTCACTGCCTGCGCTAGTGCACTCAACGAAGGGCCGGAGTACCAGCAAGCTTCAGACCCCACATTCCGAATGATGTAATGACAGACACCTCCCAGACCCAGTGACTGTGTTTCTTACGGCAGCCGAGTGTGTACTTTTTAGAAACTATTTTGGACTGCTTTCATGTAGTTCTACTACTTTTGTTTTTAAAATGACTATGAAGTTATATATACTAGTTAAGTTCAGTAAAATTAAGGTGGTGACTGTTTATGCCGGAGCGACTGTCTGAACACCGGCGCTGTACTATGGCGGCGACGGGCCCCCAGGTGCTGTTTGACCGTTGTTCAGTTTTATGTTGCCTAGATCGGAGATCTTCTCCGTATCGACGCGGGTATTTTGTTTCTGTTGTTAACTTGTTTATGTACTAGTTTTAGCCAAGTAGGAACTTCAGTAATAAAGAACATTATAATAGTGTGTTAAGGGGGCATAGGGCTGTCTTAGCGCTATTCTGTTTTTGTCAGGGAGGTTCGGGTCGGGATGAGGCCACTGGCACTGGCCATCTTGGCGACGGGCTTCACCCGTCCCGAGTCATTGTCCATTGTGTAGCTCTGTGATTGTAATTTGTGGAATGAGCGAGTGAGTGAATGTAAGCAGCACCTGTGGTGGCAAAAATGTGAATTTCCCCATGAGGGATTAATAAAGTATTATTGTATTGTATTGTATTGTATTGTATTGTATTGTATTGTATTGTATTGTATTGTATTGTATTGTATTGTATTGTATTGTATATCTTTTGAGGTCCACGTCACAGGTCAGCAGACATATCGACTATGATAATTCAAAGGTGGTGTCAGAATAGCTTGGCGCCTACGCGTATTCTGACAACACCCTTGAAATATCATGATCAATCTACACCCTGTCATAGCATGTTAGGGCATTATGGGATATTATACGTGCGTTTGCCCTCCTCCACCCCGCCCCCCCCCCCCCCCACACACACACACACACACACAAACACACAGAGACACACACGCAGCATACATTTACCTGGCATACAGAGTGACCAGATAACCGAAGTCTGACAGTGTGAGTGCTGTCAGCAGGACGTTAGTCGAGTTGTTCATCCCGTGCACCAGCAGCACCACAAAGCTCATGATGTTCCCCACCACGCCGAACACAAACACCACGGGCAGAAAGTAGCAGTTGACGATCTGCAGCATAGTTACGTCAAGCAGTCTGTAACACTACCTAACATACGTCATACAACGTGTAGCGTACGTCACACAGTTTATTAAATACGTCATAAGTCTGCAATATACGTCATACAGCTATGAAATACGTCATACAGTCTGTAACATACGTCATACAGTTTATAAAAATAATAAAATGCATCATACAATTAGTAATGTGTGGCGTACAGTTTACAGCTAATACAGTTTACAGATTACTATGTTTATAAACTACGTCGTGCAACTTGTAAATTGTGTCGTACAGTTTACACAATACGGCATGCAATTTGTAAAGTATGGCATACAGTTTATAAAATACGTCATGCAATTGTAAACCACGGTACACAGTTCATGAAATACGTTATGCCCAATGTTAAAGTATGTCAAACCGATTATAGCAAAGCCAAACCCTCTGCAACATATCTCCTATGCTTTAAACGAAAGTTCCTCGAGACGACATCGGCATAGTATGTGTTGCATACATCAGTCGTGTGCAACATTCATATAACATACGCCATAACAGTCTAAGAGTTATAAATCACATGCAAAGTAACGAAACGAAGAATCTCAATACACGACAAACACCAACCTACCAACCAATAATACAATCTGCCAACCAAATAACTAACCAGCCATACCCTTCCAGCCAGCAAACTAACCAAATGTACAAGCAGCAAACTATACTATAAAAGAAATGCGACATTTTGGTAATTAAGTGTTTCCGATGTTTCCAAAAATGTCGCATTTCTTTCGCTCGTCAGTACAGTAAAGTAAATCTCACCTCTATAATCAAATCCTTTGTTTTGTCGTCCACCATACCGGGTGGGCGGATAGTTTGAGCGGGTGGAGCGGCCGTCGACGTAGACAAATAGGACATGATATGATTCGTGACGTCATCTTTTGTTACGTCATCAAGTAAATAGATTTCCGTCACGTTAGTTGTTAGTTCAGTCAAAGCCTGCGTTATGATAATGCTGGTGTTTGTCATTCCGATTATATCCTGAAATTAAATGTGGATAATATACGTTATTGGTAACAAGGGTTAGCTACACGGACCCTTGTAGGCCTGCGGGAGGTCAAAGAAACCATTGTACCCCAAAGGCCGAAGGATGGTACAATGGTTCCTTGACCTCCCTCATGTCTGTAAGGGTCAGTGCAGTAAAGCCCTGCTACCAATACCGTATTTGTTTTCATTCCACTACTATTTTCGTAAAGAAATCAAGCTGAAATCTTCTGACCTGGAGCACGCCAGACGTGACTGAGGTCAAAAGAATATACATGTATACATAGTAGACGTATGACGTAATATAAGATCTTTCATGTCGCTGCCGTCTGCATGACCAGCAGCATTGTCTACAAATTGTCAGAGTAATGTCGGGAAGAGGTGACTGTGTGCCTCAATGGGACGCTTATGTGCTTTCGATTCCACAAAGGTTCTTTTATTTAGTGATATGCTACACAGTATTGTGGGCAGTGGGCAGATGTTCACATCTGCACGGGACATAGACGACCCCGCCCTCCACGAGTCCCCTGCTGCCTTGCAGGCTTGGCCGCTTGGCTGCGGAAAGGCTAAGGGAGGAAACCCCTGACATCAAAGCCCCCGTGTCTCCGGGGAAGGCTTTTGAGCCAAAGACTAAGACAAGGACAGTCTGATATAAAACCTACGACCCGAGGACCTCGATGCCACCGTCCCAGCTTGCTAGGCCATGGCAAACGAACCAAGGGTTTAAAGGGTGGGGCCAGTACTGCGCACACTGCACTCCACCAAAAAGCTCCACCGCGCAGGCTTTAGGAAACGCCCACGGACTATGACACTGAACTTTCCAAGTCCTGTAGCGATGGGCAAGGGGCAAAACGGCAGGTGAAAGATGTCACTGGAAGCCGCAGTCTCAAATCTGCATGCAGGCGGTTCAGGATATTGGTCGCCTGATGTTGACATGGGGATGACAACGTCACTCGGCACACCCTGAACGACCAAGCAGCCTTCTCTAGGGACAGCACTGCTTGCTCCACACGGAGAGGGGCCTAGAAAAGGTGGCCTAACCAAAGCTCATCCCCTCGTAACCCAGTTGGCTAGCCGCGGTCAACGGGCATCTTCTCATGCGGTCAGAAAACAAGAAAAAACAATGGATCCACTCTCATGACGACCACGACCGGACTCAACGTAGCATGCTGGAACATCCGAACCATGCTCGACATAGCAGACAGCGGACGCCCTGAACGTCGCTCCGCCCTCATTGCCCATGAATTGCGGAGGTTAAACATCGACATCGCCGCGCTCAGCGAAGTACGCCTCCCGGAGGAAGGCAGCCTCCAAGAACTTGGCGCTGGCTACACCCTCTACTGGTCAGGCAGGCCTGCATCAGAAAGACGGCTCTCAGGCGTGGGCTTCATGGTGAAGACCCACATTGCGACTAAGTTGGAAAACCTACCAACGGGTCACTCCGACCGCATCATGTCCATGCGCCTCCCACTGAGACACCAGCAATACGTCACCCTTCTCAGTGTGTACTCCCCAACCCTCCTGGCAGAGCCTGCAGAAAAAGACAAGTTCTACTCTGACCTGCGCAGCCTCCTGCAGAGCACCCCTGCAGACGACAAAGTCATCATCCTTGGCGACTTCAACGCCAGAGTGGGCCAAGACTCTGAAGCCTGGAAAGGAGTCCTCGGCAAGCATGGCGTTGGGAACTGCAATGACAATGGTCGCTTACTGTTGGAGCTCTGTGCAGAACAGCAACTTGTCATCACCAACACTACTTTCCAGCAAAAGGACAGTCGAAAGACCACCTGGATGCATCCTCGCTCCAAGCACTGGCACCTTATCGACTATGTCCTAGTGCGTCAGAGGGACCGCAGTGACGTCTTTCTCACCAGAGTGATGCCCAGCGCAGAGTGCCACACTGACCACCGCCTTGTTCGCTGCAAACTCAGGCTCCGCCTCAAGCTGAAACCCAAGAAAGGGGGCCCCCCCAAGAAAAAGCTTGATGTTGCCAGCCTTCAGCGTGACGACAAGAAAGCTGCCCTTCAGGCCGATTTACAGCGCATGCTCAAAGACACAGTTGATCCAGCAGACTCCTCCCCTGAAACACTCTGGGAACAACTGAAAACTGCTATTGTAAAATCTTCTGTGGAAGTCTTGGGCGTTGCTAGAAAGAGGAACAAAGACTGGTTTGACGAAAACGACGTAGAGATCCAGGAACTTCTAGCAAAAAAAAGAGCCGCCCACCAGGCCCACCTAGCCCAGCCTTCCTGCCCTGTGAAGAAGTCTGCCTTCCGCCTCATCTGCAGCAGTCTCCAGCTCAAGCTTAGAGAGCTCCAGAACGAGTGGTGGTCCAGACTCGCACAGAGGACCCAGCTCTGCGCTGACAACGGTGACTACAGGGGCTTCTACGAAGCACTGAAAGCAGTGTATGGCCCTAGGCACCTGGTACAAAGTCCCCTGCGAAGCGCTGATGGACAGGCACTCCTCACAGATAATACCTCCATCTTGAACCGCTGGTCGGAATACTTTCAGGACCTCTTCGGCGCTGAGCGCACTGTTCAAGAAACAGTCATCCTTCAAATCCCACACCTTCCACTAAAGGTTGAATTGGACGAACCGCCCACCGCCGAAGAGACCCTCACAGCCATCCACCAGCTCAAGAGTGGCAAAGCAGCAGGCATTGACGGAATCCCGCCAGAGATCTGGAAACATGGAGGCCCAGCACTGCACAACAAGCTCCACGACCTCTTTCTCTGCTGCTGGGAAAAAGGAACACTACCAAAGGATCTCCGTGATGCAGTCATCATCACCCTGTACAAGAACAAAGGAGAGAAGTCTGCCTGCTCTAATTATCGTGGAATTACCCTGCTGTCCATTGCCGGGAAAATTCTTGCAAGGTTGCTCCTGAATCGGCTGGTACCTGCCATCGCTGAAGACCACCTCCCAGAGGGCCAGTGTGGCTTCAGAGCCAACAGGAGTACCACCGACATGGTCTTTGTGCTGAGACAGCTTCAGGAGAAGTGCCGCGAGCAGAACAAAGGGCTGTACGTAACGTTTGTCGACCTAACAAAAGCGTTTGACACTGTGAGCAGGCAAGGTATGTGGCAGATCCTGGAGCGACTAGGCTGTCCCCCAAAGTTCCTCAACATGATCGTCCAGCTCCACGAGGACCAGCAAGGCCAGGTCAGACTAAACAGTGACCTCTCAGAACCATTCCCCATTCGCAACGGCGTGAAGCAAGGCTGCGTGCTGGCACCGACCCTCTTCACCATCTTCTTCAGCATGATGTTGAAGCAGGCCACAGTGGACCTCGACGACGACGACGCAGTGTACATCAGGTATCGTCTCGATGGCAGCCTGTTCAACCTCGGACGACTGCAGGCCCACACGAAAACCCTAGACCAACTGATTCGTGAGCTGCTCTTTGCTGATGACGCTGCCCTCGTTGCACACACAGAGAGAGCCTTGCAGCGCATTACGTCCTGCTTCGCAGATGCCGCCCAGCTCTTTGGACTTGAGGTCAGTCTGAAAAAGACAGAGGTCCTTCATCAGCCGGCACCCAAGGAAGAGCATCGCCCTCCCCACATCACCATCGGCGAGTCCGAACTGAAGTCTGTACACCAGTTTACCTACCTTGGCTGCATCATCACGTCAGACGCCAAGCTGGACAAGGAGCTGGACAACAGGCTGGCAAAAGCGAACAGTGCTTTCGGGCGACTATTCAAGCGGGTGTGGCACAATCAACAGCTGAAAAAAGGCACCAAGATCAGCGTGTACAGAGCTGTCGTCCTCACCACCCTGCTGTACGGTTCCGAGTCCTGGGCCCTCTACCGCAGCCAACTACGACTCCTCGAACGCTTTCACCAGCGCTGCCTGCGTACCATCCTCAGCATTCACTGGAGTGACTATGTCACCAACGTCGAGGTCCTTGAACAGGCGGAAACTGTGAGCATCGAGGCTTTGCTGCTGCGGACACAGCTTCGCTGGGCGGGGCACGTCTCCAGGATGGAGGATCATCGCCTACCCAAGATCACTCTGTTCGGCGAGCTCGCCACTGGACACCGAGACAGAGGGGCACCAAAGAAGAGATACAAAGACGGTCTGAAGAAGTCACTTAGTGCCTGCCAAATCGACCACCGCCAGTGGTCTTCGCTTGCTGCGGACCGTGACACCTGGCGCTCCACCATTCACAAGGCAGCCGTCTCCTTTGAGGACTCTCGCAGAGCTAACCTTAAGGACAAGCGGCTCAGAAGAAAAAACAGAGCTGTCGTAACTCAGAACCCTGAACAGACCTTCCCCTGCAGCCACTGCGGTCGTACCTGCCTGTCCCGGATTGGCCTCCGCAGCCACGAAAATGCCTGCAGACGACGTGGGCAAGCCCTATAGAATCTTCGTTTGCGAAGTCAAGCCAAGATTGTTGCAAATGTGTAATACAAACAACTACGGTAGCGTGTCTATTGTTTCGAACAACGCTAAGTAACTTTGTACTTTAAAACGTGTTGGTGCTCTCTTATGGAATAAGAAGCCCGCCATTACAAGGGGTTTTTTTTTTTTTTTGGTAGCTAGGTCACATGGTTCGGTTTGTGCTAATGTAATTGGTCGTGTGACGTAGGAAACGGAAAGAACAATGTTTGTGTGTCTTTCCTATTGTTTTCATTTCGATTGTTGTGCATGAATGTACAATGTACCACCAAATAGTAGGGAAATGATATTCAAGAGTCGCACAGGCTGACAAACGAGAGATAAACAGAGAGACAGACTGTTAGATAGACTGTCAGACAGACTGACACAGACTGACAGAAAAATCAAGTAAACAAACAAAAACTTGCGCGATCAAAGACATAAGCAAGCAACAATTAAGACAGACAGACAAATCGTCAAACATGGACGACAAAAACAGCAAACACACGATCAAACAACAAGATAACAAACTCATATTTCATTGTCATTCTAACTCATTCAACCTGACACTGATTGAGCATGATAGTTCAAGGGTGGTGCCACAATAGCTTGGCGCCTATAGGCACCACCCTTGAACTACCATGCTCGATCTGTCTCTAGCATTGTAATACAGTCCTTGAGAAGGCAACTTCAAAATTTGGAGATTTCGGTCCTGGGTTAGAATGTGTTAAACAAATTTCTACAGAGCTGGCACGGATCGCACTGAAGAACACAGCATTAATTTTGTTACTTTTCTCCTGAAACTGTGACGGACTTGTCATTTGCAATAGCTCATCAAGTTCGCTCAGACTCAAGGGCAGTCTGACGAGGCTATAATTATCTACCCCATTACTCACGTGTACAATTTCACACCTGCATGCCTCATGAAGTTACCTCAGTGGTAGATAGTGTAACACTCTTCATCTATTTAATACGTACAAATTCGGGTTGGTTTATGGACTTTGCTTTATTTTATTTATTTATTTTTTTCTTATTTTTATTTTAACTTTTTTTTATTGTTTCGTTTTATTTATTTTATTTTATTTATTTATTTATTTTTATTATTTATTTATTTATTTATTTATTTATTTTTTTTGGGGGGGGGGCGGTGGGGGGGGGGGGCGGTGGGGGGGGGGGGGCGGTGGGGCTGGGGGGGGGGGTGGTGGTTAAGAGAGAGAGAACGAAGCGTTATAATAACACTCTGATCGCCCGAAGATGTAAATTATTAATTTGAAACCGTCCTAAGCTAAATTCTGCGTGTGTAAGGTAGACATAATTGTGACCAGCAAGAGACATAGATTCTCATGAGCCCCGCGAACGCGGGGGCTCATGAGAGTCTATATCTCTTGCAGTTGTATAGTGTTCGCTTGAGCCCGGCATAGAAATTATCTGTAGACGCCCATCAATTATTTTAGGTTAATTTGATATTCACCTGTCATTTTTTTGTTGTTGACATAATTCTGAATTTTTAATAAACTGAAATAACGATGTGTACGAACGCACTACAAACAAGGATTGGATTTCGCTTGCGCCGTGCGCACTACATACACAAGTAAACGCGCACATGCACACGCGCGCACACTCAGCCATGCACGCATGCACTCACACACGCACACACACACACACACACACACACACACACACACACACACACACACACACACACACATTTACACACGCAAGCAGACAAATAAACACAGACAAAAGAACAAACACGCACACACACACGCACGCACACACACGCACAATACACACACACGCACATACACAATACACACACTCACTCACGCGCACTCACACACGCACACACATATTTACACACGCAAGCAGACAAACAAACAAAAATCACAAACAGACAAAACCACACACACACACACACACACATACACACACACGCGCGCGTGCACGCACGCACACACAAGCACACACACACACACGCATGCTCGCACACGCACGCACGCACGCACAAACACATACACACACACGCACACACACACACGGACACGCACGCACTAACACACACACACACATTCACACACACACATTTACACACACGCGCGCGCGCGCGCACGCACGCACACACAAGTACACACACACACGCATGCTCGCACATGCACGCACGCACGCACAAACACACGCACACACACGCACGCACGCACGCACGCACACACACACACACATTGCTGACTTGTATAATGACATATATAATCTATTGATTTAAAGTGCGTCTCCTAACAATGAACGATCGTTAAAAAGCTTCCCCAATGCACCAAAAGATCCTAATTAAATAAAATATTCTAACCACAAATCTCTTCGGAAAAACAAAAGCAGATCAATTAAGGGGGGGGGGGAGAGAGAGGGGGGGGGGGGAGGGTGGTGGAATGTATGAAATTGCGCTAACATTTTGCTACTCAATAGGCAATTTGGGTGCTCAATATATGAAAATGAACATTGTGCTGATAAATAATTACTTATAATAGCAAGTCTAACCAACTAACAACTTTCTCACTTGAATTGTTTATTTTATTGTAAATTGCGTACTGTGGTCTGGACGCAGTTTATTGACACATAAACAAATAGATAAATTGAAGCAAAAGTGAATGATTATTTATCAGAGTCTACTATATTTTCCATGTTGCTTCATTGCATGGGGATGCGAGAGGGATTTGATAAGCTTCTGGATGTCCCGTTTACTGGTGAGGTTCAGCCACAAGTTGAGATGTCAGCTTGTAGAGCAACCTCTTTTGAGATGTCACACTCTTGCTCAGGCGCCCAAACCTTGTGACCAACGCTCCAGCACCTTGTGACCAACGCTCCAGCACCTTGTGGCCAACGCTCCAGCACCTTGTGACCAACGCTCCAGCACCTTGTGACCAACGCTCCAGCACCTTGAGGCCAACGCTCCAGCACCTTGTGGCCAACGCTCCAGCACCTTGTGACCAATGCTCCAGCACCTTGTGACCAACGCTCCAGCAACCGCTGACCCCATCACTGCTATCTGACGCAGTCTGTCTGTCTGCAATCTTTGTTAACTCATTCAGCGCGACGGCCTTATTTCCCATGTTTTGGAGGCGTCATCTGATGACTATGCACATTTGCAGGAGATAGATCGACCATGATAATTCAAGGGTAGTGCCAGATCAGCTTGGCGCCGACAGGCGCCAAGCTAATCTGTCACTACTCTTGAATGATCATGCTCGATCTATCTCCTGCCGTAGTGCGTCAGGGCTGAATGGGTTAATTCAAAACCAGAGAGGACAAGACCTCCAAAGATCATGTATTCGAAGTCGTGTCAGCAAGAGGCATAGATCCTCACGAGCCCCTGCGACAGCTGGGGCTCATGAGGATCTATGTCTCTTGCAGTTGAGTCGCGTTCCCGTTTCCTTGACAGTCAAGGTAGGGTGAAAATAGCCGCGTGTAAGCTCGGTGGACAGCTTTAACTGTCTATAGATTGATGCACCTCTAATGTTTTTCTTAATACAAAAAAGTAACCAGGTATCAGACATAGGTAGATGAGACTGGCAAGGGTGAAAGACATCTTGGGCGATGAGTCTTGCCAGGATACATGTTATCCCATCATAAGGATAAACGATGGAAGTGCCATGGCAAAACAGAGGCATAGGTTGTATGACATCGAAGCGCACAACGTTTCTCGCAAATACTCACAAACCAGATATGTGAGGCTAGCGCTGGTAGAACTGTACACATACCAAGGGGAATTACTCAGCGCTAACGGTTAGATCCCCTGCCCCCGCCTATCAGGCACCCAATCGCCAAATAGCTTGCAAAGAATCACTTTTCTATACCAATCTTAGCACAAGTAGCATTAAGGACCAGTTGACATAATACGATTTAATTCCAAGAAACTCGAACAATGTGTTAGTTGTGCTGTACAGTGGAAAAAGTTCAGAAAATGTTCAGGAAATGACTGATTTCACAACCCTAAGTGTGCCCTAGATATATTCAGCCCAGTAAAGAAAGATTCATTTTCACGTGAATGAGTAAACTGACCACGTTTTCAAAGCCGAAACAGCAGAGGCATACATGTGCATGCTAGACCTCGATATTGAAATCTGGCCGTTTCCCGCCTGGGCTCTATTGTGGTATTAAAAATGGCTTGTTCTTACGTTTTCACCAATTTTTCACGTCTGTACAGCAAAATCAACAAATCAAAGGAGTTAGGTAAAAACAGCCCATGTTAGGTCACTTGGTACTAAATGATATATGTTTTTAAAGTGGTAAGAAAATTGTTTCTTTGCGGAGACATATTAAAACACGTTGTGCAAGTCAAACGACCTATATCGTGATTGCGTGCAGCTTGCTCCTTGAGCGAAGCGTCTACGCAGAAAGAATTGCACGTGCAAGTTGGCAGTTCCTCACCATCCATTTGAACATAGCAACCCAAGTGGTGACCTTATAGAAACTCCAGCTTTGATAGGTCGGAGCCTTTTGTTCAATTTTCAGTTTTGAAATATTCTCTGATCCTATGAAGTCAGAACGGGTGTAGAATTATGCGTACCCATGCCCCAGTAGCAAAACGTCTTCGGACCCACGGCGGCGCAGTGGGCCCGCGCACAGCCGTGCCCGAGCCCACTGCGGCCGTCGTGGGACTGAGGAGCTTTGCTTACTGGGTGATCGATTTATTTCCCTCTAATGTAACCTTCATAATGTCAAAGAAGATTTCACTGGAAGTTTCCAGAAATAGTTTTGGACGAATACTACTGAATTAGTTCCAAAATATCTGACACCTCACAACTCTACTTTCGCTCCACGGGACGGCAATGTGTTGGGGTCACCCTTGGTAAGTTCGCCGTTTACCTCTTATGTATCTAACTTTGATCATGCCTACTCTTCCCGATTGAATCGATAATCCTAATGCACTACAGTACTTCACAATCTAAAGTTCAAATTTTGTGTTGGATCCCTCTATTCCAGGGCTTTGCCCTGAAATTAGTTAACGATAACTTGAAGACCCCACCCACCTGTTTTCAACGCAATGAATCCATGAATCATGTGCCCCTACACAAAAAAGACTAAATGTGTCTCTTTACGTTATTCACTTTTAAAGCCATCATTGTCCATCTCTTCAAAATCACAAAAACAGTTACATCTTCCAGACACACTTTGGAGATGAGTCGTTATCTAAACAAACCGTCTGTCGTGAGCATTTGATATTTCGTGGGGTTAGTAGTGTAATCGTGATGTTTACCAGACACTGCTTTTGAAGACCCTACTCCTTTTGATTTAACCCAATCCCAGCCCGGACGATCTACAGCAGGAGATGGGTCGACCATGATAATTCAAGGGTAGTGCCAGATTATCTTGGCGCCTGTCGGCGCCAAGCTAATCTGGCACTACCCTTGAATTAGCATGGTCGATCCATCTCCTGCAACAGGTGCATAGTAGCTGGATGACGCCTTCACAATTTGGGAAATACGTGCGTCGGGCTGAATGAGTTAAAGCGTCCAGGTACATATCGAGCGCCTCTCGTATTTAACGATCTCTGCTGAGTTCTACTGACGATACCGTTCGACGGAAAAGACGCCTTGTTACTCGTCTTTCCCGCCGAGCGGTACCCGTCAGTAGCGGTCAAAGGGTTAAGCCTTATCCTTCGGAATACACCAATGTGTGAAATAAGTTTGACTAAAATAGTTCATGGGTAGTGCCAGAATAGCTTGGCGCCTCTAGGCGCCAAGCTATTCTGGCACCACCCTTGAACTAAAGCCATTGGTCTATATCCTTATTTGTAAGTACTATACGGCAGTGTACAAGTTTGAAGATTTGACGCCTCAGTAAGATTTGGGTTAACAATGGCTTTGCCGTGGATTCAAAGACACGACATGTGTTCGCTGGCAGTAACGACGTTAATAAACCTGCGCAATCACTGTAATAACAAAGACAAACTGAATAACAATGCCAGAGACAACGACAAACTGAATAACAATGCCAGAGAATGATTGTGAAAAAGAAATTTGAACAGAAATAGCACGCAGATCCGCGGTTCAATGTAAGTTCACATTGGATAAAGAAACTTTGACACAAACGTAGACATAAGAATGAGAAGAGAGCAAAAAAACAAAACATAATAATAATAATAATAATAATAATAATAATAATAATAATAATAATAATAATAATAATAATAATAATAATAATAATAATAATAATAATAATATAGTAAACAGTAGTAGTAGTAGTAGTAGTATCTTTTTTTAAAGCATAAGCTTTAATCGTAACTGAAAACACTGAAGGTACAATATAAATGCTCGAAAAAAGGAAATAGTCTTACTTTGTTCCTTCAGTTCCAATTTTTTTCTTGCGAAATCGTCACTGGCAGCGTAAACAACTCGCACTTTGCCGATAACTTTTTATAAAGAGTCTAGAAACTAGCGTCAGTCAATCAAAGGGTCATGTGATGAGAACTGGCCAATCAATGAATCTCAGGCAGGTAGGGCGGAAACGCGCTGTGGTCATTGAGACACCGGAGTCAACCACTTCCTTGCCACTGCACCGCACCACGCAGCCGCATGGGCTCTTGCTGGCAGTATCGGAGAGATGTGTGAATTCCTCTGTTTCAGACAAAGGAGGTCGAAATGAGTTCAGCTTGTGAATGTACTGTGCTTTTGGATCTGAGGAGAGCTGCTGTGGGTATAGTGCCTTTAAGTGTGAAGTGGTCTGTGATTTTGAAACTTATGTGGTCCAAAGTCACAGATCACGAACTTTTGTAATTGTTTTCTTTTTAAAGCTGAAAACAGCTAGGGTTTTTTGTTTTTTTTTGTTTTTTTTTTTTTGTTTCCCCCCCCCCCCCCCCCCCCCCCCCGGGTTTCAGTCTTAAGGTATTAGAGAAGCCTCTAATGCGCATCTATTTCTGAGCAAGCAAATACCCTTGTCACGTGGCGGAACACCGTGATGGAGTTCGCCGCCAAGAATACGACAGGCCGTATTTGCAAACGCGCTTAATTTATGGATTTATCCCAAACGCGTGATATACCATCTGCAACTGGCGTTTAAGCTGACCGTTTATGTTACATAAATATCGTGTTTCTTCATAAATAAGCTAATTTAACAAACATTGCGACAGTCATCCAGCGTATCGCACTTCCTTTTTTGGCGTTCCTGTGTGTGTGATGACGTATCTTATGTTTTTACGTCACTGTATTATGGTACATTTGTTTGTATTGGTCCTTAGTTTCGAGTGCATACAGAATTTAACCCCCGCCGGGGCCTCGGTTATTTTGGGGGGCTCTGGAACCGACGCGGCCCCGAATTCAACCGCAAAGAATCCTTGAAGCATTAACGTACCGGATGATTTGATGGTGACGCATAAGATATTTGGATCCTCACGCTTTTGGAACACGTAAGGTCCTGTTAGATATCATGGCGCACAATGAAAGTGGAGCGGACCGTTGCTTGGGGTAAGTTGTTTTCATCGTTAGACCGGAAAAAGACTCCATTTTTCAACACGTAATGCTTTTATCTCCGCCACAGATTTGTTTTGATTAAGGTATTAGCTGGTGGTGCAGAATTACTTATTATTTTTATTTTTCTTCCCTTAACGCTCAACCTGTCTCCTGAACTGTAATGCAGTCCTCAAATGATAACTCCAAAATGTGCGTATTTCGTACCTCGGGCACAATGAGTTAAAGAGCTTTCTCAGGGAGTACAGTCTTTTCCAAGAATCATATGTACTGTGAAAATGAGGCGTCAAAGAAACCATGAACTACAGGAATATGACGTCATCTTGCTGCCGAGTGACGTAAATGTTTCTTGTTACCATCAGTGTGTACTAATGACGTGGAATCCATTTATCCCAAATTGTTCAATTTCTTGTGGACAGAATGGCGGGAAGTCTAAAATCTTTCACATCGCAGTAGCTGACAGTGGCTTGTGAATTGACTAGAACCTTCTACATGAGTTTATGGTGGTCTAGGAGCTCCAGATAGGTCGCTTCTGGTCCCTTCCTTTATTTTTTAATATTTCTGTCGTTTGGCGCCGCGCCACGACTTCTACACGTTTTTAACATGGCAGAGACCCCAAGCTCTGTTCCTTGGTATGCACTTGGTCTACGAGCTATACAGAATTAGGCTCACAAAAAATCATTAGCACTGTTTAAACAAAAGACCTGTCATAGAAAAACAAACATAATGGTTTCCACAGAAAAGGAAACAAAGCAAAAGATGCAGCTTGAATTAAGACAAAAAACTAGATCTCAACTGCAAATCGAACCTGGGTTGTCGGCATGCCAATCTGCGTGATAAACACATGGACTATCGGGACTACAAAATACAGTGAGTTGTTGTTGTTGTTGTTTGTTGTTGTTGTTGTTTGTTGTTGTTTGTTGGTTGTTGTTGTTGTTGTTTTAACATATTATAGTATCGAGGCTCGCATAAGACATGCCGTTAGTAATGTGAGACTACCTAGATTGCTTCCCGTGAAAAACGCCAAGCGAAAAACTGCTCAAAGTGTCCATTTCCAATGACTCGTGCCAAAGGCAGTACAAATCTATGTGACATATATCTTAAAACAAGGATTACCAAAAGAAGAGTAGAAAAGCCTTGGCTCAGACAAGACATAATTAAAACCCGGCGTACGGGCGAATTTTAGCAAATTACAGTCCGCCATGGAGTAGAATGCTTTAACCCGTTCAGTGCCGAGAAAATTTGAACACATCCAGCTGCAAGAGGTATAGATCCTCATGAGCCCCCGCAGTTGCGGGGGCTCATGAGGATCTATGCCTCTTGCTAACACCGCTTTGAATCCATGTTCCTAGTACAGCTAAGGCTTGTTGATGTTGAACTGACGAAGACTGCAGAAACACAGTTTCCGTCGCCGGGCACTGAACGGGTTAAGATTGGTTGACTGGTTCTTACGTTGTCTGGTTGATTAGTTTGTTAATGTTTCGTTTGTATGTTTGTTTGTTTGCTTGAAGTTTTGTCTTTGTCGCTGTTTGAACTCTGAAAGCAACAAGAAACCTATGTGATTCTCACAAGGCGGACTAAGTGTCGCTGGCTGTTCGGTGAAATCTTGGCGACGGCATTTTAAAGTTTTGATTCAGTCTCAAATTCACAATAACTGCGAGCCGAAAACAAATTCAACCAAACAGTGTTAAATTGTGCTTATCTGTGATTTTGGTATACTGGTTTGTGATTTTGGACCTTACAGCTCTTAACCGTAAGGTCCAAAATCACACAACAGCACAAAAACACTTTTTAAAAAAAAAATCCAGACACCAGAAAATGCGTCGAGTCTTAGATATTATGTGAATTACGGTCTTTGCTGAAATGTAGTGTGTGATGATAGAGTGGTTGGTTGGTTGGTTAGTTCGGGTTTAACGTCCACAGCACCGAGGTGATCATGGACGGCCCTGACGGGCGGGTCATGGGGGACAGGGAAATCTATTGCCTATGGAGTACGACCTGAACACTGATCAACTCAGGCGCACTCCAACTGTGCCACTCTGATTTACCAGGACCTTTCAACGGACATGCTATTGAACAAATCCGTTTTTTCCCCCTGGATTGTGAGTCCAGCTACCGGGGCCGGGACGGGATTCGAACCCACGACCTGGCGATTCCCTTCGCTATCCTGCTTCGACGTTTAACCGCCTGAGCTATTTCGGACTCTCATGATGATAGAGTGGGGAATGTAGACTGTTATCCGTGGGAGGTGTTACACTACTGACGCGTGCCTCCATATCTGGCATCCGGATGTAGCTTCCGGTCATGCCATATGGTCAGCGTCTGTTATGTAACTAACGGACCGGCCCTCCGGAAACTGTTACTATATGGGAAATGGGTGGCCTCTAATTAACGGGACCATCGGCACGCGGGGACGCCATAATCACGTAACGGGACCGGCCCTAAACGAGGGGCGGGTCCTAAGTGGGAAGATGATTGATAAGGGCAAGGGTATATACATACTGGGGGACACGACAGAGGGACACTCAACGAGAGAGGGAACACAACGAGAGGAGAGTGAGAGGAGAGTGAGAGAGATGGACGAAAGTAGAAGAGAGAGCAAATAGTGAGAGAACGACCGAATTGTAGTCTGTGGTTGGTCTTGCCCAACCCCAGACAATGCTCTTTAGATTGAAATAAACACGAGAGAAAACCATCACTGGACTTCAGTTGTTTTACATGTTCATAGTGCAACACGTAACAACCAATTTTGGTGCCGCGTAACCAGGATGTCAGAACGGGTTTAGCAGAACCATCGCAGGATGTCAGAACGAGATGGAAGACAGAACAATCGCAGATTCCAGAACGAGATGGAAGACAGAACTATCGCAGAGGATGGCAGTACGACGCTACGTCAAAAGTACGATGACGCCGAGAACTGAAGACGCCGAACGAGAGGCAGACAGAAGATCGTGAAACGAGACTGAGAAGGAGCCGGCCACAGACGAAACGACCTCGGGCCACAACCACCGTCACCAACGCCGGCTGGACAAACAGGTGAGTGACCTTTTTGTGTCATCGCTACAGGTTTGAGTAAGGGCCAGCAATATTTTGTATTTGTAGTGAAAATGGCAGAGGAATATGTAGGAGGACCATACCCACTGAACCCGGTGTTGGCCGCATTAGGTAGAGAGGTTCTCATCTTTAGTTAATGTGCAACTCATTTCACAGCTGATCCCCACCTTCAATGGAGATCAGCAACAGTCTGCAAAAGAAGTGGATCACTCTAGAGATAGGGGGTGTTTTCGATGCAGTTCACCACGCCACAAGGCACGCGATTGCAAGGCTAGGCGGGTAAACGCAGTCGGTCAGCAAGAGTCGTCTTTGTCACAGCAAAGGTATCAACACGTGCGGTGTTGGCGATGCGGGGGTTACGGCCACCGACAAAGAGAATGTAGGGCTAGGATAGGACAGGAGCGACAGGGAAACTAGAACGTTCTGCACCACGAGAAGCCGGTGAGCAGAACAAGGAAAACAGTAGATCCTTTAGCATCAACTTAGCGGGGAGTCCAAAATGCATAGTCTTTAAGGTAGGAAGTCAAAAGTTTAGAAGTCTCATAGATACGGGGGCGGAAGTATCGTTGATTAGCAAGAAGTCGTATGAAAAATTGCAGAACAAGCCAAGGCTAGAGAAAAGAAGTGTATCGCTACAGTCAGTCAGTGGAGAAGCGCTAGGAGTTGTGGGCAGTATAGAACTGGACTTCAAAATTGAAAAGCAGTCGTTCAAACATCGTTTTTATGTAGTGAAAGAGATGAATAGAAATTTCATTTTGGGAAACGATTGGCTCGATAAGAACGGAGCACGCATCTATTTTGATTTGAGAAAGGTTAAAGTCGGGAATGCGTTTGTACCTTACGAACAAGACATGCACATATCTTCGTTAGTCAGAGTACACAAGACAAAAGTATTGAAACCACATACAGCGGAGATTTGTCAGGTTAGAATAAAGAGTACACAGTACTTCAGTAAAGAAGAATGTTTAGAAGTCTCTGCGACAGATAGGGGGTTTGTTGCAGAAGAGCCAGGACTATCTGTGATGAGCGGGGTAGTGAGAAACAAAGGTAGGACATTTCCTTTGTTAGTTGTGAATCACACCAACAAAACTTTCAGGCTAAAAAGGGGATGTGTGGTAGCAGGCATCAGAACTGTCCGATTTTCGGCGATTTTCAGATTCTTCATGTGCTTAGTTAATAACACTTTTGACTTCTTATGTGCCAGGAAATGGCTTTAAATAACTCTGCAATTCTTCAAAATCGCCGTTTTCAGATTTTTTTGGGGTGAACAGTTCTGATGCCTGGGTAGGCAGGGCACACAGCGTAAGTCAGGTAGAGTTAGTGTGAACAGAACGGAAGAACGAGAAGTCGCTTCCATTGATCAGACAGAAATCGATGCGCCTGACGCAATCAGGTCCACAGTCACTAAACTGGTATCGGAGCATTCCGATTTGTTCGCGAGTAGCGATCTGGACTTAGGGCGCACCAGCACTGTCAAAATGAGCATAGATACTGGAGACCACGCTCCAATAAGGGTGAAACCTTACCGCGTTCCTTTGCAGGATAGAGAGATAGTAGACAAAGCAGTAGATGAGATGTTAGAGGCAGGGATCATCAGAAGATCAATGTCGCCATGGTCTTTCAGCTTAGTAGTGGTAACCAAAAAAGATGGTTCAAAGAGGTTGTGCGTTGACTTTCGAAAACTAAACGAGATTACCAAGAAGTCGTCGTATCCACTACCGCTCATAGACGATATTTTGTCCTTGCTGGGGAAGGCAAAATATTTCACAAGGTTAGATATGAAATCGGGATACTGGCAGGTAGAGATGGTGGATCAAGAGAGTAGTGAGAAAACGGCTTTCGCTTGTCACAAGGGACTTTTTGAGTTCGCAGTCATGCCGTTTGGACTTTGCCAGGCACCTAGTGTGTTCACGCTGTTGATGAACACAGTGTTGAGGGGGTTAGAGACATTTTGTTCGGCATATAGGGATGATATTCTCATCTTCTCCGAAACCAAGGAACAGCATTATCAGCACATAGAGGATGTGTTCGGTAGACTCAGACAACATAAACTCAAGTTGAAACTGAAGAAATGTCAGTTCTTCGCGGAGGAAACACAATACTTAGGGTTTGTGATAGGGAAGGAAGGAGTCAAACCAGACCCAGAAAAGGTGTCAGCAATTCGGACATTGCCGAATCCAACATGTATAAAGGAGTGTCGCAGTGTCATTGGAATGATGTCATACTATCGCAGGTTCATACCCAACTTTTCTGAGATAGCCGAACCCATCATCAATTTGACAAAGAAATTTGCCAGATTCAAATGGTCTGATCAGTGTCAACAGGCGTTTGATTTTCTCAAACAAAGTTTGTCAGTAGTTCCTTTGTTGGTATATCCGGACACGAGACGTCCATATGTATTGTACACGGATGCTAGTGACGCATGTATCGGGGCGTGTCTGACGCAAGAAAGTGAGGACAGCACAGGACTCAAGACAGAAAAGCCTATTTACTTTCTGTCCCATAGGTTGAGCCAGAGCCAGAAGAAGTGGTCTACCATAGAAAAGGAAGCATTTGCAATCCATTATGCATTACAGAAGTTAGACCACTATTTGCACAATGCGCAATTCGTTGTTCGCACAGATCACAAACCGTTAAAGTATCTCTTAGAGTCACCTATGCAGAATAAGAAGATTCAGATGTGGGCGCTAGGGATCGCATGGTACAACTGCACTATAGAGTACATTCCAGGGCCACGGAATGTATTGGTTGATTTGTTGTCTAGAGTGCCGCAAATAGACGGAAAGGAGTTAGTATCAGAAGAGACGGAAGAAATAGTTACAGAAGTGAGCGACAATGCGTTCCAGATAGGGGTGATCTTCTTCTTCTCGAACGCCGTCACACTTGGAGTTTGGCTCTCAAAATGAAATCTGTGGTCTTCTGCAGTGCCTCCACAGGCCCGTACAGTTTCTCTTGTAGAGTGGCGGGCTTCGGCCATATCTCCTCCCTCAGCGGCTGGTGGTTCCCACAGTCCTGGAGGATGTGCTCTGTGGTCTGCTCTGCTTCTCCACAAGGGCACAGGGGAGATGGCACGAGGTGGAAGCGTCTGTGCAGGTGGAAATTGAGTCGGTTGTGCCCGGTCCTCAGACGAAAGATGGTCACCTGCTCTTGTCTGGACAGCTGATGGTAACTGTCTATGGGCCGTTGTGGTGGTCTGTACACAGACTTAATGATGGTCTTCATCTCTGTGAAGCTGACTCCATTTTCATCTTGTTCTTTCTCTGCGCCCGCTTTTGCCATTCTGTCAGCTTCTTCATTGCCGTAGATGCCACAGTGTGAAGGGATCCACTGCAGCACCAGTCTGGTGCACTTAATGTTTTGCAGTGCCTCTTGTAGACGTGGCAGTTTGCTTGCTGTTGCTGCCTCAAGGACAGACATGGCATCAGTAAGGAAGACAATCTGGGCATCAGGGTCTGCAGTGCCACCTCAGCTCTGTAATTTGTGCAGTGAAGGCCTGTTGGTACTGCCTCTGCCTGCCATTTTCCGTTTGGGTACTGAATGTACACCCCAGCCCCTCCATCCTGAACTGCATCTGTGGCTGATCCATCAGTGTATGCCCGTATCCATGCTTCCTGGGGATACTTTTCTTCGAGCATGGCCAGTGTCAGGGCTTTCTTGCTCACAGTGCTGTGCTTATCTCTGGTGGTGATGTAAGGTACCGTGGAAGAGATGGTGATGTTTTCTGGCTTACTTTCCCAAGGTGGAAGGTCGCTAGCAGGATTCAGAGCCTCTACCTGCGCAGGCAGCTTTGCCTGGTGTTTTCTCTGCAGTGCTCTCGTCTCCTTCACAAAGCTTGATCTTTTCAGTCTCCCTGAGGTTGGTTGTTTCATCCTAGCGTTCATAGGGTGGTCTTTGGAAGACTTGATCTTTGTGGACTGTATCAAGGCTTTGCAATCTCTTCTCATGCGCAGGGGTGGGATGCCTGTTGTCTCTTCCATCTTTTCAATTGGTGTGGATCTCATTGCGCCGGTGATGATACGCAGTGCCTGGTTCTGAACTCTGTCAATGGTCTGCTGGTGTGACTGGGCTGCCGTCAACCATGCATTAGATCCGTACTCAAGGTGTGGTCTCACTGTGCCTTGATATACATTTTTGAGGATCTTTTCATTGGCTCCCCATTGTGTTCCAGCCAGTTTTCTCATGATGTGCAGCTTTCTTCTAGCTTTCGCTTCTGCATTCCAAATGTGCGGCTTCCACGTCAGCCTCTTGTCAAGGGTGACTCCCAGGTATGTCTGTTGGTCTTCATACTGCAGCGGGGTGTTGCCCAGTGTTAGGTTGCCAGCCTTTGCCTTGTTGGAGAGAGAGAAGAGTGTGGCTGATGATTTTTCTGTGTTGATGGTCACACACCAGTTGTTGGTCCAGTCTGTCAGCCTGTCCAGGGCTAGCTGCATCCTATATGTAGCAGTTGTTGCATACTCTTCTGTGCACCAGAGCACCAGGTCGTCTGCGTACAGGGCTGCGTGTACTCCTTTTGGTAGCTCTGGCACAAGGTCGTTGATGAAAAGTATGAACAGGGTCGGTGACAGAACTCCCCCCTGTGGCACCCCCTGACGCAACAGCACTTTTTGGCCACAGTAACCATCCACTGTCACACGGGCTCTGCGATTGTGCAGGTATGACTTGGTCCACCGGTACAGGGGTGATTAATTCCAGTCAGTTTAAACCAAAGCAGTTTGCAAGTTGTCAGACGGATGATCCAAGAGAAACTTTAGAAAAGGTAGAGGTGACAGGGTTCGATATGATCACGGAGCAAGACAAGGATCCAGACATAGTTAAGTTGAAAGAGCAGCTACTGAACGAGGAAGCACCGGTCAGTGTAAAAAGGAGGTATCTGTTCATAGAAGATGTCTTGTATTTCTTGTCGAACATTGACGACGATCCAAAGCCCGTCCGCCGAGGACGATCACGCCTCTTTCTACCTTTGAACCCCAAAAGAAATGACATAACAGCTCAGACAATATCTTCCTGGCTACGTTGGGTCATTCGGTCCGCCTATCAAGATCTTTCCCATGACGGGGCGAGGCGGCTCAGGATCCGCGCACACGAGGTTCGAGCCATGGCCACGAGTGTCGCCTTCGATCGCAATTGTGCTGTTCGAGACATCGTGGCAGCAGTGGGCTGGCGGGCAGAGTCAACATTCGCCCGCTTCTACCTCAGGGATCTGTCGGGCCAGCGAGAGAATCTCGCACTGGTGGGGGACATCGCCGCAGCGCAACACTCCCTCACGGCGCCGGAGGCGCCGTAGGTATGCACTTAGCTAAAATTGTCGGGAGTTTGGCGAATGGGTGTGGGGCTCTGTCGTCTGCCCTTTATGATGGTATTTGGGCGCGGCACCCTCCACCTTTTCGCCATTCTTCCAGACAGTAATGTCATCGGTAATGTTTTTGAGGAAACAAATTAATTTTTCTCTAAAATATATTTTTTCGAAAAATACTTACCGATGACATTACTCGAAGGACCCTCCCACCTGCCCCGCTTGCCGCTGGTAAGCTAAGTATCACGACTGATTTGTGATTGGGCCACGTAGTGGGGGCCTGATTGGACTGGGACGGGAGGCTACTCTCAGCCCTAATGAGGGTTCCCTGAGTGCCTCCCGGGTTGTGAAGGAACACAACAAGTTCTTAGGCTAAAATTGAGTAAGTAGTAGACACTAGGCTAAAATTGAGTAAGTAGTAGCCAGATTAGTGGTGCCATCCCATTTGGTGGAGCATGTCGTAAACCAGTATCATGACGGAAATGGGCACATGGGCCTTGACAAGACTTACGACACCATCAAACAGAAGTATTTTTGGCCAAACATGTACAGGGGATTGAACGAGTACATAGGCGGTTGCATTACCTGTCAGCAAAGGGTTTTGCAGAAACAGAAAGTCCCAGTGCAGGAAATGGACATTCCTCCATATCCGTTTGCAAAGGTTAGTGTAGACATACAGGGTCCATTCCCTACTAGTCTGTCCGGGAACAAGTACATTTTAGGGTTTGTTTGCCATTACAGTGGATATCCAGAGTGCTTTCCAGCACCAGATAAGTCGGCAGAAACTGTTGCTCAAATCTTGATGGATGAGATAATTCCGGCCTCGACACGGCTGTCCTTTGCAGGTGGTTACTGATAATGGCACAGAAAACGTCAATCGGATCATGAAGGAGGTTCTCAGTGAACTAAACATAGATCATGTCTTGACGAGCTATGATCATCCACAGTCTAACGCTAAGGTAGAAAGATTTCATCGTACCATGAATGATATCATGTCGAAGAAAATACAGGAAGATATCCAAACGTGGGATTTGCACATAAACCATGCGTTGTCGGCATACAGGGTTAGCGTTTCAGAAACGACTCAGTGCTCTCCATTCTTTCTACTGTATAACAGAGATCCAGTGTTACCATTAGATAACATACTGAGGCCTAGACGGAAATATGTCGGAGAGGACCTTCATAAGGTAGCCTTAGAACAACAGCACAACTTGAATTGTTCACCCATGTGCACCAAAGGATAAAGAAATCACAGAAGCGGGGGGCAAAATATGCAAACAGACAGGTCAAAAGTGACGAAATCAAAATCGGGGACCCAGTGTACTATAAAAATAATCAAAGGAAAAACAAGCTAGACAGCAAATGGAAACCTTACTATAGAGTGGTCGAGCAAACAACCCCAGTAACGTACAGGATCAGGAACCAATTGACTGGTGAAGTAGTTAAAGTGCATGCAGAGCACATAAGACTCGCTAAGTTAGATGAGTGGCCTAAACCCTCAGCGGAAACAATTAGGCCCCTCAGAAAGACTAATTATGCGATCGCACCGGAAGACAGCTCTTCCAGTGACAGTGAAGATGTAGGCGACTTACCTTCAAGAGAAAAATGGATCAAAAGACAGCGTAGGGAACGGGAGAACTCGTCTTCAGAAGACGACATACAACATGGAGTTAGCAAAAAGGGTTAGACGCCAGAAGAGGAGACAAACAGTCGAAGCAGAATCGGCTGATGTTAGCTCGGGCGAAGGCACATCAGATAACTCTGATGATGATAGGATAAAGCATGTTGACGCAACCCTGCCTAAGTCTAGGAGAAAAGGAGTGAGGCGGTTATTAAAGGCTATAGGAGATCTACTTTAGGCTTCATTTAAAATGCAACTCTCAAGTGGTATTGAGAGAGGATCAATCAGGAGATCGCGCAAGTAATGCAGTTTTGGGTGTGTGAATATATGACTACGGGTGTAAATTACATTTTGCAGACGTGCAAGATGAGGTTCGTCCTCTGTCTCAGGATATTGGGTTTAGCAGATAGCGTTTATAATTTATTGGTAATGGCAGTAATCGTGTCAATTGTAGGCAAAATAGTGGGAGTAGCCCGATATTTTGCTTTGTTAAAAGCTGGCCCTTTATCGAGACTTAGGCGATGGCATAGTGAGGTCACTCGACCTACACTGGACCCGGGATCGGTGGCTACAACTGTGGCAGACGACAATGACGTCTACGGAGCAAGTGCCTCCGTACTGATGATGGAAGACAGGGTGGAACTGAAGACGACATCGCCAGTCGTGAAATTCTACCCTGCCTTGAAATGAGGCGACCTATGAGGTGGATAAATTATGTTGGGGAGCGCAACGGTGCCCATGAGAGACGAACAATTTCAGTGTTGACAATGAACTCTTTCTCTTTTATTTTATATTATGTGTATTTGGATGGAATAAGTGTTGTTATAGTTAGACAAGATATGACGGACCGATTTGAAATGTATTTTGATTGTGTAATGATGTGTAATTATATTGTTATTATGTCCCGAAGTGTAAACCCCCCTGAGCAGGAAAGAAAAATAATCCTGAACGGGATGTATTTTTCTCGGGTTAGGGAGGAATGTTACACTACTGACGCGTGCCTCCACATCTGGCATCCGGATGTAGCTTCCGGTCATGCCATATGGTCAGCGTCTGTTATGTAACTAACGGACCGGCCCTCCGGAAACTGTTACTATATGGGAAATGGGTGGCCTCTAATTAACGGGACCATCGGCACGCGGGGACGCCATAATCACGTAACGGGACCGGCCCTAAACGAGGGGCGGGTCCTAAGTGGGAAGATGATTGATAAGGGCAAGGGTATATACATACTGGGGGACACGACAGAGGGACACTCAACGAGAGAGGGAACACAACGAGAGGAGAGTGAGAGGAGAGTGAGAGAGATGGACGAAAGTAGAAGAGAGAGCAAATAGTGAGAGAACGACCGAATTGTAGTCTGTGGTTGGTCTTGCCCAACCCCAGACAATGCTCTTTAGATTGAAATAAACACGAGAGAAAACCATCACTGGACTTCAGTTGTTTTACGTGTTCAGTAGTGCAACAGAGGGAAACGTATAAAAATTTAAGGCACCGCCACACATGCCCGATTTTGAGGCCGATTCCCGGGCAGTTTCGAATCGGTAGGTGATCGGGCCGGACTATAGACACTCGATTCCCAGCCGATTGAGATCGGATCGGATATATGACGTCATCCGATCGCAATCGGATCGCAATCGGCTTCAAAATCGGGGCACAACCGGCATGTGTGGCGGGGCCTTTAGACTGGCGGCTCTTGAAATGGGGCTTGTGAGGGGATGGGAGTGGTCGGGATTGGGGGGTGTGGGGGGGGGGGGGGGTAGAGAGAGGGGAAGGGGTAGCAGGGATGGGGGGGAGGGGGGGACCCTACATACCTCAGACGCCAGGCAAAGCCAGCTGAACTCATTCGCGGCCAGCCGCATCCGAATGCGCGGCATAAGCCGTGGCTTCTGTTCTCAAGCCATTTCAGACAGTACCTTAACCCCCTCACTGCCAGAGGACGTACGTTGTCTTTTGAAAGGTCACGGTCAACTCAACGTCAAAGATACCCAGACGTTGAAGAAACATGGATACAAAGCGGTTTCAGCAAGAGGTATAGATCCTCATGAGCCCCCGCAACTGCGGCGGCGAATGAAGATCTACACCTCTTTCAGTTTTGCGGTGTTCAGTTTTCCTTGGCACTCAAGTGGCAAAACAATGGCAGAAGTCACTACGTCCATTACAGTTAAAAGAAGGATTTTCTGTGTAACTCCCTACGGTCGCAAAAGACAGTGTAACATTTTTGTGTGAGAAACGAGATTTGTAATTTATTACTTTGAAAATCTCGCTTTTCACAAAATTAGACATACTGGCTTTAGACATCGTAGGGCAAGACTGACCCCAGGAAAACGGATATAAAAATGCGACCAATGAAATAACGGTCATTCATTAGCCCCTGATCTGCGGGGCATTTGAAAATCTATGCCTGTCTCAGTAGCCCCTTTAGTGCCTGAGAAAACGTGTGCGGCGATCCAAATGCAAGAGGCATAGATCCTCATGAGCCCCCGCGACTGCGGGGGCTCATGAGAATCTATGCCTCTTGCTGAGACCAGTCCGTATCCAAGCTTATTTCACGTTTGCGGTTTTTGGTCGTTAAATGAACACAGATTTCACAAACAGAACGCGTGTCCGGTAACAGAGAAGAGGTTAGGGTATTCTGTGTGTCATTGTGTACCACGTGAAATCGACCGGGGGTTAGGGGGAAGGGGTGGGGGTGGGGGTGGGGGGGGGGGGGGGTTAGTTAGTTATTTGGGTTTAACGCCGAACAGGCAACCAAGGCCATCTCACGGCGGGATGAGTATAAATCTGGCCAGCCAGACTAAAAAAAAAGGTCTTAATACAAGATGTCAGTAAAAATATCTTTAAAATAATTATTTCATGCTAAAATGTCGCACAGGTCTTTAAAAGAAACGTCTACAGACTCCCATAAAGGTCAAAATAATAGAATTATCATAGCCTATGAATGCTCAAATCTTATGAAACATATTGCACTCTCTCAGAAAAATGAAGATCTTGTCAGGGGGTACATCCCGGAACAAAACTTTCAAGGAGTGTGCAGTGAAGTGTTTATATCTTGTGTCAATTAAATCGGCACAAGACAGCAAAATGTGTTTACACTGAATGCTGCTCTGGGGGAGGGGGGGGGGAGGTGGAGGTGGGTGGATCCAAGTTTCGCGTACACGCTACAACGACCCGGGATCCCTATGGAGTTGCAAATTGACCCGGGATCCCTCTGGAGTTGCAAATTGACCCGGGATCCCTTTGGAGTGGCAATTTGACCCGGGATCCCTCTGGAGTGGCAAATTGACCCGGGATCCCTCTGGAGTGGCAAATTGACCCGGGATCCCTCTGGAGTGGCAAATTGACCCGGGATCCCTCTGGAGTGGCAAATTGACCCAGGATCCCTCTGGAGTGGCAATTTGACCCGGGATCCCTCTGGAGTGGAAATTTGCAGACGAATTAATGGAGTGGTCTGGCTGAGCAACAACTGATTTTGTCGTAACATAATGATTTTTTTTTTCTTGACTTTCACCGGGTTTTTTTTTTTTACATTGCTCTCAGAACGCTCTTAATGCCACGCAAGATCGAGTGACTCCGGGTCGGTATCGCGCGAGAAGGGAAGGGAAGGGGGGAGGGGGGGGGGCGGGTCAGTGATATCGCGTCTTACACCGGCAGTGAAGGGGTTAAGTCGACGCCTGGCGGTCCCCGTGGCTCGACTGAGTCCATGCAAGACAGAGTCAAACCTTGTACCGACTCCGTGCAGTGTCTCAGTGTTCTTTTTCCCCCCCCGCAGCAGAAAGCTGCGGCCGCCGGGCTTTAACGCATTCGAGACGTGCCGCCTCCGGATACGCGGCGTAAGCCGCGTAACCGGAGACGGCGCGTCTCGAATGAGTTAATTCTCGATGCTTTCATGGTCTGTGACGTTGGACATGTGCTGGTCTGTGATTTTGAACCTACGGTTCCAGCCGTAAGGTCCAAACCACAGAACAGCACACGGTCACAAATCTGCCGTCGTCCGCAAATGCCATTTGTTAATAGCGAGGTGTTCATCGTATATCAATGAAAATCTCGCTTTTCTAAAAATTAAAAATAAAAAAGGGCATCCTAGCTACTGGCAAATGAGGGACGAAATGACAGATGTGTTTGCTTCACATAACTCGCGACATCTTGAAACGAGGCGGATCCTGTTACACCAGTCAATATACATGCCGGCTCTCCAATGTGCAAAAGGCGGGATGGTCTTTTGCGCTTCGGCGCTGTGGGACTCGTTTGTGAGTGTCCGCCGTAATTATAATTAAGACCTATGGGACGCGCGCTGTATCTATCATGTCAATCCCACAAAGAGTTATCTCAGAACTGATTCTCCAGCGAGAAGAGACAAACTTGAGAAGGTTCAACGAGTACGTCCTTCGACCTTTGCTTGCGGGCTGATGGAAAGTGTGCTTTCCACTGCAGCAAATTGACGTCATTACAATCTTCGCGTTTTGACAGTGTCCCAGGAGAATATCAGTTACCTCCCAGGCAGGGGGCGGAGATTTGGGGTGGGGGGGGGGGGGTGTTAGGGCGGTGGTGGGAGGGGGGTTGGGGTGTCCAACTTTCTGTTTGGGACCTTCAACCTAACACAGTAGGTCTTCCGACGCCCCAAACTTTCCTTCACAGTAGCCGAAAAATAAATAAAAAATATTTAAAAAAAAAAAAAAAAAGGCAGGAGGGAAAGGGGGAGGACTAAGAGGGAGGGAGGAGGCGGGGGGGGGGTGTCTATGGGGGGGGGGGGGGGGTGAGCACCTTCTCACCAGCCGCCGAAATATCGAAAAGTGGTGGGGTGGAGAGGGTTGATGGGTTGCGGACTACAAAAAAACAAGATGGGGTGAACCATAACCTTCAAAGTCCCTTCTATATGAGAGCTGTCCTCGTTGTCAATGGTCTCTACCTTTTGTCTTTGACCTGATTATGATGTTGAATTATCTCCTATTGAAAAAGTCTCGCAAGTGAGTTCTATAAGGGGCGCAGGACATACGTGTCATTGATTTGTCAAACGTCATTTGTCATGACGTAAGTTTTAGTTTTTACGTAATTTTATATTTTACGTGATATGAGTTTCACTTTCGCTTCATAGGCTTGAGAAAATGGTGACAAAACTAGAACTTCACGGTACAATTTCAGTCTTGCTATAATTTGTGCGAAAGCAAGTTGACTTTACCTATCTACTATGTACACGGGTCACCTGCATGCTCTTCTGAAAGCGCGTCGATGTGTGTGTGGGTGTTAGTGCGTGCGTGCGCGCGCGCTCCAAACATCTCCAAGAGGCATAGATCCTCATGCGCCTAGAGGACGCATCAGGATCTATTCCTCCTAGAGATGCGCGCATGTTTGTGCTGTGTGTGTGTGTGTGTGTGTGTGTGAGAGTGAGTGAGAGAGAGAGAGAGAGAGAGAGAGAGAGAGAGAGAGAGAGAGAGAGAGAGAGAGAGAGAGAGAGAGAGAGAGAGAGAGAGAGAGAGAGAGAGAGAGAGAGAGAGAGAGACGTTATAATATTTAGAGTATGTCAGTGTTTGCGTGGTGACGGAGTTGCCTCTTTTACGTCACCGCCACTGTCAACTCATTGTTGCCACACTCCTTCTGCGATAATGATGATAAGTAGCGACTGATCTCTAGGTCTCTAACTCCTTGTTGCCACATTGTTAGAATGATGATTAGTAGCTACTGATCTCTAGATCTTTAACTCATTGTTGCCACATTCCTTCTGCGATAATGAAGATAAGTAGCGATTGATCTCTATCTCTATATTTGTTTGTTTGTCTATTTTGAAAAAGTGTATTTACCCGAAATCATTAAATAAATTGTGTTGTAAATGTCTTTTCTATGCGTCTTTCTTTCTCCGTTGGGTTATTCTCTGCACCTTAAGGTAAGTTTAAATCTAACTCCCCTCGTAATTATCTTCTTGAGTATATTCATTTCGAGTTTTCGCTTTCTGTCGGCAACATTTCTCAGGAGGAGAGACAGCTTTCATGTCGTGTTTTGTTTGATTGAGTTTACCTGGCTGAAGTTAACCCGTTCAGTGCTAGCTGACGCAGACTGTGTTTTTGTAATCTTCGTTAATCCAACACCAAAAATAAAACTTATCTGTCCCAGGAAATGGATTCAAAGTTGTGTCAGCAAGAGGCATAGATCCTCATGAGCCCCAGCGACTGCGGGGGCTCATGAGGATCTACACATCTGGCAGTTGAGTGGTGTTCAATTTTTCTCGGCAGAGAACAGCTTAAAACTGTATGGCTAGGGCTGATAGATTGCAGCAAACTAGTACATATTTTCGCAAATATGATTCTGTAGGGTTTCCATTCACGGAGACATGCGTGCCCATCACCAACGCCCGCTTTGTTAGACAGGGAAAGTACAGCACAAGTTAAGGTGGTAGAGCTTAGGAGAACCTCTCAAAGGGTCGCCTCATAGTGCTCGTCGAGTATTTTCTTTCGCCTCTGATGCTGAAAAATGTGGGATGCCTGTTGCTCTTACATTGCCTGTATCAAACATTCGGCACTCTGTGACTGGCATGCATGTGTTTGAATGAAAACTGTCATAATCCTGTTTGATCTATGAAGCAAAAGCGTGTACCATTTTGCTGCTGTCTGTCAGCCCTAGACATAAATTTTTAACTTCAGCCAGCTAAGCTCACTGAAACATACGACAGCCACATCTTAGATGTTTCCGTTTGTCTGATTGCTATGAGGCAGGCTTTGTTTAGTGTTTGGCAGGGCGTCAAACAAACACACAAAGCAGTCAGTGGCAGTGAGGGAGTAAGGTTTTCAACCGTTTCAAAAATCAGACAAATGGGAATGGCGTATCGGTTCCTTGACACTGCTCTATCTTGCTATCTTGACCTTGTCTTTTTAGGAAGTACGGCCAGGGTACGTTTGTAAATTATGTGGAGACTTGGTCTTAGTGGAGGTATGCCCAATTAAATTAAATGTACTTGTATAAATTATATAGAGGCGGCCAAGGGTATGTGTAACCAACAACAACAAGAAGGTAGCTTAGGTCTTAACGTCTTTTGTCCACCAAGAACGTGATTTCAAAGACGTGGCACCGAATAACAAAGTTTGACCCCACCTGGATTCGAACCCGCGACATTCCGGACGAGAGTCGAAAGCTGTAGCACCTGAGCCACCCAGCTACCCTCCAAATAAAAAGGCAGGTTTTGCCAATGAGCCATGCCATTACTGCCCCTCCCCTCCATCCCCCCTCACCCCACAACCCCCTATACCACTCCCCCCCCCCCCTCCATCATCCATCCACCAGAACACGCCCAGGCCCGTTTGGCCTGAAATTTCAGCATTTAGGTCTGTGTTCGATTATATCAATTATATCTCGGTTGCTCAGGGAAAAGATTTGCATCCTGTTATTCAAATTGACCCCTTAACTACCACTCCACGTACGCTGTACCTACATGTTTTGTTTCTGAAATCTTGGTTCATTCAGCGACCAAAAAATAAACAACGTCCAAGAAGAACGGACACAAATGTTTGGTTTCAGCAAGGGGCTCATGAGGATCTATGCCTCTTGCATCTGGATCGTCGATGTTCACTTTTTTTCTCGGCAGTCAAAAGATTAAGGTCGCGACGTGTATCTAGACTCTATCTAACTCACATGGCGCACTCGCCCATTTCACATAGTCTGCACTAATGAGACCACATGATGGACAATAACTGGGCACACCTTTTGAACATAATCAATTGAATCGGTGGAGGGGCGGGTAGGGATCTATGATCTATGGAGAAGGGAGAGAAGGAAAGGGGTGGGGGTGAGGGGGGGGGGGGCAGTTGTGATAGGTGTAAAGCGATCTCTCCTCCAAGGTGGACTTTGATTGCTAATATTCTCTAATACAACGGGTTATCAATGTCGTCTTGATCTATGTCTCTTGCATTTGGATCGTCAGTGTTCATCTTTTTCTCGGTAGTCAAGGGGTTAACCCTTTCTTAGCGCCAACACCCTACAGCAGGAGATTGATTGACCATGATAATGGTCGGGGCGGTCCGTGGCGCAGTGGTTAAGGCGCCTGCCACCAATGCTAAAGGTGCGAGGTTCGATTCCGGGTTCCGGCGTCGGATTTTTCTCCTCTAGTAAGTGTCACCGTTAATTCGGGCGGACCGTCGGGGGTTCTTTCTCCGGGTACTCCGGCTCTTCCTCCCCCTCCACTTTGGTATCAGTTTCAGCCAACTTAATAAAAATTTCAAATACAAAACGATTTCCAAATACCGTCACTTCAGTAGCTCGCTTGAGCTTGCCCTTAGCACCACGTGAATGTTGTGTGTTTACGTACAGTGTGTGAGTGAATGCGTGTGATTCACGTGAGCGTGCTTGTTGGGTTCAGTTCGCGGCTACATTCTGCGCATTGAGTTATATTATAAATATGAGAAATGCGCCATATAAATGCTATGCATCATTATTATTATTATTATAATTCAAGGGTAGTGCCAAATTAGCTTGGCGCCTACAGGCGCCAAGCTAATCTGGCACTACCCTTGAATTATCATGGCCAATCCACCTCAGTCCTGCAAGTGGTACATAGTCGTTAAGTAACACTTCCAAAATCTGGCGAAATGCGCACATGGCACTAAAAGAGTTAAGGTCGCAACGTGTATCTAGACTCTGTCTCTGGCGTGCACTCCCATTGTACACATCCTGCACTAATGAGATCCTATGATGCACATCGATCACAATTATAACTGGGCACACCTATTGAACGTGATCAGTTAAATCCGTAGAGTGGCGGGTAGGGATATATGGAGGAAGGAGAGAAAGAAAGTGTGTGTGTGGGGTGGGGGTGGGGGGGGGGGGGCAGTTGGCATAGGTTTAAAGCGATCTCCTCCATGACGGCTTTGCTAATATTCGACGATGCAACCGGTTATCAGTGTTGTCTTGCCTTTAATGAAGACTTTTCTACCCTTCTTGTCATAATCTGTGTGAGCAGGCACTGCACCCTTGTAACGGCGTAACGGAAGAACTCTTCTGGGTACAGTGGCGTAGAAGAGCAGAAAAGTCTGTCATTTAACCCTTTGACTGCAGCTGTACGTACATTGCACGTCTGAGATGTGTGTGCACTCAACGCGAAAGAGCGTCCATCCGTCCCGTGAACAATGGGAGCAAAGTGATTTCAGCAAGAGGCAGATATCCTCCTTCAGCAAGAGGTTTAGATCCTCATGAGCCCCCCTAATTGCGGGGGCTCATGAGGATCTATACCTCTTGCCGTACTGCGTTGCTCATTTTTGTCTCGGCAGAGAAGGGGTTAAGGACATTCGAACTTCATAAAGTTGGCCCTTTTCCGCATCAATAATAATAATAATAATAATAATAATAATAATAATAATAATAATAATAATAATAATAATAATTAATAAATAGTTCTTGTATAGCGCTTTTCTCCAGGAAAAACACTGGGCTCACTGCGCATGCACAACAGCACACCCTCTCTCTCAGACACACGCACAATTATACACTACTTTAAACCACCTCATCCCTTCCCAACACCTTACATCCACTTCCCTCTAGAATCAGAATAAAAGGCAGTCAGTCAACAGTTAACTAAAGGTGAGCTAAATTTTAAATGCCCGACAGAAAAGAAAAGTCTTTAAGTGAGCTTTGAACTGTGACAATTCCGGTGGGCAGATTCCGCATTTCAATTGGCAGCGAGTTCCACACACATGGGGCTAAAATGGTGAAAGAACGCTCCCCAACAGTTTTCTTATTGAGCTTCCGGATTTTTAAAAGTTTCTCATTGGAGGAACGGAGGGTGCGTGATGGCTGATAAACAGACAGCTTGGCAGAAAGGTACGGCGGCAGAGATCCGTCAAAATGCCGATAGGCGAAAATTGCAATTTTGTACTGGGAGCGGAATTTCATACGGGCAGCCAGTGCAGCTGCTTCAGTAGAGCGACATAAGACATACTAAGGAACATTTGTAAAGGAGATATTGCGAACTGTTAACCCTTTACTGCCTGTGAGTAGGTCGTTTAACCCCCTTGTGCATGCAGCCACCGGTAGTGTACACAGTGCCGGCGGCTGCATGCACAAGGGATTTCAACTGTACGTGACACGTTACTGTATGTCGCCAACCACAATCTGACCCGGCACTACTTTTCAAATAATCATAGCTGTTCCTCTCTCCGCGGTGATGTGTTAACCCTTTTAGCCCCAAGGTCCTATTTCTCAATTTTTGGAGGTGTTGCCTAACGATTATGTACCAGTTGTAGGAGATGGATTGATCATGATAATTCAAGGGTAGTGCCAGATGAGCTTGGCGCCTTCCTGCTGCAGGGTCCAGGGGTTAAATGGGTTAAAGGTGAATATATCAAATCAAAACGTAGAGCCTTAAAGCCTGCCGAGGAAAAAAAATTGCTTGATTCAACTGCAAGAGAAATAGATCGTCTTGAGTCTCAGCAGGTGCAGGGGCTCATAAGGGACAATGCCTCTTATTGATAATAATGGTGATTTCTATGGCGCCTAATCTCAGACAGAGCTTCAGGCCTGCAAGTACAAAAACTGTATAGAAACACACACAAACACACTCGCGCGCGCACACACGCACACACACATGCACACACACACACACACACACACATCCCAGGTACCACAGAACAATTGCATCAAAATCCTCAGCAGCAGGGGCGGATCTGGAGGGGGACGGGGTTCCAGAACCCTTCCCCCTTCCCCTCCCACACGCACACACACACCGGATCCAGACCCAAATTCTTTAAATACTGTAACACAGTCTGGTATTTTGATATTTTGGCGACGTGAGATTTTCGCCTACCCCCCCCCCCCCTCACCCCTCCCCCTTCTCCCCCCCTCCCCCTTCCGTTGTTTGATTTTTCGGCCGCTGGAAGAACATGGTCTGGAATCTAGAGGCCTTTTTTGTCAGGTCCCAAACAAAAAGTTGGAACACCAACATCTCCTCCTCCCCCCCTCCCCCCTCCCCCCCCCCCCGCCGCCCGCTCTCTCGAAGTAACTGATCCGCCCCTAAGTAGTCAATATTAAACAGTGGGGTGATGAATTTGGAAAAAGTGTCTTTAACACAGTTTTTAGTACGTCCTTTGAAACTCTTGCTGGCCTCAAACTGCATCGATGTCCTTTTAACGGACAGGGTCCTTGGGCGTAGAATTAACCCTTTGGCTGTCGGTCGCGCTTTTTATCGAGGTGATTTCTGTTGATTTAAAAGTCAGTTCATTTTAAGGATAGTGTTCTCTGGCGTACAGCTAACAATTCAAATGTTCCGTTCACTCATTCAGCTCCGACACGCCACGGCAAAACATGGATCGTGCGTGACTGTTCAAGGGTTGTGCCAGAATAGCTCGATCTGTTTCCAGAAGTGTAATACAGTCTTCAGGGGGCAACTTCAAAATTTGCGGATTTCGGTCCTGGAGCAGAATGTGTTAACGTTTCCACGGTGTGTAACTCGTTTGCACCACGAGCACAGACAAAACACTAAACTTCTGCTTGAGACAAACATCATCATAAACCCCCATCCCTCGCCCCCCCCCCCCCCCTCCGGCTCCTCCCCCTGCATATTGCGGGAACACGAGAATATCTGTGAATCTTTCTGCCTCGAGTTACCTTTATGTTGCTATGTTGTTTTCTTAGTGCATCATAAACTGGCTTTACATCGTCAGCACAAAAAAGCTCAAGCACAAAGGCCAACAGCTGCGAGAGGCGTAACATATGCTCGGAGCTCATGCGAATCTATATTTCTTACACACCTTTTTCTTCGCGCTTTCACCCCACCCGGATCTGCCCTGGGGGACTTGGGTGGGGTTAACTACTTTTTAGTTCCCATGGTCACCTTGGTCAGCCCCACAGGTTGGGTTTCCTTTCTACTCTGGGGCATGTGTTTCTGTCTACATTTGGTCCATTCACCTGTAGTTGCCTTTTTTATACTCTCCCTACTGTCTGCGCTGCCTGTAGCTCTTGATATTGGACGTGTGTTGCTAAATGGTCTTCGCTTTATTTAGGCCAGATGTCGTATGGACCGGCTAGCGACATACATTCAATATTCTGTTTGTTTGTTTTTCCTCAAGCATTGCAGGCACGTCCTGAGAAAACCTTGTTGCTGTCAGGTCGTTAAGCAATGTACAATCAATCAATCAATCTTCGCGCTTTCGAGCGGAAAAGCTAGGTATTGCTTCGTTTGTTCGGGGTTTAACGTCCACGGCGCCGAAGTGATAATGGGCGGCCCTGACGGGCGGGTTATGGGGGAACAAGGAAATCTATAGCCTATGGAGTACTACCTGAACACTGATCAATTCAGACGCACTGCAACTGTGCCACTTTGATTTACCAGGACCTTTCAACAGACTTGCTATTGAACATGGTATGCCGCACGCATAATTTTGTGTGGTACAACAGACTTGATCGTATCACACATGTGTGATTCCAGCTCCGAACAACGAACGAGAGCTAAATCGTGGAGGGAAAAACTTAATGCGTGAACGGCCACGTGAGCTCAGAATTGTCTTGTAGAAAGTCTGGTCAACAAATGAGGTACGAGCACTCTCGTTATTGAAACGTGACCTACTTTCAGCTCACGTGCAATGACATCATTTTATGGTGACGAATGACTGGCACTCTGGTGTCATGTATTGCGCTATTACGTCAGCATGTACGAGCATTTGTCTGGCATCCCGAATATTGATGTCACATAACAAAGCAAATTACATCAAACTCAAAGTCATGATGGCGGCTATGTTGTTTTTCAGGAAACCAACTCACATCGGATTACTGCAAAAAAAAAGGTAGGTAACAAAATAGATTAATTCGTACGTCGGTGTTTAGCTGATACTGAGAATCTCACTCTCGTGGTCTTAAAATCTTATTCTACTCGCTTTCGCGAGTAGGATAAGGTTTTAAAACCACTCGAGTCAGAGTCTCAGCGTCACCTAAACAACGATGTAAGAAACTATATATCTCTGGCTGGATAGTTTTATCTCCATGTTGCAATGTGTTTAACCCCTTCACTGCCGAGAAAAACAGTGAGCACCATTCAACCGCAAGAGGCATAGATCCTCATGAGCCCCCGCAACTGCGGGGGCTCATGAGGATCTATGCCTTTTGCTGAGACCAATTTGTATCCATGTTTCGTGGACGGCGTTTCTTTTGGTCGCTGAATGAACAATTCAATATTTCAGAAACGACGATGTACGCACTGTGACTGTGACGGTATTCATCGAATATTTGATTGCCCACCCTGGTTTACGGATAATTACTGTGAACTGGTAAACTCCGGAATCCAGAAAATCAATCTGCAAAAACGGACAGGAAGTGGTGCATTTCCGTCCTGCTTTCAAGCGTAAAAAGGCCTTTAATTGAAAGCGATGCTCTCGTTATGTCGTTTTTAACGACCAGGCTCCTTGATTGCCTGATTAAATACTAAACTATTTAACCAATTATGAGGATAAAATGCGCAGGAAACTTGTTTTCTGGTCCCTAATTAAACGTTACCGAAAACTGTCAAAGATTTTTCTCTTTGAAGTTGGGTGCAGCAACTGTAAAAATCAAAGGGAATTTCGTTGATGTTTGAATGAATGGATTCGAAATGGGCACTGTTAACCCGTGATCACGAAATTGGTGTCTGAAACGATTGCACACTGACCGTCATTCGCGTGAAACAACAAATATAAATGGGACCAAAAATAGGCATCAAAGAACACAGGACTAACAAGAGACATAAAGCCTCATGAGCCCCCGCGACAGCGGGAGCCCATAAGGGTTTATGTCTCTTGTAGCTGTGTGGCGTTCGCTTTGCCCCGGCGACCTACTAATAGCTCACATTTCAGTCTCCCTAGGCAATAGATTTCCCTGTCCCCCATAACCCGCCCGTCAGGGCCGTCCATTATCACATCGGTGCCGTGGACGTTAAACCCCGACTAACCAACCAGTCTCCCGTAATAATGTTTGCTGTCTTTATTTGTCCTACATCATCATCATCATCAGTCCCTTGCCCGAACTGGGCGTTGGGGGGACGAAAGGCAGCAGCAACAGACAGTGCTCTCCACTGAGTTCTATTTTGGGCGGTGGCAAGCAAGTCTGGCATCTCGAGTTCGGTCCATTCTTTTATGTTTCCGACCCAACTCTTTCTCTGACGACCTCGCCGACGACTTCCTTCGAGAGTGCCTTGGAGGATAGTCTTGGACAAGGTGTTGTGTCGGGTCACGTGGCCAAACCAAGCAAGCTTGCGCCGTTTCACGGTTGCCAGAAGGGGTTCATGTGGGCCCACCAGGGAAGTGACGATGCTCCGTACATATTCGTTGGTCTTGTGCTCGCGGTACGAGATGCGGAGCAACTTCCTCAGGCACTTGTTCTCAAAGGCCTGGATTTTCTTTTCTGAGTCTGCAAGCAGTGTCCAAGTCTCACAGCCGTAGAGTAGAATAGACACTGATGGTGAAGCTGATGGAGTTACTTCGCCATATCCTGTCCAGCCTGGCCATTGCGGATGTTGCTGTACCTATCCTGATACGGATCTCTGCTATGCAACTACCGTCTTTGGACAGGGTGGCTCCCAAGTACTTGAAGCTATTGACCTCTTCTAGCTTCTGGCCGTTCATGTGAATGTTGCTGCTGCTGTCGCTTGTGATGTTGATCATCACTTTGCTTTTATCCGTACTGATCTCCATGCCATAAGACCCTGCGCTACTTGAAAGTTTGTCTGTCAGGTTTTGAAGCTCACTATTGCTGCCTGCCATGAGGTCAATGTCGTCTGCGAATCGAAGATTGCACAGGGATCTGCCACCAATAGAGATTGAAGTATGGTGGTCGTGGAGGGTTTCCTGCATGATCTTCTCCAGGAATATGTTGAAAAGGACAGGAGAGAGCAGGCATCCTTGACTGACACCGATCGTCGTCCTGAAGAACTCGCCTGACTGATTGTTAAGTAGAACCGCGCTGCAGGCGTTCTTGTAAAGCGCTTCTATCATTTGGATCAGTCCCTCCTCTATGTTGAACGATCTCATGACTTGCCAGAGTCCGTCGTGCCAGACGCGATCAAATGCTTTCCTGAAATCAATGAAGTTGTGGTAGAGTTCGCGCTGATGCTGCAGATGTTTCTCAATCAGGACGCGGCAGTTGAAAATCTGCTCTACAGTGCTTCTTCCAACTCTGAAGCCAGCCTGTTCTTCTGCCAGCAGTTCCTCGGCGAAAGTGTTGAGGCGGTTGAGAATGATTCTAAGCATTACTTTGCTAGGGTGACTTATCAGACTGATAGTTCTGTAGTTCTGGCACTGTTTCAGGTTTCCTTTCTTGGGGAGCGGGATCACTAGAGACTGTGTCCATTCTACTGGCCATTTCTTTTGCTCCCAGATCTTTTGACAGAGTGTAGTGAGTACCTTCGTTGTTACTTCTCCTCCATGTTTCAACAGTTCAGCAGGTACGTTGTCTACACCTGGAGACTTTCCTCCCTTCCGGCCGCGTACGGCTGTTTCCACCTCTTCAGCTAACACTGGCAGGTCTTCGGCCTTCCTGGCCCCAGCCTGGTTGTTTTGGAGGATGCTGGTGTCCTACAACAAAATGACAAACTTCATTAAAGCGATCTGCTCCATGGCGAATTTGCCGATACAAATGGTTATCAATGTCGTCTTGTCCAAACTAAGACTTTTCTACCCTTGTTAACACAACCCGTCTCAGTAGGTATACGCTTACTTTAATCCTTCTTAAGTCCTGACAGCAATGGTTTAGCCACTGCCCTGGAGACGTTTTGAACATCACCTGTATAACCCATTCAGCCCTGATGCCCTACAGCAGGCGATGGGTCGACCATGATAATTCAAGGGTAGTGCCAGATTAACTTGGCGCCGATAGGAAAGTCTCCAGGTGTAGACAACGTACCTGCTGAACTGTTGAAACATGGAGGAGAAGTAACAACGAAGGTACTCACTACACTCTGTCAAAAGATCTCGGCGCCAAGTTAATCTGGCACTACCCTTGAATTATCATGGTCGATCCATCTCCTGCAACTGGTGCATAGTCGTTAGATGACGCCTCCAAAATATGGGAAATACGGCCGTCGGGCTGAATGAGTTAATCCTGCTTATATATACCCAATCAGGAACTATACTGACACATATTTACGCATAAACCTTACGCTCGGCCATGTTGAATGTTCGATAGCTTGATCTTGCAAGACGTTTGATCCGCGCACAGCTTAAATTTGGTCACAGTTTCAGCGTCACGTGATGCAAGTCAGTTGTCACGGGGGTCTGAAAAGGGTATAAAATTATATATATAGCAACTTGTATGTAGGTCATCCCCCGACGGTAGTGACTAAACCGTTGGGCCTTTAAAGCCAACTAAATATGGAAATAAATTAGGTCCACGTTTGGTGATAATTATTCTTAGTGTTGTACTGAAATACGTCCTTTTCAAAAGTTAACTGGAACAAAAGGTCGGGGGGGGGGGGGGTGGTGGGTAAGGGGAGGGGGGGGGGGGCAGAGAGAAGATGAAAAACTACGAGGCTAATGCACTCTACAAACTGTCTGTCTGCCTTGACTTCGCACTCGTTCGCTTTTGGGAGTCCGTTCGTGGCAAACGCAACCTCACTAGCGGGGTTTCATTTCATACACAAACGACTCCTAACAATTATCGAGAGCGAAATCCTGGAGGGACAGCCAGTTGTTACCAAAAGCATTGACAACACTCCAAACAACTCCAAGAGGCATAGATCCTCATGAGCCCGGAGGGCTCATGCGGATCTATGCCTCTTGGAGATGTTTGGTGTGTTTGGTTGCCCGCCGAGACTTCGCTCTCGTTCGTTGTTGGGCGGCGTTCGTCGCAAACACAACCTCACTATTATCTGAAAGCGAAACGAATCGCGCAGCTCTTTCAGGGTCAGCTCAAGTCAGAAGTACGCACTAAAGATAATTGAAGTCTGCTTCTGGTCTATTTACGTCTCTCTTCTTCAGGTCAGTATGTCAGACATCGGAGTTTGAGCCTGTGACTAATGAGGTTCCGTTTGCACCGGACGACTCAACAACAACGAACGAAAGCACGCCACGACCCCGGGCAGATCAGTTACCTCGAGGCGGGGGGAGGGGGGGGGGGGTGTCCAACTTTTTATTTGGGACCTTCAACCTGATACAAAAGGCCTCCGCGACACTACACCTTGCTTCCAGGGGCCGAAAAATCGAAAAGCTGGAGGGACGGGGGGTGGGGGGGGGGGGGGGGTTAGAGGGAGGGATAGGGGAGAGCGGGGTGGGGTGGGAGGGGGGTGTGTTTAGGGGAAGGGATAGGAAGATAGAAAAGCCGCGTGTGTGTTAAGACTCACCACTTGCCAAAATTAATATTGAACAACGGGGGTGGGGGGGGGGGAGGGGGCGGGAGGGAGGTGGGGAGCGGGGATGGGGGTCCAAACGGCCGAAAAAAAGAGACTTTGTTATAGCATTTTAAAAGTTGTTGGGTCGGAGGGGGTGGGGGAGGGCTGAAATCCCCCCCCCCACCCCCCACCCAAACATCTCCAAGAGGCATAGACCCTTAAGGCTCATGAGGGTCTATGCCTCTTGGAGATGTTTGGAGTGTCTATGCTTTTTGCTGGTTTTCCGCATTGACTTCGCTTGCGTTAGTTCTTGGGAGACGTTCGGCGAAAACAGGACCTCTCTATTGATCATGACAATCGTGGTTTTTGAAAACTAGTATGGGTGATCATATTGAAATAGACTCGATGTGACTATGTTTTTCAAACATGGCAGTGATGGTGAAAGCCCTATAGTTTACTTCAGTTCGTTTTACACGTGGATTTATTTTTACTTCAGTTTCCGTGTTTTACACCAGGGGTCAGTTGCATGAGCGAGCTTAGTCCTGCGCCAGCCACTAAGCAAGGTGCGCCGCTATAGCGGCGCACCTTGCTTAGTGGCTGGTGCAGGACTAAGCTCGCTCGTGCAACTGGCGCCTATACTTTTGTCTTTTCCATGTTTCCACGGACTTGACAATCGCCGTCACCGGTTTTGAGCGGTAACTTTGACTGGCTTATTTCTGAAATGTTTCTTCCTTGGTTTCATCTGACAGGAATGGCCTCCCGAGTGTTACGGCTTTTTCAAGTTTAAAAAAAAAAAAATGCATCCTAAAATTTGTAGATTGTCACGTATCTTACTCCGGCGCGGCACGTACGCGACAGAGCCGCGTGAAGCCCTGTTTCCATCTGTTTGTGCCCTAACCCCTTCACTGCCAATGGACGCAGACTGTGTTTCATTTTACCCCAAAGAGTCCGAGACGTCCAAGGAACATCGATACACAGTAGTTTTAGCAAGAGGCATAGATCCTCATGAGCCCCCGCAACTGCGGGGGCTCATGAGGATCTATAGCTCTTGCAGTTGGGTGGTGTTCAGTTGTGTTTTTTTGTGTGTTTGTTTTTTTTTCTCGGCGGTGAAGCGACGTGCGGAATGCTTAGCAAGTCAAGGCCCGAGGACTCGGAGATGCGCCGGCAGGATTTGTTTCAGCACAACTGCACAGTCAGTGTCACCCAAAAGGTCAAGTAGGCAAGGTTTGGAAGTATTTAGGAAAGGTACAAAAATGAAGAAAGACTACAGGAGACAGAAAAGGTTAGCAGTTCACAATATTTCCATTAGACACGTCATCGCAAGGTTGCTGTACAAAATATTTACTCACCTTGGCTTGATTAGCTCATTCGAGACGAACGGCATCCGGATACGCGGTTTAAGCCGCGTATCCGGATGCCGTTCTTCTCGAATGAGTTAAGAAGTGTGAAAGTAAACACATGGTCATGTGTGTCGTAATGCAAAAGTTATCTGCTCCTCTAAGTTATGCATGCAAATGCATACAATATGTAAATGTGTACTTTGGGGTGCGTGTGTGTGTGCCAGTGTGTGTGTGTGTGTGTGTGTGTGTGTGTGTGTGTGTGTGTGTGTGTGTGTGTGTGTGTGTGTGTGTGTGTGTGTGTGTGTGTGTGTGTGTGTGTGTGTGTGTTTTGTGTGTGTTTGTAGGTGCGTGCGTATGTGTGTATGAAAACATACTTTCGGTGTTTTTTTTCATAGGTTGTTGAAGAAAGTATTTGGACTTTTTTGGTGATTGGTGATTGTGATTGAAAATTGGTGATTGTGGTGATTATGTTAAGGGAGGGGCGGGGGAGAGAAACACTTCAATAATTTATTTCATCTATGCCTGATCTGTAATTACGGTATTCATAGGTATAGAAGTGGGGGTAATAGTCTCTGGTTTGGGGCCTCACAACACTGACTAGGCCAAATTAGAATCTGTTGCACGATACAGCAAAACTGCCGTTAACTCATTCAGCCCTGACACAGCACAACAAGACACGGATCGAGCATGATAGTTCAAGGGTGGTGCTAGAATAGCTTGGCGCCTTAGGCGCCAAGCTATTCTGGCACCACCCTTGACAATTGTAATAGTCCTTCAGAGGGCAACTTCAAAATTTGGGGATTTCGGTCTTGGGGCATAATGTGTTGCAAACTGATTTCAAGAGCGCCCTCAAAAAGCTGATCTTGACAATTTTAGGAACAAAAATCTTCAGTACTGACACTATTATTGAGAGAAAGCTTAAGAGCAGGTCAGTGATTGCGCACTGGCAATGAAATAGCTATCAGAACCCTATGCGCGCCCGACCGCAACACAGACTCAGCCGAGTAGTACATGCAGACGCCAACCGGTCACGGCGCCGCCGTCTCAGGACCAGAACTCGGGACTGATGAGCTGACACTGTCAGACTCTCAGACCCGCCTGTACACTGAGACTTACCGCAGGCCACGGCCGAGGGACATAGGGAACATGCTAAGTAATGCCGCGTAAACCCAGGGTAGAGCTCAAGGGCTGTGATGGCGAAAATGATCTGTGTTCCAAAATTTGCTTCTGATCAGATTTCAGAGATTGCTTCTGACGCCAGTTCTGAGAAAGCTTTTGCAAAGTGGTGACTGATGGTGGCGATGAAACGGGGCGTAAGCAGCATTTTTATGCTTTTTCACCTATCACTACTTTCTAACTACTTTAACCCATTCAGCCCTGACGCACTACAGCAGGAGATAGATCCACCTTGATAATTCAAGGATAGTGCCAGATTAGCTTGGCGCCGACAGGCGCCAAGCTAATCTGGCACCGATTCTTTAATTTTCGTGGTCGATCCATCTCCTGCAACAGGTGCAAAGTTGTTAGAAGACGCCTCCAAAATTTGGGAAATACTTGCGTCGGGCTGAATGAGTTAACCTTATCCAGAAGTAAAGAAGTGAGAGTAATATTCTCTGGTTTGTGGCTCACAACACTAGGCCAAAAAGCTGTTGCACGATACAGCAAAATTGTTGACAGTTATCGTTCAAAAGTGATATCAAGAGCGAACTCCGAAAGCTGATCATAACAATTTTAGGAACAAAGTTCTGTAGTACACTATTACTGAGAGAAAGCCCAAGAGCAGGTGATTGCGCACTGGCAATGAAATAGATATCAGAACCCCATATGCGCCCGACCGCAACACAGACTCAGCCGAGTAGTACAGGCAGACGCCATCAGGTAACTGCGCCGTAGTTCTCAGGGCGAGAACTTGGACTACTGGTGAGTTGACACTGTCAGACTCTCAGACCGCCTGTACACTGCGACTCACCGCAGGCCACGGCCCCGGGACATAGGGAACATGCTAACCCATGGTAGAGCTCAATCAAGCGGCCTCCATTACGACTGACGGACAGACGGTGGCTGATTTGACTAGACATAAATGAAACGAAACATTAGCGTTACGTCCCCCCTAACCCCTTCACTGCCAAGGATCGAACTTCAAGAGACATAGATCCTCATGAGCCCCCGCGACTGCGGGGGCTCATGAGGATCTATACCTCTTGCTGATATTAACACACCCACCCACCCCCTTTCCAGCTGATGCAGATTGTGTTTTTGTAACATAACCCGGCTTCGTTAAGTCAACGCCAGAGAGCCCCTGCTTTATTTTTTCCATAATAATTTTCCAGCAAGGAATGGTAACATTCAGTGTGATGTCAGCAAGAAGCGTAGATCCTCATGAGCTCACACCAAGGAGCGTCATGCAAAGTACTTAGTGTCGCCCGGCACCTGGTGAAATGCACTACTGGCGCCAATGCTGAGATTTCAAACGTTGTACTTGTGCAAAAAGAAATAACTGCAATGGCGCCGATAGCGCATTTCACCTAGTAACCGGACGAGGCATACCAAATCAGCCTTAGTAGTGTCGGTCAACAAGATGTACTGATTCCGAGTCTCTACCGCCGAGGAACTGAATCAAACTCCACCTAACTCCAAGAGATATAGATCCTCATCAAGTTAGCCCGCCCCGCGTTTGCTCTGTTTACTACCATAGGTCGTTCGACATCAGAGCGCACAGCATTTTCCGCAAATATCCGTTCGCAAAGAACCATCAAGTTTTTCTATACCAATCTTAGAACAAATATCATTCAGTGCCAGTTGACCTAATACGATTTGCTTTTAAGAAACTCGAACAGTGTGTCAGTTTTGCTGTAGGCCTACAGTCGTAAAAATTGGGATTTCTTTCTCATGAAATGGCTGATCTTTCATCTCCAGATGAGCCCCACGTATTATATGGTATGAGAAAGATCCATTTTCAAGTGAACGAGTAAGTTGACCAAGTTGAAAACCTGAAACAGCGCAAGTGCACACACGAGGTCTGCATGCTTGACCTCGATATTGAAATCTGGCCATTTCCCGACGGGACTCTATTAGGGTATAGAAATTGGCTTGTTTCTTGTCTTTTCGCCAATTGTTTGCGACTGTACAGCAAAATCAATAATCATAAAAGTTCAATAAAAAATAAATAAAAAAATAATAGCAAACAGTAGGTCAACTGGCACTAAATGATGTTTGCACTGAAAGTGATAGAAAAAAGTGTTTGCGGAGATATTTAATTATTATTTGCAAGAGGCATAGATCCTCATGAGCCCCCGCAGCTGCGGGGGCTCATGAGGATCTATACCTCTTGCCGAGACAACATATTTGCTCTGAAAGTGATAGAAAAAAGTGTTTCTTTGCGGAGATATTTAGACAAAACGTTGTGCACTCTCCTATGTCATATATCAAATTGCCTATACCCGTGTCAGGTGACCAGTGACGCAACGATCCGGCGATCATCCCGTGCCGCCGTTGTTGGGAGTCGTTAGTTGCAAACGCCGGCGAGACCTCATTAACCCATAACATCCTGAGGTTCAATTTGTAAAAAGCGCTTAATGTCCTATGAAGGCTACATAACAGATTAGAAGAGAGATCAACCATTTTAGTTCAAGGGTGGTGCCAGAATAGCTTAGCGCCTCAGGCGCCAAGCTATTCTAGGGGCGGATCAGTCACCTCGGAGGGGGGGGGGGTGTTCCAATTTTTGTTTGGGACCTTCAACCGGATACAAAAGGCCTCCCCGACGCTAGACCTTGGGGGCTGAAAAACCGAAAAGGGGGGGGGGGGGGGGGTTGAGGAACGTGGGGGGGGGGGGGGGGAGGGGCGGGGGGTGGGGGGGTGGGCGGGGTAGGAAAACGGCACGTGCGTGTGTTAAGACTCTCACCATTCGCCAAAATATCAAACAACGGGGGGTGGGGGGTTTCCAAACGTCCCAAAAAGGGACGTAGTTATAGCATTTTAAAGAATTCTGGGTCTGGAGGGGGAGGGGGGGGGGGTCCCGAGCCCCTAGGATCCCCCCACCCCCAGATCCGCCCTTGAACTATCCTAGTACAATTTATTTCTAGCAAAAGTGTCACCGTATCAGGATGAAAAAGGTTAATGACACTGCCCACCTGCGCGCGAAAACGCTGAGGCACAGTATGCCGGCTTCATTGTGTGGATTCACAGTAATTGTTTTGAGAAACCACCTTTTCTCAAGACATGTGTGGTCTTAATTAAAAGACAATCGCTGTCTCAGTCAAGAAAAGTACTAAAGACCTGTCAACAAGGACGACATTTAGGTGGTTATACATTTGACTGAGTCACCTCAGTATGAATAGTTTTCAGTGACTGATGGGCTTTCATCGACAGGTGCGTCTCCCAAATAAAGTATTTTTTAACCCATTCAGCACTGACGCACTACAGCAGGAGATGGGTCGACCATGATAATTCAAGGGTAGTGCCAGATTAGCTTGGTGCCTGTCGGCGCCAAGCTAATCTGGCACTACCCTTGAATTATCATGGTCGATCCATCTCCTGCAAGACTGAGGTGCATAGTGTTAGATGACGACTCCAAAATTTGGGAAATACGTGCGTCGGGCTGAATGAGTTAAACTCGTAGTCTCTGATCACTAGTTAGTGCCGAACGGGACTATGCAAACTGGAAATATGCAGTCAGTCAGTCAGTCATTCGGTCATACGAGTGGTCATTCACAGCTTCCGATGCCCTGAACTGGCAAATCGCCAGACTGGACACAAGTTTTTCAGATAAACTAAGTTAACTCATTCAGCCCAGCGCAAGTATCATCCCAACTGAATTTTGGAGGCGTCATCTAACGACTATGCACCTGTTGCAGGAGATGGATCGACCATGATAATTCTTGGGCAGTGCCAGATTAGCTCGGCGCCGACAGGCGCCAAGCTAATTTGGAACTACCCTTGAATTATCATGGCCGGGTGGACCCATCTCACTGTAGTAGTGCGTCAGGGCTGAATGGGTTCATGAAAGTGTGTGTGTGTGTGTGTGTGTGTGTGTGTGTGTGTGTGTGTGTGTGTTCGTGTATGCGTGCGTGTGATTCACCTTTTCGTACCCCTCAGTTCTGATTTTCGGTAGCGGCGGTTTTTTGTCGCGATCATGATCATTCGCGACAAAATCCGCTACAGGGTTTATTTCAGTTTGCTCAATCAATAGTTCAGCTGAAATTCCCCCGACACCGAGGTGATCGGGGAATTTGACTGTTTTAGAGTGCTGCCAGCCACGGACCGGCTCACGGTCGGTCCGCCCCGCCGCCGGGTTGGACTGACTGAAACGGCTAGTCAGCGTATAAGTCAGTGGCCGTGACAGTGAATTTCAGTTGCCGTTATCTGTCTTTTCGTATATCGAACATTTAAAGCGAAGTAGACTGTGTATATGTTTGACATTATCACACCGATATTGAGACAAAACACTGCAATTTCTCATTTTATGAGGTCACGGTTCGCAATGACGATCACTGAGTTTCATGTACATAACTTGACGAAACAAAGATTGTGTGTGTGTGTGTGATTGTGACTTTGACCCTGCTTTCAAAGGGGAGTAACTTCGTAAACATCCGTTACTGCGAACCGTGACCTTGACTTTCTAGCAGGTAGCCAATTTATTTTGACATTTTACAATGTATGTGTTCGATAAACGATAAGATTTAACTGTATACACTGCGCTCTCCACACGCATTTACGTACTTGTATATTATTCTACATTCTGATGATAATTAGCGTTCGTACTCGACGTGTCTTGCTTTTTTTGTGTCTCTGCAAATTATTCTGCCTTTGTTTACGCCATCCAAACACCATACAAACCATAGTGACTGTCATAAATAACGATTAATTTACACACACTTACATGTACATTGAAATTTTTAGGGTGTTCTTTTTATTATTTTTTCATTCTTTCTTTCTTTCTAGGCTTGTGCGGATAGACGCGTGAATAGTTGAACTTGAATACATGTATGTCCGTCTCTTCATTAACACTACCTTCACTCATTCGAGACGAACGGCATCCGGATTCTGTTCGACTCGAATGAGTTAATACAGTGAAAATCTCGTGGTTTTTTCTCAAAGCTGGACTTACTGCAGTTTAGTGAAAAGTTCTATTTTTATTGTATGTGTGTTTGGACAAATTAGGGCAGCATATAGTGAAATTTCTATAGACTGACCTATAGCAGTACTGTTACTGCATGCTGTATACTTGCAGATTTTATCATAAACATGAGTATACATTTTCATCGTTTTTGACTGTGGTGCGTCTGTTTTTTTGCAGACTGGAGAACAGTGTGATCAGATATCACATGCTCATTGGTTCTTCTCAGCTTTCAGCGCTTACAGATTTTGAATGGGTCTTCAAAATGAGATCATTTCCATGTTCTGTAGAAACTGCATGCATGCAAGAAATGTTGGTTTGCATCAGACACAGATTTATTTAGACTGTCAAAATGGCATTGCCATTTCATCAGTGAAATAATGGGACAAAATATGCATGGCCAGTACTTAAGAAATGTGATCCAGTCTCAAAATCACCATGTGGCAGCAATCATGTGGAATAGTTTTGGTGACAGTATGCAATCAGAAAAGCCATGGTAAAAGACCTGATACAAGAGGGATGAAAACATAAAGAGACAGTTAATTGTCCCTTTCTCATACATCATAAGGAACGTAAATAACAAAATGTTGATCATGGACCAGCATGTGTGGTTATCAGAGAGAAGACTTCACATGTGGATGGCTGTGCATTGTGAAATATAAACAGAATTATAAAAATGGAGTCGGATATAACGGAACAAGGACCGTGTCCAGAAACAGAACTTCATTTATCAGAAACTGAGCATCCAGACACAGATCAGTCCTTTGAGTTAGATGACAACTCCAGTCACAGCACTGAGGGAGGGATTTCCAACACAGACTTTGAACATTCAGTTAACCCCCTTGTCCTAGCATCCACCAGTACTATTTGCAATACCGGTGGGTGCATGCACAAGGAAGTTAATGATAACACTGGTGAAACAGAACTGCTCAAAACACATTCCTTGGACATTGAGGCCGCAACAGACACATTCGGACTGAAAAAGAAACAATGTCCACTCCTTTTTGACATGCTGAAGACTGCAGCTCCGAGTCTCGCAGAATATTTTGAAGAAAATGTTGCCGATTTGCCTTTGCAAATTAAACCTGAAAAGAGATATATACTGAAGACCTCTACCATTAGTTCAACTTTTGCTCTCTCAGCTGACCCTAGGTCTCAGTCTGATAGTGACAACATAGGCACCGATGATATACCAATCATGTATGCTTCTACCAGTAAAACTGACAGCATGAAGAAACCAGAATCAGTTAGTGACTTGGATGAAAGGCACAGTCGTGGGTACATGGTGGTTTATCCGCAAGACCTGTGTCAGGACTTTGGTGCGACTGATGCATCGCAAGCTGAAGATGAAGAGTGTGAAGATCAGTTTATCCCAAAGACTTCTGGGAAAAATAATTCAACTGGTGATGGTCAGTCATCAGAGGAGATGGAGGAAACAACCGAGCCTGCAACCATTGGCACCAGTAATGTCTTTCCTGGAAGGAAATACTATGTATGTATTGTAAAGAGGTCAACTTTGCCTTAACCCATATCATACTGAGGCTGAAAGCTTCAAATTTGTATACTGCCATATACACTGTCCCGGCCCCAGTAGCTGGATTCGCAATCCAGGGAAAAATAGATGGGCTTGTTCCATAGCGTGTCCATTGAAAGGTCCTGGTAAATCAAAGTGGCACAGTTGCAGTGTGCCTGAATTAATCAGTATTCAGGTCATACTCCATAGGCAATAGATTTCCCTGTTTCCATAACCCGCCCGCCAGTAATGTCTTTCCTGGAAGAAAATACTATGTATGTATTGTAAAGAGGTCAACTTTGCCTTAACCCATATCATACTGAGGCTGAAAGCTTCAAATTTGTATACTGCCATATACACTGTCCCGGCCCCGGTAGCTGGATTCGCAGTCCAGGAAAAAATAGACGGGCTTGTTCCATAGCGTGTTCGTTGAAAGGTCCTGGTAAATCAAAGTGGCACAGTTGCAGTGCGCCTGAATTAATCAGTATTCAGATCGTACTCCATAGGCAATAGATTTCCCTGTTCCCATAACCCACCCACCAGAGCTGTCCATTATCACTTCGGTGCTGTGGATGTTAAACCCCAAACTAACCAACCAACCATATGCAAGCTACATTATAGTACTTACAGATAAGGATATAGACCAATGGCTTTAATTCAAGGGTGGTGCCAGAATAGCTTGGCGCCTAGAGACGCCAAGCTATTCTGGCACTTCCCTTGAACAATTTTAGTCAAACTTATTTCACACACTGGTGTATTCCGACTGATAAGGGTTAACCCCTTTTGCATTCACTAATCAGTACTGAGTAGATTTATGCTGGGTAGACTTGCACTTGTTTAGTCTTAGTTAATGTGCCCCTGCTTTATGCTGCCACCAGTACAGTACGGTGGCTGTGTGCACAAGGTGGGTATTTAAGTATAATCCTACCAAGCACAAATCCAGCACTGAATCGATTCATCTTCAAAGACTGTTGTGATTTCACCCATTTTTGTGAGACTGCATTATTCATGATCATATTATTGTAGTGCTGAAGTTACATTTACTTGTGAAGAAAAAGCAGGTGGTATGCAAAAAGTCCTGGGGCCAATATCAGGCTTAGCTGGCCCACACCCATCTGAGCGCATGCCAGCTAAGGCTGACATCAGCCCGAGGACCTTTTGAGTTTTGCTCGCTGGGTATCCCCGTGGACGCCAGTTTGCTGAAGTGTGTTATAATGAAGCTGACCTGTAATGTGAACCGTTTCACTCAGGACAGAAACCAAAAATGCTGAATGCCAGTGCTAATAAGTTAGGAAAACTACCAAATACATAGGTAAGAGCACTGTCAGGGGAGAAGACTGTGCATTAACCCATTGCATCCTGAAGCTGATTTTTGGCTCACGTGCGAAGCAAAAGTGAGTATGTTCTGGGTCAGTAGTCGTCCGTCTGCCGTCGTCTGTGGTAAAAAATTAAATGTTGGCATTTTGTCAGAGACTATTCAAACCACAGTCTTAAAACTTGGCCCAAGTATACTTTGTGGCAAGACCTTTCTAAACATACCAATTTGAGTGACCTCTGTCAGAGAGGATCAGGAAATATATTTTTTTTTTTAAATAGCTATATTTTGACATAATTTATTTTTTATCAAATACTATTCACAACTTCAAACCCAAACTTGGTGCAAAGATACCTGATAGTAAGACCTTTCTATGCATACTAATTTGGTTGATCCCTCGGAAAGGCCAAGGGTCACAAGAGCCCAGGAAATAGGTAAAACAAAAAATAACCATATCTTGACCAAAGATGTTTTTTTCTCAATTACTATTCACAACTTCAGACCCAAACTTGGTACAAAGATACCTGATAGTAACACCTTTTTATGCATACTAATTTGGCTGGTCCCCCAGAAAGGTCAAGGGTCACAAGAGCTCAGGAAATAGGTCCAGAATAGCCATATTTTGACAAAATGTTTTTTTTCTCAAATGCTATTCACAACTTCAAACCAAAACTTGCTACAGAGATACCTGATGGTAAAACCTATCTATGCATACTAATTTGGATGACCCATCAGAAAGGTCAAGGGTCACAAGAGCTCAGGAAATAGGTAAAAAATAGACATATTTTGACAAGAAATGTTTCTTTCTCAATTACTATTCACAACTTCAAACACAAACTTGGTACAGAGATACCTGATGGTAAGACCTATCTATACATACTAATTTGGATGACCCCTCAGAAAAGGTCAAGGTCACAAGAGGTCGACAAATATGTATAAAATGCCAATTTTTTAAAAATAGAATTGTAGTTATTATCAACATTTTTGCAAACTTTTCAATCAAATTTGGCACATAGGTAGCTGATGATAAGATCTTCCTATGTATACTAATTTAGTCAACTCATCACAAAGGTCAGGGTTTCACAGATGTGTGAAACTGATTAAATTTGGAGAAAACTTGGATTTTGTTGGTGCAGAAGCCATCCCTTTACTTATTGTCTCACGTGTGGATTTTAATCGGTCATACACATGAGCCATAACAGCTTTGCCTTTCTTGGTTTTTTTTAAATTGCTTATTATCCTATGAAGGCCTCACGACAGATTAGGATATAGATCAACCATTTTAGTTTAAGGGTGGTGCCAGAAGTACTTGGTGCCTCAGACACCTTGAACTATCACAATCAAATGTATTTTAAGCAGTAGTGTATCAAGATGAAAACAGTTAATATGTGTAGGTTAATGGGTAGGTAGAAGTTCCTTCATGTATGCTGATGGTGTGTTTCCTAGACCAAAACAGCTGTTTATATTATTTATCTGAACCACTACTAGAGGGATTTAACTTAGGTCTGAATTCCCATGCATCAAAGGGCTGGAAATCCAGTGAATATGTAGATAATTATCCCTATATGTCATCTTTCATGGGACTTCTGCATTCGCTGCTGCCAGTCACCTACTTAGCACCCTCTCTCCTTCCTATTGTTCGATTGTGCTTTAACCAACTATATATATATATAATTATTTCAGTTTAACCAACTATATATATAATCATTTCAGTAATGCACAGCATTCTCCCCTGACAGTGCTTTTACTTAGTTATGTTTTCCTTGGGTATTTTTAATGTTTATCCTCTTTCTGACAGCTTTCAAACTTGTGGGCTTAAATCTTGGTGCTCACTGTACTATCCCCCTTTTGCAAGCATCCATGCGGTGGACAGTACTGGTGTCTTGTGAGAGGTGCATGTTGCGTGGTGTCCTAAACGATTGGAATTCATGTATATGTTTTATATATAACTTCAGTTGATCATAGTTGCACCAGGTTTACTTTCACTATGTACCATCTTCACTTATTGAGCCCAGCACAGTGCTGCAGGAGATAGGACAACCCTGCTAATTGAAGGGTGGTGCCAGAATAGCTTGGCGCCTCAAGGTGCCAAGCTACTCTGGCATCACCCTTGAATTTCAGTAGTCATCCCATTTCAGAGCTGATGTGAAGTCTTTCAAGTTCCACTCTCAAACTTCTGATTTTTTTATTTTGGCACAGTGTCTTAAAGGGTCGGGTCCCAAAGGTATACCTTGGGGTTGCAGCCGAAGAGCAGGCAGTGTTATGCATTCACGCAGATGGTTTACCATTCAAATGACTCATGGGGACTGCGCATGTGTTTATATAGGCAGGCCATCGGTTTAAGCCCTTAAGCACCAAAGTGCCAGTTGTGCTGTTCTGGCAACACCCTAGAACTTCCAGCCGTTTAAATCTCTAAATCTTTAGAGGCACCTCTCAGCATGCAATAACCTCCTTGTGCATGCAGCCGCTGATATTGTATGCATTAACCCTTTTGGTTAGTAGCAACTGTTGTCACGATGATTCCTGTAGTCTCTGCCGACAGCCCAAGGATTAACCCCTTATACATGCATACTGTACTGTAAACATTAACACATTCAAGATGTGCTGCATCCGGATACGTGGCTTTATGCCACGTATCCGGATGTGGCACGTCTCAAATGAGTTAACCTTCTTATGCATGCACATAATCGGAACCAGTGACAGCAATGAGGTTAATTAGTTTCCTCTGTTTTGCCCAGGGGTATCCACTGTCTTCCATGCTCACCAAACGAGATGGCAGGCAGACGTCAACTGTGATGGCAGGATCATCAACTAAGGTGGCTGGATCATCAACCATAATGGCTGGATTGTCCAGTAGTGAAACAAAGGTGTTTCCTTTTCCGTCCCCTGGTCAGCTTGGGCGCGAAGACATGCCATACATTTGCCGTGTGTGTCTTGCAACATTTGTCGAGGAACACAGTCTGAGAATACACTGTTTGAGAATGCATGGCAGCTACTCATCGGTCAACCTGAGTCGTTCAATCGAGGCTGTGTTGAAAAAGGCTTCCAAAAAAGACTCCCAAAAGGGCTCGGAAACTAAGGCCAAGTCAGACAAAAAACGAGCTTTAGATCTGAAAGCTTGCCAGCTGTACCACCTTTTAAAACCACAGAGCAAAGAGATTGTGAAAAATTTTAAGTGCGATCAGTGTGGTGCTGCATTTACCAGGTCTGGCCATTTGCGCAACCATAAAAGGACTCACAGTGGTGATAAACCCTATATGTGTTCAGAATGTAGTGCTTGTTTCACAACATCTACAGGTCTGCGCACACACATGTGGACTCACACAAATGAAAGGCCTTTTATTTGTAAGGAATGTGGCTCAACTTTTACACAGTCCGGTGATTTAAAGCGACACATGAGGACTCATACCGGTGACAGGCCATATGGATGTGCAGTGTGTGGGTCGACTTTTGTGGAGTCCAGTCACTTAAAGGCCCACATAAGGATTCACACGGGAGACAGGCCATATGTGTGCAAGACATGTGGTGCTAGCTTCACTCAATCCAGCAATTTAAAGGGACACATGGCGATCCACACTGAGCGAGAGAGAAGCTTTGTGTGCAAGCAGTGCGGTGCAGCGTTCACCAAATTTTGCATTCTGAAGCGCCACATGTTGACTCATACAGGTGACAAGCCACACGTGTGTTACCAGTGCTGTGCAGCTTTCTTGCGCTTGGAACACTTGAGACGGCACATGAAGCGTCATGAAAATGACGTGAGTCCCACGCTTGTGAAAAAGTAGGCCTGCTTTCATCAGGATCAACAGTTCGATGTCCAAGTGTTTAGTTACGCCCATGTGCATGCAGCCATTGGTACTGTCAACCGTGTGGATGTCTGCATGCATAAGGGAGTCCCAAAAAAAAAATTAAGAAACATGCTTTCTAGTTTCATTTTTTGGTCTGGAATTTTAATTCATTTTACATGCTTAGCCATCACCTTTTTGGTCTGGATTGTGCATGCAAAAGGACATTCTTTTCACAGCAAGCAGCATGAGAATGCTGTCCCCAGTAAGCAAAGATCCTCAGGCCCACGACGGCTGCAGTGGACCCGCGCATGGCTGTGTGCAAGCCCACTGCAGCCGTTTAGGGCCCAAAGACGTTTTGCTACTGGGGTCAGTCCTACATTTGTAAGAAAATATATGTGGGCCTGCTGTCGTCAGGAACAGCGGTTTGATGTCCAAACCGACCAGCTTCAGCCCCTTGTGCTTGCAGCCATGGGTACTGTAAACAGTGCTGGTGGCTGCATGCACAAGGGAACAAGAAGTGACATGAAAATGATATCAGTCTTTCGCTATAGTGTGGGCCTCCTTTCTTCGAGACTGGCAGTGTGATATATCCAAATGGACAAGCTTTAGCCCTGTTGCACTACAGCATTAGATGGATAGACCATAATGATTCAAGGGTAGTGCCGGATCAGCTTGGCGCCATGAGGCGCCAAGCTGATCTGGCACTACTCTTGAATTATTGTGCTCAGTCTGTCTCCTGCAACTGGTGTGGTCGTTCTGTGACGCCTGCAACATTTGGGAAATGCTGCCTTGGGGTTAAATGGGTCAACCCTTTGGCTGTCGGTAGCGGTTTTTGTCGCAATGACTCCCGCATGAATCATCCCGACAAAAAGCATTATCGACGGTCAAAGGGTTTATTATAAGTCCCTTGGAGCCACAATACCATTACAATGCAGGTTGATGCATGTACAGCGAGGTTCGTTTTCAAGTTCCTGAATATTGTTTAAATTTTATTTCCATTGTTTGACCCCCTTGTGCATGCTGCAAATGATATTGTGAACAGTATCGGTGGATGCATGCACAAAGGGGTTAAAACTGCGCACATATTTGCATTCCAATAGTGTTGTTAATGTATAAGCGACTGTCTCCATTAACCCTTTTACCCCCATGGGTGCATTTCCCAAATTTTGGAAGTGTTACTTAATGACTATGTACCAGTTGCAGGAAGTGGATTGACCATGATAATTCAAGGGTAGTGCCAGATTAGCTTGGCGCCTGAAGGCGCCAAGCTAATCTGGCACTACCCTTGAATTATCATGGTCAATCCATCTCCTGCTGTAAGGTGTTGGGGCTAAAAGAGTTAATGGTAGCTGTAGTTTTTTAAACAAGAAGGCAGTGTGTAGTGATTATTGTTTAGTTGAGGCTTTACTAAAAATGTGTTTACTTGTATCTTAATTTATGTCTGTGATATTAAATGGCTGATTGTGGTTTGCTTATATCAGCCTTTACTATGGTCTTTATTTACATTATGTCAACTGTTTGTTTGTTTTAAGAACTATACATGTATATACAATTTTATAAAATATTAGAGGTTTATTAGATGAAAGAATTAATGATACATATTATATCCATATATAATACTTATTAGGTTTATTTTGTACAATTTTTAGATATTAACCCTCTTGGGTATGCAGCTCATGGTACTATGCACAGAGCCAGTGGCTGCATTGCTGAAAGTGTTAATCATTTATGTTTTGTTAGCCCTGTGTTCTTTATGTCTATTTTTGGTCATATTTACATGTGTTCCTTATGCTAATGTTGGTCAGTGAACCATCGTGTCAGACACAATTCGAGTCACTGGCAGTTCTTCTTCCTCGATCGCTTCCTTTAGACATCCACGCCTGTGACCCTCGTGAATGCTGCTGTCCTCTTCAGGTCTGCAAGGTCGCCATCTAAGGGTGTCTCGTCCGGCCATGCGGTACATCTCAGAACATCCTGAAGTGGGCAGTCCTGGAGCAAATGGGCAGTCATTGGGGCAGTGTCACAGGGGCACATCTCCGTCTGACCAATTTTCATCTTGTTGTTAAGATGTGCTCTCAGCCTGTTGTGTCCTGTCTGCAGTCTAAACAGGATGACTTGGTCTGCTCTGGGAAGATGGTGGTAGCTGTCCAACTTCTTGTGATTGGGATGCTGCTGGAGCCATTTCCTTTCAGTAAGGGTCTTGATGATGGACTTTTCATCTTGGTATGAGACCCGTTTGTCTTCCTGATCCAGCTGTCCTCCTTCTGTGGCAAGTAGGTCAGCTGTTTCGTTGCCGTGGACTTCACAGTGGGCAGGAATCCACTGGAGTGTGAGGTCTACTTGTGTGTTCAGCTGAGACAGAGCGGAGATGAGCTCATTTAGTTCCTTCTTGGGGTTCCGCAGGGCCTGGAGCACAGAGAGCACGGCTGTTCAGTTCTCCTACAAACGAACACATTTAGTTGGGGAGTGCCGCGCTATCTTATCAGGTGGCCGGGTGACCTAGTTACCGCGCATTCCGGAGGGCATCTGGTACCGCCTTCTTTACGCTTACTATTTAATGTGGGCAGAGTGCCAAATTTGTGCTCGCTTTAAAGCTTTACTGTGCTTTCAAAATACTTTTGTTTTGATTCTCAATGAGTGATATGTGTTAGTGTAACATAGTGCTACAAGTAAGTGTTTTTCTTTTCCTGGATAGATTTACCTGTGATTTGTTATAGAACGTTTTATAGACCAGCATATGAGTGTATTTCGCAGACGTTTAAAATGGAGTCTGACACACAACATTCCTATTCAAACCACATGGCACGATTGAGTAGTTTGTGCAGGATTTGTGCAGAGCGAGTAACAAGGCAAAAGAAAGACAGACTTAAACACTTTAAACTGTGTGTTGACTATGTAGACGATCTTTCTGCTTTTCATGGTATTGACGTATATACAGATGAAGAAGACAAACATCCGAAAGGAATGTGTAGAAAGTGTTATTTGAAACTCATATCATGCAAACGTGCACACTCATCTACCGTAACAACCACTGTCAGTCACGCTGCAGAGGATATTCAAAGATCCACATACATCTGGACAAAATTTGACCCCACAATGTCAGAAAGTGAATGCCGCGCATGTAATCATTTTGTGTTACAATGTAAAGGTGGCCGGCCAAAGAAATCAAAAGTGGGTGCACCAAAACGAAATGTGTCAGAAATTTCTGCTGAGGTGACTCAGTTTGATTGCAGCATTATAGCCGATGACCAGACAGGTCCGTCGACATCAACGCCAGCAAAACAACAGAAAATAGCCGACATATTGCCTCAGGTGTCTCCAGTCATAATATTCAAAACGCCCCCAAAACCCGCAGTCAGAGACATCGCCACATCACCATTTCATCAGCAGAAACAACTGAGACAACCTCATCACATCCAGACACCTCTGACCTGTGTCGAAGAAGTCTATCTTACCCAGCTGGCTAAAGCAAAAATGCAAGAATCCGATGACAAAATGACCGTCAAATGCAAGACAGGAGGTCAGCCCGTTGTACTGAAAAAGATTCCACAGCCAAGAAAATCGTCAGGGGTAGCAAATTCCCCTCTGAGGAAAAAACGATCAGGAATACTTCACAAAATGAGGCAAAGTGTTTCTGGAGGAAATGCCGACGATTCTTTCACACAACAGAGTTCGGAGCTTAAAATTAAAACGAAAGAAGCCAGAGAACAAATCCTGAAAGCGGCAGGTTGTCACCAAGCATCTTTGACCAGCCTACAAGGATCTGCCTTTCGAACCCAAACAGGACTAAGCTGGTCTCAGTACCGAACTCAGAAAAGATTTCTGAAAACAGTTGGAGTCCAATTTGAGATTGAAAGAAAGGAACGTCAAGAGCAGAAAACGGTCATGTTTGGAGAAGTAGAAACCGAACAAATAAATCTTGTTTTCGTCAATGAAGAAACACGAGAAGAAAAGCTGACGACAGTTGGAAAGATTAAAAATGTTCCGAACTTGGTCACAAATCTTTTGGATGGATACGACAAAGCAGGAAAGTTGACCTGGCATGACAACACCATCCCTGAAGATGAGGTGTGGGTGAAATTGGGCGGGGACCATGGCGGCGGATCATTCAAACTAACACTACAGATTGCAAACATTAGAAACCCAAACTCAAAGAATAGCACATGTCTTCTACTCATCGTCGATTGCAAAGACAGTCCTGATAACCTCCGCAGACTGCTAAAGCCGTACAAAGACCAGCTCAAGACGTTGCAGACAATGACATGGAGAAACAAGAAGATTCGTCTTTTCCTGTATGGCGACTATGATTTTCTTTTAAAACTGTACGGGATTTCGGGCGCACAGAGCACCCATCCATGCCTTTACTGTCAAGCGTCTAAAGCACAGATTCAAGCTCCACCCCAGTTCCTTGAAGGAAACATCCCAAAGCGAAGCGTTGCTAACATCAGGAGTGACAACAGAAAATACAGGCGTTCAAAACATAAAGTCGCTAAACTGCATAACAACGCAATTCGACGACCGATTGTTGATATTGAGCATGACTATGTTGCGCCGCCGTATCTGCACATACTGCTTGGAATCACAAAGAAACATCACGATTTGCTCGAAAGTGACTGTCATTCTTTAGATAAAATAATCGGCAAGTCACTAGCTGAAAGTGACAGTGCCAGAGATAAAACAGCAGACTGCAGCCCGGCATTCAACGATTACGTGCAACAGATCAAACAAATTGAAAACCACGAAACAGAAAAGCGAGATCTCGAAACCCAACTTGTATTTCTCAATGATGAACCAGTCAGCGACGATGAAACACCACTAGCTGAATTGCAGGCTAGATACAGTGAACTCCAGGATGAAATATTTGCAAAAGAAGACAAAATCGAAGAGATGAAATCTAAACTCCACTTGCCGCTCTTGTCAGGACCTGTAATGCCACTTTGATGCCGTGGCATGTTACCGGGAGAGTAAAATATGTAAACAAGCTTATCATGGTCGCTCATTTATTGGCAATCATTGCCACAAGTACATGCAAGCAGATACCATCAGCCTTCTGTCTGAGAGCGTTGTTAGCAAAACAGCAGATCTTGTTGGTGAATGTAATATCAAAAGGAGAGCCGCAGAGATAAGCCGCAAGTTCAAAACTCTAAACACCCTGTACTCAAACATACATGCCAATATTTCCCACTCACGACCTGTGAAGGAAGAAGACATCGACATTCTTGACAGAGACATCAAGCAATACATGTCATTTTACCGCAGAGAGTTTGTACGCACGCGAATCACACCTAAACAACATCTCTTGGAACATCATTGTCTGCCATTCATTCGTAAATACGGTTTTGGACTTGCACTGCATGGTGAGCAAGGAGGGGAAGAAACGCATGCAGTCATCAATCGACTCAAGCGAAGAGCATGGGGGATGAAAAATGAACAAGAAAAAATTCGTGTCATCATGACAGAACACATGTCAACAGTTTCACCAATCTTCAAAGGTCTTGTAGAGTCACCGGTACCAAGTACACACAAAACAAAAAGTCTCTCTGTGAAATAAACTGTCTTGAGACTGATACATTTTTGCCAGAAGTGTTCTGTGTTCATCTGATTTACGCCTAGTCAAAATAGCCATTTGATCACCATTAGGAGTGTTTATTATTTTCACTGTGGGTGTCCCATCCGACTGATTTGTAGATTTAGTAAAGTGGATTGCGCTTCCGATTTTGTTTTTAATTTAGTAGAATGATATAGACAAATCACCTATACAAAGTGTGCAACTGACTCTGCCGCTAACCCTGTATATGAACTTTGAATTATTGGGAACATTTTCACTTCCTCCGAAATCAACTACGTGTGGAGATTACGTTGACCCAAGAACTTTCCGTCTGTCTAACACTGGATTACCGCTGACGCATCATCCCATTTCAGGACCTACTGAGATCGCAAGGTAAATCTATCTGACATTTTGAGTAGTGCATAGCGTAGTGGCTGAATATGAAGATCGCTGGCCTGAACCATTATTTTCGCAAAAGTACTTTGCATGAGTTAGAACAGTTGAAAGACGTGTCATTTGCAACAGATTTGCATTGTCTTCACGGTAAACTGCGCGCCGGTTGCCTGTCTTCTAGTCCGTTGCATGCATTGCTCATCTTCATTTTCCTAAGCATGTTTAGTGTCTAAAGAAAGCTTATTTTCTTAGCTTTTAAGTGTATGTCTTAAATACAACATACGTTCAGTACAGCTTAAACAACATGCCGTAAATGACCGGTGCCATTAAAATGTATCCCGTGTGGCACACAGTCAGCGCTGAGCGTGTACACACATAGCGTGCTCGAGTAAAACAGTGACAGGAATAGCGCGACTATAGTTGCACAGCCGTAACAGATTGCGCTCAGCTCTGCGCTGTCAGCGGGCGGTATTCAAGGAGCTTACACACTGCGTGGCTCCTTATCTTGCGGCGCCGCACGCGCGCGCGCCTCAAAACTAAATAGGAGGCCTTGAACAGCCGTGAGAGGGCATCTGTGAAGATGACAATATTCTGGTGTGCTTTTGGGAGGTTATTGCTGATTTCTGTTACTGCTTTTTTTAGGGCTTCAGCCTCCGCTTTGTAGTTGGTGGAGTATTTTCCAGTGGCTATTGCGTGTGTGATGGTCTCTTCTCTGTACTTCACATACACTCCTCCCCCTCCGTCTCTGGTTGCTTCAGTGGCTGACCCATCTGTATACGCGTGGGTCCACTGCTCCTGTGGGTAGTTGGACTGGATGAACTCAAGGGGGAGTGATTTCCGTTCCTGGTCAGGCTGTGAGCCTTTCTTTCCCACTCCTGGGATACTGTCTCAGAGAGTTGGAAGCTTGGCCCTTTCCCAGGCGGGCGTGGACAGAGTTGGTGGGATGGGTGTTCTAATAGTTGATCTAATAGTTCTGGGTCTCTTCTTTCAAGGAACTGGCAGAGAAAGGGTTTATCAGTAACTATTTAGGTTTCTTAGTTTCTGATGATAAGACCTTTCTATGCATACTAATTTTGTTGACCCCTCAGAAAGATTAAGGGTAAGAGAAGGTTGACAGAAGTGTAAATGCGTACATTTCCAGAAAACGTGAATTTCACATGTACAAAGGCCAATCCTGTATTTATGTGAGGACACTTGAAAACTTGCTCATTTCAGTGTCCTGTCGGAAAGGGCAGGGTCTCAAAGGTCAGATTAATTGTCATGCATATGAGCCTAAAGGGCTTTGCTATTCTTGTTTTATGTCTATTATAATATATAATGGACAAATTTTGTAATTGTAATGATTTACTACTACTTCTTTTTTCTTTTTTTTTTGTTCGTTGTAAACTCGGGTTCAATAAATTAGCATGAAGATGCAGCATCTCTAGCATATGACTTTAGCTGGACTGCATTTTTAACAAGCAGATAAGATACATATATATACATTCAGTGGTTGTTTTTTGTTTCTTCACAAGCAGCGCAGGTACGTCGGGAGGACGTCTTGTTTCTCTCAAGACATTAAGCAACATGCAGTCAGTATTGGCATGCTGTGCTGTGCAACGCTCTTGAAGATAACACTTAACACATTCTACCCCAGGACCGAAATCCCCAAATTTTGAAGTCATCCTTTGAAGGACTGTTTTACAATTCTAGAGACAGATCGAGCATGATAGTTCAAGGGTGCCGTCAGAATAGCTTGGCGCCTATGGGTGCCAAGCTATTTTTGCACCACCCTTGAACTATCATGCTCGATCCATGTCTTGCTGTGTGTATTGGGGCTGAATGAGTTAACAAAATGTGAAGGGACCCTAATTTGTTTGTTGTTACATGTATATTGAAGTTTATTATAAGGGAAGTAATACATGTACCGTTGTGTGTGTGTGTTCGTTTGTGAGTTCAAGTGTCAATGTGTGCCTGCAAACATATTTCAAAAAGTATCTGCTTATGCTGCTAAACACATGCATGCATGTGTGTTAATGCAAGTGTGTTTACGGGCATAACCAGATATTTTTTAAAGAGAGGTCCATGTTGATTTCCATGGAGTTATAGCTCATTGACATGTTATGAATTTGTCAATCAGGATTCAAGGGGGATCCCTCCTGTGGGATTTACACCCACACCTGGCATTTAAATTCTCACCCACAAAAACTGTTGCAGAATGGTGGATGCCTTGACATTTTTGCCATGTGCGACTTCTTATCTCTTTGTCGAGTTATCTTTTCCCATTGGCGAATTACGTGTAACTCCAAAGAATTGCCAAGTTGAATCTTAACAGTAGGCAAGATGGCACATTGGCAAGTTGACCGTTGTAACGCACGCAGACTTTTAATCGGTTGCACGCACAGACTCGCAACGCAATGGGCACATGCACAACAATGCTAACTCTCAGACGGACACATTCCTGCAGTATAAACGCAAACCATCATTTTTTTTTTTTCTCTGTGGCTCCGTTTATCCTAATTAACAAAATGTAAACTCGAAAATCCTCTTCACTAGATACACAATTCTCAACACTAACACATCACCCTTACATCCACACACAATATAGTAAAAGCCAGGTTAGGTAAACTGTCCTCTTTATCCAACCTGCTCAACATGTGTTATCGCACTGTATCGTTTGCACATTTCTCCACATCTAGGCGTGTAGTTTTTTGCGTCATGCGTTCCTGAAGCAGTCCCACGTTCCCCGAACTGTGGACATCCTCTCGACTCACTCCTCTAGCGCAGCCTTTGTTGACTTTGATGTCTTGGCACCAAGCCTCTCGCTACCCGAGCGGTGAATGTCCTCACGACACGTTCCTCCAGCGGCAGCCTCTGGTGACCTTGACGTCTCTGTGTCATGTTGGTCGCTCCACACAAGAACTCTGTACAATAAAGTTCTAATGTCATAACACTTGCTTAACACACATATTGGAGGATATGAGGTACATTACGTAACTTGATTGATACAAGTAAATCTACACGTTCATTCACACACTCATGCTTCATAAAAAAGACTAGATTCACAACACACCATAACTCAGTCACTACACTGAAACAGACTATAACATGACGCATGCGCCATACATTGGTTTGTACATAGGAAAAGATAATACTTAACCCAACCACGTACTACCTTCATAAACGACTTAGGAATACACACCTCGCATTCCTTAGTTATCCATCTCAGTAAATAACTACATAGGAAAATCACCGGTTATCTCAACAAATTCCAAACCGCCATAACTGAACCAAATCAACGCTACACAACCGAACTAAATCTTACGCATACTACCTTTAACTCGGTAGCTGTCGATAATACATAATAAAACTTATCTGAAATCTAGGTTTCATAGTCTTGTAATACGGCTAGCATATCCACATACGTCAGCACTCAATGACAGAATAGCCCATATTGATTACTCTAGAGCTCTGATAGACTGAGCTCTCCCTAAAACTCCGTGCAAATCGCTGCAATCCTGAATGCACAAACTACTGGTTACACCTGAAAAACAGCTGACACGACCGTACAATGCAGAAGCCCTGTGTGAACTCTATGCGTGTGCATAGAGCTTCATCACAACTGTGAAAGCGACCTTCTGCTCATGACACTTGGGTTGAGACTGAATGATTTGGATGTCTTTCTGCACATTCAGCAGATGAAAACAGACATAAACAAAAGGAACTAACTAGGCTACACTGGATATCAACTGAAACACCTTGTCTTCTCTTAATCGCGCAGGCGTCATTCCAGTGCGCAAAAGGCCATCGGCCTGATGGCCTTTGCGAACTGGGGTAGTACCAGTCCATCTTTTTACCCAAATGATATGCAAATAAACCCAAATGATGCTGTCAGTTTTCTGTATGTGTGTCTGGCGTCAGACTGTCGGGCAGTCGGTATGTATCTGTTTGCATGCGTTCATCTCAGTGGTAAGGGGGTGTGGTTTGTGGACATCGAAGTCATGCAGTGTGCTTGTGTGTCAGCATGTGCGTGTGCACGCGCAGGTGCCTTTGCAACCTTCAGCATAGCGATGAGTCCCCACAGTCATGGTGGCTCATGAAGATCTATGTCCCTTGCAAGAAAACAATTTGTATCAATGTTCCTTGGGCAGTTGTGGCTTTTGGTCTTTGAAGTAAAGATTTCAGAAGCAAAATCTGCATCCACTTTCAGTGAAGGGGTCAGCGGCATTTATCAGATGCTTTGCAAGATACATGCTTGGCCAGTTGATGCCTTGTCTAAAGAAATAGGCTTTCCTTTCATACTTTAGTTTTAATACATACTAAACTACTTCTGTGGTGTTGTGTGTATAAAAGCAAAAGTATGACAGGAAAGCATATTATTTTTTTTTGGACAAAGTATCAGCGGACTTGTGCTTCAATTTACAGTTGTGTATTAACATTGAGCTTTACTTCAGTGTGTAGGAGATTTATTGACCGTGATATTTTCCGGTATAGATGTTCTTGGGATGTCTAACATTAATGTGTCAGAAAAGGATGGCTTGACAGTTCAAGTGTTGTCAGAATATTGTTCATGGACCATCATGACTGATATGTCTCTGGCAACTGGTACTCATATGTATGTGAACACCGCCAATTTTGAAATTATTTCAAATTATTTAGAAACATGTAGACGTGCACAAAAACTACATTTACGTGAGTGATGGTCTTCAATCCTGGAGACTGATTCAGCTTTTTCAAAACCCATCAAGCTGAATTTTGGCTTTTTTGGTTGAGACAAAATAGCCCTTCAGCCAGCTGTTCCATCTGCAAGAGGCATAAATTCTCCGCAGGGCTCATGAGAATTTATGCCTCTTGCTGGCCATGGATCATGGGGCATAGACCGTTTTCCTTCATTTCAGTTTTTCGCTCTATCACCCATGAAATTATCTGCTTCCCAGTGCACAATAACGAGCCAGGTTTGAAAATAGGTGCTGTCGATTATTATTTTGTGCCACCATTGACTGAACACATTCAGTCTGAGGAACACCAACGAATACTGTGAACAGCAGACACATGATCATGAACTTTGACAGATTTGAGGGATTCATGTTGAGCGTAGGGGAATTTTAAAAAGTAAAAGTGGAAATAAAGGGTTAAATGTTCATGATATCTCCCTTATAGATCTTCTTGTTATGTCTAATAATAATGTGTCAGAAAAGGACTAACTAAACTTAAATACTTGGTAAGTTTAAATGAAAGAATTTTCTGGCCGTTCTCATTATCTACTTAGAAGAGTTTCCATGATGTGCACAATATAACCAATTAATTCATTCTAAACTATATATTTAATGCTAGGATTAAATAATTTAACCCAGGATAAATTTGATTTAATCCTTGGACAAATCTGATTCACTTCTAGGACAAATTTGATTTACTCCAAGGACAAATTACTAACCAAACCAATCGGCCATGATGCCTCAGGCAAAACTTAATCACCCAATGAATGAACATGTTTACCTGCAGTCACTGCAGGCCATGTCACGTAGGATGATTCCTGCTGTATAATTGGTTGTAATTAGGAATAATCATTTATTCCTAGGATTATTTTGAAGGACAAGCCACAACGTGTAAATGTACATGGCAGTCTGTCTGATTAAATGGTGTTAAATTCAGGCTGCCCTCAAGGTTGTGTCCTCTCTCCGACATTGTTTTCTATATACACCGACCATATGCGTTGTCTGGCTGAGTACTTTGCACAGATAGCAGTATTAAGAGTCATGGTGCAAAGACAGTTTTCTGGAAATGAATGTACAGAAAACCAAGGAACTCATCATTGATGACAGGAAAGTTGATGACATTTTTGTACCTGTCTCAATTAATAATCAACCTGTAGAGGTGGTCACTGAATTTAAATACCTTGGCACAGTCGTGGATAGTGGGCTGTCCATTACTGGAAACACCGATCTGATTGTGAAAAAAGCAAACCTGCGTCTGTACCTTCTTAGGAAACTGAGAAGTTTTGATGTCAGTTCCAAGGTTTTAGAATCCGTTTATAGAAGCCTGATTGAAATCATACTGACTTTTAACATCACTGCTTGGTATGGCAACCTCAGTTTGAAAAACAGGGGCAGACTGTCACATAATTATTGTCAGAACAGCTGAGAAGATCATTGGACTAGAACAGTACACAGTAGATGATCAGTACCATAGAGCTGTCCAAAGGATAGCTGCTAGGATTGTCGGTGATCCTCGTCACCCACTATCTGATCAGTTTCAAAAGCTACCATCAGGCAGACGTTTCAACATGCCACTTGCCAAACAGAATGTTTTTAAGAAGTCTTTTATTTCAACTGCTGTCTCGATTTTGAACTCTTGTCTGTCGTGCTTTGACTCGAACAGACAATAAAGTTAAGTTGTATTGTATTGTATTGTAAATTATTTTGTCCCAGCATGAAATAATATTGTCTTAATCAGTTATAAGTAAAACAGCCTGTTACGTGTGCCTACCCACAGAAGGGTGGAAAAGTTTTAGATGAGGCAAGAAAGCATGGAGAACCAATTGTTTTGGCAAATCTTAGCAGGTTGCTTTAAGCATTTTGAATGTCTATTGCCACAATGAAGGTGATTTTAAATATGGGGCACAAAAAGGGTCTAAAAGGTGCTCACCCTCCCCCCCCCCCTTTACACACACACACCACCACCACCACCACCATGGTTTCAATTAACCTTGGACCTTTTGGTGCAACACACTACCAAGTGGACTACCCAGGGCACTTTGACAGAGCTTGTCAGTCCTTTGCCTCCCAGAACTAAATGACTTCCATTCTACAGAATGGAAGTCTTTTAGTTCTGGGAGTCAAAGGGTTAACAACAAGATTAGATTAAAAACATACAGATATAACAGCAAACAAATTTAAGACCCCTGGTGTTCGGCTGTATCCATATTTACTGCATGTTTACTTTGTGTGTAAATTTATAGGTATCGGGTAGGCCAAACACTCATTAGTGTGTCTGCCAGTACATGCACACATTTTTGACGTTGATCGGTATGAATTCCGTTGTTGGAATTGTTTTAAAGATTTTGTGCATGCAGCCACCAGTACTGTATTGTGCAGTACCAGTGGCTGCATGCACAAGTGGGGATGAGGTGTGCCACAAGAGTTTGAAAAAAAGTGCTAATTGTTATTATCATGCAGTTTATGTGTATGTTGTGAGACACTTTACCCGTCAAAACTGCCTACAAGTAATCACAATTTTACAGTTTGTTTATTGCATTGTGTAAATTACAAATATATATCCTGCATTTGTACTGATCTGAAATGGTGTTGATTGTAGTGACTGGGGCAATGGAGTCCTGAATATTAGTGACATAGTTACTTTCTTCCATCTATTGGCTTAATTCATGCAGCCATGGTTTTAACGGGTCTTACCATTATTCTTGTTTTTTTGTGGTATACATGTCAGCAAAACAAACAATAAATAAAACTTATTCATATGTGTGTGTTCAGTGGAAGAACCAAATATTTGTGAAAATGAATTCAAGGAGTTATGCATCATTGAATCGGGTAGCATTGTGAATCTGCCATTTACACCACTACAGTTGAGAACGGGGGTAATCAATAATGCTCACACACCCAGCAAACAAATTCTTACTGACATACATTAGAAAATGGCATAAACATGCAATCATTGGTGAAGACTCTTGATCTATTGCCTATGTGTGTCTACCGTTTTGAATCTATGGAATTGCCGCGTTAACTCCTAGCCATGGTCGAGATAATAGCTTGGGCGAGTTGATCGCGAAAGCGACCTTCACCTTGCGACCGAGAGACTTCCGCTTGTGGAGAAGGAAGAAGACTACTTCCAATATCAAGTGAGACGCTGATCCATCTGTTACAGTGCCAGTCCAGAGACCTACGCGTAAGTGTAACTGGGAGAGATCGCAGAGATCTATAGTCACTTGTGAATAATAATTATATCAGGTCTGTTTGTGCAGAGACCGACGGGTATATGTGGTGTTCATTAGCCCTTTTCATAATGATACACCCATTGCTTAAAATAAATTTTGACTGACACAAATACTTTATTACTAGTAGCGGGAGGTTCTTCATTTGAAGATATGGGACAGTTGATGCACATTTTCTTGTTTTTAACCCATATACTGAAGCTAAAAGCTTCAAATTTTTTATGCAAGCTACATTGATTAAAGTACCTGCAGATAAGGATATATATATATAGAGAGAGACCAATAACTTTAGTTCAAGGGTGGTGCCAGAATAGCTTGGTGCCTAGAGGCGTCAAGCTATTCTGGCACTACCCTTGAACTATTTTGGTCAAACTTATTTCACACACTGGTGTATTCCGATTGATCAGAGTTAACTCCAAACAAAGATAATGAAAGGCATTGATTTGAAGGTCAGAGACTGATGTCCAGGGAAAAAAGATAAATGTTATTCTCCTTCTTGTCCAGTTTTGTCTACCACAACTTGTGAATAGTGTCCTTTTGCAGGGTCTGTCTGCCTGTGTGGATTGCACACTGAAGGCCAAAGGTGCTGATGCAAGGTGTTTATTGTGCCTTTGACAGTCCATCAGTATTTTTGTTGACAAAAGCCAAATACAGTCGACTCCGGATATTACGTCACCCATCGGGGAATGTTTTTGAGCGACGTTATATTCGGTGACGCTATATCCAGCTATCGGTTATAACGTCACTTTTACGCCCGGGTGACGTTATATCTGGAGTCTCTTTCTAAATATGCAGTATTGTCAGTGCTGATTCTGAGACAGATTACTTGTATCTCTTAATGGTGTGTCAGACTCTGTCTGGCTTCATCGACAATCTCTTTATTTAGAGTGTCCGACGTTATTAGCCTTATGGACACACACACACACACATACACACACGGCTGTCAGCTGTCTTATCTTTTCTGGGCAGAAAAAAGCAGAAGGGACACGTTTATTCAGTTGCTGTTGTTGTGCATGCCTGCGCAAAACACTTTCACTCGGGCAGAGAAAGGTGACTCGGTCATGCACAGTGGAAGGATTGCATGCACGATCATTAATTTTTTTTATTACCCCACATGGTAGGCAGCCGTACTCGGCCTTCGGAGGACGTAGGCATCAGAACTGTCCGATTTTCGGCGATTTTCCGATTTTCCTGGCCCCTGTTTAATAACACTTTTGACTTGGAAATGGCTTTAAATAACTCTACAATTCTTCAAAATCGCCGTTTTCAGATTTTTTTTTGGGTGAACAGTTCTGATGCCTGGGACATTTATTCAATGTTTTTATTCATAGATGTTGACCTGTCCGAAGAAATGAAAATGACGAGAACTTCATGGGTCCTTATAATTACTATCTGGCTTATATTACTATTATAACGTCACCTGATATGTATAACGTTTATCGCTTTCCAAGTATAGTCATAATAGTGCACTCGGTATCACGTTTCTGAGTTTGTCGGTTCATTGCGTTTGTGTTTACCTTTAAAATTTAGTCTGAGCGACCTACTCGGTCGACAAGACAATTTGAAAGTGAAGCTCAGTCCACGCCGAGGGCAGCTGTAGTCGGTATAATATGGACGAAAAACCAAAAACAGAAAAAAAGACAAACAAAAAACAAACAAACAACAACAAAAAAAAAACACGTCGTAGTCTCTTCTCGTCCTCCTCCTACTGTCATGTTAATAGTCGACTTTTTTTCTTTTTTTTAATATGCGTGATTGAAGGACAGAAGTAGACAGATCCATTCGCACGCGCTCGCGCAGGAGTAACCATGCATGCACGATATGAAACATTTTTATTTTAATTACAAACCTAGACAGGAACTCACAACACTGAGAAATGATATGAAACATTTTTTTTTAATTAAAAACATAGAAAAGGAACACACAAAACGAAATGAAATGAAACATTTTTCTTGAATTACTAAAAACATAGGACAGGAACTCACAGAACGAAATGAAATGAAACACCTTTCTTTTGATTAAAAATCTAGAACAGGAACTCACAAGTACAGATTACTATGAATGCAGTGGTTTGCTTTGGGGTTTGCGTTATAAACCGCGCGTTCTTCCGTCGATTTGGATCTTAGCACGCTTGGATTTATGTGGCTCAACTTGACTCCCCTGTAACAGGGTGGACTAAGTGAGCAGCATGTACAGGGTGGTTACCAGTTTTGCGCTTCAGACTCGAATCACTCTCTCAAAATGTGCGCAGAGATTTCTTAAATAGACTTTCTCATTTCGCGCACTCTGAGAGAGTAATAATAATTCAAGCCTGCTGTCATTCAGTGCAAACAGTGGCTTGTATGTCAACCACCGTCTACATGCTGAATACACGACCACAGGGGTCTGGAGGAGGGTGGCTGCAGCCAGAATTTCCACGTCGGTGCCCCATGTCTTGGGCTGCAATGGGGAGCCACCCTCCACCAGGTACTCCTGTAGGTCGCGCCCTAAGTAGGCAGAAAATGGTCGCGGGTTTTTGATCATGAAGTCCACGATTATTTCTCGTGTTTGCTCATGATGAGCCTGTGTGCCTGTGATCTCAAGGCTCGATACAAGCAGTTGCCGTCCCCAACAATGGTGTCAACAGAATCGGGGATGCCAAGGGACGACTGGTGGGGTCTGTGTCTCAAACTTCCAATCATAAGAACTGAAAACCTCAGCCTTTTGCACTGCACTGCCCGCCACTCCTGGTTTGTAGGCGCAAATGCCTGTTCCTTGGGCGGATGAAAGGCAGTGATACTGATATAATTGTCGCCTTCCCCATCCTCAGTCTCACACTCTCGCACACCACCACTCTCACCCGCCTTTTCCTCCAACAATTTTCTCTTCTTGCTCGCCCCCGACTTTTCCTTCTCCGGTTTCCAGCCCTTTTCCCTTCTCTTCTGTGCTTTTCCCTCCAGTTTCTCCTCTTCACCTTCTATTGTCTCCTCTCGCCAACAACTTTTTCCCAGGCCCTCCTCACTCTCTTCCTCATTCCCACCCTGTGTCTGTCCACTCCCTCCATCACCCTCCTCCGACAGTCCACTCCCTCCATCACCCTCCGCCGACTGTCCACTCCCTCCATCACCCCCCTCTGACTGTCCACTCCCTCCATCAATCTCCTAAGACTGTCCACTCCCTCCATTACCCTCCGTTGACTGTCCACTCCCTCCATTACCCTCCTTTGACTGTCCACTCCCTTCATCACCCTCCTCCAACTGTCCACTCCATCCATCAACCTCCTCCAACTGTCCACTCCATCCATCAACCTCCTCCAACTGTCCACTCCATCCATCAACCTCCTCCAACTGTCCACTCCCTCCATTACCCTCCTCCGACTGTCCACTCCCTCCATTACCCTCCTTCGACTGTCCACTCACTACATTACCCTCCTCCAACTGTCCACTCCCTCCATCACCCTCCGCCGACTGTCCACTCCCTACATTACCCTCCTCCCATTCTCCACTACCTACATCACCCTCCTTCAACTGTCCACTCCCTCTATCACCCTGCTCTGACTGTACACTCCCTCCATAATCGTGCTCTGACTGTACACTCAGTCCATCACCCTGCTCTGACTGTACACTCCCTCCATAATCGTGCTCTGACTGTACTCTCACTCCATTACCCTGCTCTGACTGTACACTCACTCCATCACCACCCTCCTCCCACTGCCAATTCTCTTGATCGTGCTCTTCAAACCTTCCCTTACTTGTCCCTGGCGGTTTTTTGAAAAACTGGGGGATTGTTTTTTGTGTTCCCAAGCGGACCACGTGTTTCTGCAGACAGAAGGTCATCATACGTAATTGTTTCATGATCTCATCACCTACATCATTCTGCATGCAGAATGCATTCAAGCAATTCATACTGTCCAACAGTTCTTTTTTGGAGACAGGTTTTTGGGGCTCTCCACTGTCGTCATCAGAATATGAGCTTGTGGAATCAGCAGGGGCTGCTGTAGAAGCTGCTTCTTTTCTTGGAGAATATGGTTTTGCTGTTACCACATTATCATTTACAGTGAAGTAGGCCTGCGGACTGATGTTGTACTCTTCAAACAGTCTGGACAAAAGTGGTTCTGGCTGCAGTGGAATGTTGTCATGTGGACGATCTGCGGATTCAATGCTGCTGCACTTGGTGCACGTGAAACCAGCCTTTCTGAAACAGTTGGAAATCGTCTCTGGCAAGACTTGGTCCCAAGCGTCTCTCAACATTGTCAAGGCCTGCAGAATGTTGATGGAAAAGTCCTTCCTTGGGAGGCCAGCATCAAGATGTGCAACCAGTTGCATGAGGTGTGCATTCCGGTAGTGTACCTTAACATTCTGCACAACCCCTTGGTCAAGGGGTTGCGTCTTCGAGGTGGAGTTTGGGGGCAAGAAGAGCTCAGTGGCCTTCAGCTGTGGCTGAAACTTTTCATGGGCCGTACAGTTATCCAGTATCAGCAACACACTACGCTTTTCAGCCTTCATTCTTCGATCAAACTGCGTCAGCCAGGTCTTGAAAAGTTCAGAGGTCATCCATGATGACGCGTTTGCACTATACTCTACCGGTATGGTCTTCACACCTCTGAAAGACCTGGGTTGTGCAAAACGTCCGATGGCGAAGACAGGCATTTTTTGCGAACCATCCATGTTGGTACACAACAGAAATGTTACACGTTCCTTGCTTTTCTTGCCGCCTGAACACTTATCCGACTTGAAGGCCAAAGTTCTGTCTGGCAGTAAGCGCCAAAACAAACCACTCTCATCACAGTTAAACACGTCTTTCTTGCTGTAGCGAGCCAGAGTTGGCTTCAGAACATCTTTGATCCACAGGTCAGTACTGGCCTCATCGACAGCGCTCCGCTCGCCACTCATACACTTGAAGACAATTGAATGTCGCCGTTTAAATCTAGACAGCCATCCTTCACTGCATTTCCAATCATGCCCCAGGCTCCGTGCAATTTTGTTGGCTTGAAGCTTTAGAAGCGGGCCACTGATGGGTACGTTGTCTGCCCTTGAACTTGAAAACCACTCCAGCAGGGCGCTTTCAATATCCTGGATTCAGAATCAGTATCAGTAAACTGAGTCTGTGGCGTATATCACTATGTTACAATGAAGTTGGCCGTTTCAATGGGAGAGGGATGAATAATTGCATTTTTTTCTTAGTGATAATGCGAAAACATGTTATTTGACTCTCGTGACAATGAAACTGTCGACCTTTGCGAAAAGTAAAGGTAAGGTGTATGCCGCATTTTCAAAAATATATTTCCACCAAGTAGGCCTATCTCTGAACAAGAAAGAATAAACGGGAAACTGAAAGGGAGCGAGAGAAGAGAATGGAGATGGTGGGTGAAATGGGGATAGAGAGGGGGGAGGGGAAGGGGCTTCACTGAGACTAAGACTGGGAACTGCTCCGAGCGGGAGTGGGGATAATTGTGATGGAGTGTGTGTGGGGGGGGGGGGGGTGAGGAGGGGTGTGTGTTGAAGGGGCTTCACAGATAAGCCGTCGCTTCACTGCAGTACAGGTGGTGTTTATTGCGGCACTGTTAATGAGCCAGGGGAGATAACGAGGTGGGATAGACATGGCACCACCCAGCACGTACAGGACAGAAAAACAAAGACGGGGAGTGGTACGGCTAAATGGAGAAAGAAGAGGGGAGGGGGACGGGAAAGAAGGGGGAAGATTCATTCCTTTGCGTTGAGAAGGGAAGTAACCCGGGAGAAACCGGGTTCTATTTCTAGATCTAAATATTGTCAATGAAACAAGAGCGGCACAGATCTATCGATCTAACGATTTTAGTTCATGATACCACAATCATCAACCTCCACCTCCCCCCCCCCCACCACCACCATCAAATTGCCAGCAAAAATTTGTATCTTACCTCGAACTTCGCTGAGCGAACACGCTTCTTGGAAACATCAGTTTCATTCTGGAAAAACAGCTGCTTGTACTTTAATTTGTTCTTGAGAACGGATGCCACTGTCGTTGGGGGGATGCCGAAAGATTCACCTATAGATGTCGTGGACAGGGCAGGATTATCCTCAGCCTTTTTGATGATGTCAATTTTTTCTTTCAATGAAAGAGACTTTCTCTTTGCAGCATCCTTAGCAGCAGTCGCCATTTTTCCAAACCGTGATGTCACATCCGTTAAATGTACGTGCGATGGGGCAGAGACTGCGGGGAAAAACCAGAGCAGGTTCCGTAAGCGTGAAGAGGGAGGAGAGAGGTTGGTGGGGGTAGGGTAGAGAGAGCGAGGGGCACATCCGGCGTGAGGTTCTATGACTTGTAACTGAAGGCCGCAGTTGAAGCCGCTGTGATCCATGATTGTGCAAACTGCCATGGGGATTGGTATGACGTTATAACCGACATGGGTGAGTGACGTTATAACGGGGTGACGCTATATCCGGTGACGTTATATCCGAGATAAAAATAGTCTTGGAAAGAAGGAATTGGGCCAGGACCGGTCTTTGGGTGACGTTATATCCGGCGACGTTATAAACGAAGTAGACTATATGTCACACTGTAATGGGTGAGACAGCTCCTGACCATGAAGTGCAGTCTTCCAAGCTCCTGAATTTCAGCCATGTTTGAAGCCATATCACTTCAAAGATATCTCACATAATTTACAATTGTTGCAGTATGTATAGTTCACATAAGAATCCTAAAAATAATGCTTTGGCTTCTCTTCAGTACTTTATAAACTCTTTTAGACGATGGCAACACTTGACCCCAAAGCCGCATTTCACCTGACAAAAGGTTTTTTGTACCAGTTGCAGGAGATGAATGGACTGCGATAATTCAAGCGTAGTGCCAGATTAGCTTGGTGCCTTCAGGCACCAAGCTAATCTGGCACTACTCTTGAATTATCACGGTCCATCCATCTCCTGTGGTAGGGTCTTGGGCTAAATTAACTATACATCTGGAGTGACCGCACAAACCTGTTACATTTATTTCTGGGCACAACTGCATGTTTCACACACAGACAGATTAATTATATTAAGACACCTGACTCTGATTTAGCCCCACAAAGGCCATTATATCAGATCGCCAGCTACTTTCTGTTTTGTTCTGGAGTTTGGAGCTATTATAACTCTTTCCTCGGCTCTGATGCTTGTTAGAGTTGGGCCGCGTTCTGCTTCAGTGGTAAAATGGACACAAAGTGATGTAATCAGGCAGTTATAAATGAAATAACAACCGTAACCATTCGTTAGGGAGCATTATAATACATTTTATTTTTCATCAAACAGTTTTATGCAATGTTGGGAATGCTCCGGGAGTGCTTAGGGCCTTTAACCGTTATCCTGTCAGCAGGAATCACCTCAACCCAATGCTCTTTAGAAAGCCGAAGAGTTAATTACTGATACCATGATGGTTTTCTGGCCCATTGTTGATGCGTTAGAGTGTTTCGCGTTCACTGTGTTCACAGACCAGCAGGGATCCAAATTTGTAAGTGAGAGAACACTGGAGCTGCCTCCTTTTGCTGTCGGTCATGGTTTGTGTCATGATAATGCCATATCATTGTATTCACACTTCGGCTATTGGTAGTTTCAAAACAAAAGCTTGTCTTGTTTTTGTAGGCTCCCATCTTTTACAAATGTACAAGTTTGACTCCCTTAGTGCTAGGTGCTATAATTACTGGTAGTTGAAATGTAATTCTTCATGACATAATTGTTGTGTGACAGTCTTTTTGTTTTCTGGTTTTTCTTTAGATGTGAAAGTGAAGAATACATCTGGAAAAGACAAAGGAGACAACATTATACAAGTTATAGTGATAAGTGATAAGTTGCACACCTGGCAAAAGATCCCTTCTTATAGACAGCCGGTGGAATTGAAATAGATATGGACTGGACACAAGACACAGTCACAGGGGAATCAGTTCTTATCAAAACAGAAATTGAGACAGACTGGACCGAAAAATCAGTTCCCATCAAAACAGAAGTTGAGACCGACTTGACTCAAGAATCAGTTCCCATCAAAACTGACGTTGAGATGCATCAGACAGGGGAACCAGTACCCTTGAAAACAGAAGCTGAGATAGATGCGCTTTATGCGACAGGGAAGTCCATTCCGGTCAAACCAGAACTTGACAAAGATCCAGCATACTCCATCAAAACAGGAACATGTTACTTTTTAGACTTGATGCAAAACCACAGCCTGCAGCAGAGGGATTGTCATTTTCAGCCATTGGTTTCTACAACAGAACAGAGGGCGAGAAGTCCTGAAACACAGCCACATCTCGGTGACTTGACAGTGTGGCTTCATACTGCTCCTGTGAAATCTGATACAGATTTGAATCAAAGATCACCCACACTTTCAGATGACATAGAGACCAGCCATGTCCAGGTGAAAACAGAATATTATGATTTACGTGCGCACACACCTCTGTCAACAATACAAGAACCAAAATCCAGCAGTGCCTTGGATGAAAACGCAGAACAGATTGTGTACCCTGTGGATCTGTATCAAAATGTTCATGCGACCACTCATCTGGCTGAGAATGTTCATGGTCCTTTGATACCTGAGAAATGTGAAGCTAGTGTTACAGTGGGATGGAATACTAATGACTTGTCATCAGAAAATTCTATTGGGCACAGCTCCCATCAACAGATGTCCACTGATAAAGGTGTTGGCATGGATGATTTGACGTACATGTCTCACAAGACAGTAAAACATGGTGAAACAGCTAATGTGTCTTTGGGCACAGATATAAACCCAAGTAGCTTGAAAAATAGTGAAGAGTGTGGGCCATATCTTATCTTGACTGGCATCTTGAAAGGAAATGTGCAACAAATTCACACAGGTGACAAACTGTTTGGATATGAACAGTGTGATGCCACTCTCTCCAAGTCTATAGAATTGAAAAGACACAGCGGTAGCAAACCCTGTCATCAAGAGTGTGGTGCAACTGTTGCCTGTACTGAAAATGTCAACAGGCACATGCAGATTCATGCAGGTGAGGAGCCATATGTGTGTAAGCAATGCAATGCCACTTTCAGCTCCTCTGGAAGCTTGTATCTGCACATGCAGATCCACACAGCTGTGAAGCCATTTGCGTGTAATCAGTGTAATGCTGCTTTCAGACATCCATGCACCTTAAAAGCACATGTACGAATTCACAGTGGAGAAAAACCATATGTTTGTGAAATCTGCAATACTCCCTTTGGGCAACCTTCTTATTTAAAAAAACACATGCAAATTCACACTGGTGAGAAACCTTATATTTGTAAACAGTGTGATGCTGCTTTTTCTGGGAGTTTCAATTTGAAAATACATATGCGGACTCACACTGGTGATAAACCTTATGTGTGTAAACAGTGTACTGCTGCTTTTGTCAAATCATCTGACTTAAAAGTACATATGCGAACTCACACTGGTGATAAACCTTACGTGTGTAAACAGTGTAATGCTGCATTTGCTTATTCAAGCAGCTTAAAAAGCCATTTACGAATTCACACTGGTGACAGGCCTTATTTATGTAAATTGTGCAATGCTGGTTTCAGTACTGCTTGCCACTTACAAGTACACATGCGGACTCATACTGGTGACAAGCCTTACGTATGTACACAGTGTAATGCTTCTTTTACTGAATCAAGTACCTTAAAATTACATGTACGAATTCACACTGGAGAAAAACCATACATTTGTGAAATCTGCAGTGCTGCCTTTCGAGGATCTTCTCAGTGGAAAATACACATGCGAACTCACACTGGTGAGAAACCTTATGTGTGTAAAGAATGTGATGCTGCCTTTGCCGTGAGTTACAATTTGAAAATGCATATGCGGACTCACACTGGTGAAAAACCTTGTGTTTGTAAACATTGTAATGCTCCTTTCTCCCACTTATCCACCTTAAAAGTACATATGCGTAAACACACTGGTGATAAACCTTATATGTGTAAGCACTGTAACACTGGTTTTGCTCAATCAAGCAACTTAACCAACCATTTACGGACTCACACTGGCGAGAAACCATATGTATGTATCGTGTGTGATGCTGCTTTCACGCAGTACTCTACTTTGAAAAAACATGTGGAGAAGAAACACAGTGATAAATGTAAAGTACTTCCTGAAAAAGCGCTGCACCTCAAAAAATGCTGATGTGAAATCAGTTTTAACCCCTTCCTTGCAAGTGAACATGAAATTTGTCTGTAAACGCAGGGCAAAGTCAACACTAAATAATCCCATCAATCCAAGGAACATGCATTCATACAAATAGGGTCAGCAAGAGACAAAGATTTTCCTGAGCCCCCGCATCTGCAGGGGGTTCACGAGGTTCTTTTCATCTTGGAGTTGGTAGTGTACACATTTTCCTGGCAGAGAAGTGGATAAAGAAAGTTGTGTGGCTGTATACAGTTGTTTTACTGATGACATCACTATGGTCGATCAGCCCACATGAAACAGGAGATTCAACCCGATCAATGTGGGCCTTGATTTACAGCATTACGTGTACAACTAACTTGATGGTCAAAATGATCTTTTCATCTGGATGGTTATGGCAGCCATCCCTCTTGTTGACACTGCTTTGAATCAATATTCCTGGGACTGCTGGTGCTGTTTGGCATTGAAATAGCAACGATTTCAAAAATATGATCTATGTCCAGTGCAATTAACCCATTACATCCTGAGACTGATTATGTCATTATTGTCCTATGAAGGCTACATTACAGATCAGGAGGTAGATCAACCGTTTTAGTTCAAGGGTGGTGCCAGAATAGCTTGGCGCCTCAGGTGCCAGATCAGGAGATAGATCAACCATTTTAGTTCAAGGGTGGTGCCAGAATAGCTTGGCACCTGAGGCGCCAAGCTATTCTGTCACCACCCTTGAACTATCGTGGTCAAGTTTATTTCAAGCAATGGATGAAAAGGGTTTTTTTAAAAAAAGAGAAGAGAAGTAAAGGGAAAAGGAAAGAAATATTTGCCCGATTCCTATTTTTGCATAGGGTTCCCGGGCCTTCATCAGCCAATGTTGGCCCATACGGTTGTGTGCCAGATGTTGCTGGCATTGACCGGACGGCTGGTTTGTGGGCACTGGGTTGCTTTTATGTGGTTTGGGTGGATCAGGTTTAAAAATAGGCGTCTATCATGATCTTATGCCATCTTGGACTGAGTACTTCATAAATTCAGTCTGAGGGACACCAACAAATATTGATTGTACAACAGATGTGTGGTCCGCGGCTTTGGTTTCAAAGATTCATGTGGAGAGGGCTTAAAATAACTTTAACTCCCTCAGCCCGACGCACATATTTCCCAAATTTAAGAGGTGTCATCTAACGACTATGCACCTGTTGCAGAAGATGGATCGACCATAATTCAAGGGTAGTGCCAGATCAGCTTGGCACAACAGGCGCCTAGCTAATCTGGCACTACCCTTGAATTATCATGGTCGTCCCATCTCCTGCTGTAGTGCATCATTTAATTATATTGCCTGTGTAAATTAGTTAGTTTAAAGTAAGCATCAGATTTTGCAGCAAACAAAGGTCCCAGAAAGTTGGGCATTTGGTCCCAGAAAGTTTCTTGTGTGTATTGTTTGTGTAAATATACATGTACACATATTAGTGAGTCCAAACACAATCTTTCAGGTGTCCTTACACATAGACTCATTTGAGACAATGATTTGAAGATTGTTTGACTGGTTCTTTTAACCATCTTGTGCATGTGGCCATCAGAACTGTATATATACAGTACCGGTGGCAGCATGCACAAGGGGTTAAAATTAAAGGGATTGTCATCAAAGCTTGAAGAAACATGTTATGGTGCGAATGTACCTAGCCATTTCTGTACTTTTCATAATGAAAGAACATTAAATGCTACATGTTCAGATTCTTTACAATTTTTGATGAATTAAAGGTCATATCATACAGCACTGTGTTATAGCATATATCATACAGTTCATGGTGTTTGCATTTAACATTTAAAGGAAATGACCTCCAATAAATCAATATTTTGTCTTATTTGTGTCATCATTCGCACGTAGCTTTACCAAGTTCTACACCAACAAGACCTGATGACCAGGGAAGCAGTGGAGAGATTATCAGAGACATGACAGGTAATGAATAGAAAACAGTACATTTTACACACAGCTGTGTATAATCACTACTTTGTATCTAGGGAGGACAAAATCTTCTCGCCCATCATCAAATGTGAGGATATTTCTTGTGGGGTGAGGCGAGAAGCCTACATTTTGAATGCACATTTCAGTGCATCATCAACTTTCAGTGCATCAGCACACACACAACTGTTGAGGCTACCAGAAAAAAAAGTTTGGACCTCCATAATTCATCTGCATGGTAGTACGATTTGTAAATTTGGATCCTTGAACTTTTGTTTTTTTCTGTGCACTGATGTACATACTAATTGCTTAATTTTCAAATGTTGTTATAAGCAATTTGCAGAATGCAGCATGCTGGAGAAAAAAAGAATCTTGAGTTCATTTCAGGATTCAGTGTGTTTGCCAAATACGACTTGTAATGACACATTCACCACTAAACATAGCCACGCTCACACACTTTAAGTAAATTTAGGGTGGATGGATATCACCATCAATAGCATGCTGCGAAAAGTTTCCTCGCTGTGGCTGGAGCTGTCAGCCATAGTCAAAGAGTTAATGACAGTTGTTGGTATATTCCACCCTTATTATGTTGCAGTGATGATTCAATACTTTAAAAAAATAAAAACCACAAAATATAATAATCATATCAATGTTGCAGTGCCAGTGCTGGATGTTTCAATGGTCAATCACAGCATTGACATTGACTATTACACCATGCAGGAAGAATATTCCCAGGAAACATCAGAGATTGCAGGTAACAGATCTATAGTAGTAAAAATGCTTCAGATCAGAAATTTATTTAAAGTATTTTTCACTGAATGATATCAGACTACTATGAATGTCATTTTTTTTTTGTGAGAAGAAAGAATGCCTCATCGAACTCATTCCATCTGCATTAGGCCCAGATACGCATGAGTCTGTGTGAAAATTCATGTGTCTTGGTAGCATGAACAGCCACAGTTACATTCACAGATTGAGGTATTGTACACAGTTAACAACACTGAACAGAGAACTTGCACGCTTGGTTTTGACATGTATGCATCATGAATAATAATATCCCTCAACCACAGTGAAACCTGGTGAGTCTGTCAACTATTTTTGGTCATTTAAATTCTTTTAACTGTCACTGTGATAACAAATGCCCTACCAACTTCAGATTGATTGATTGTACATTGCTTAGCGTCCCGACAGCAACAAGGCTTTCTCAGGACGTGCCTGCACTGCTTGTGAAAAAAAAAAAAAAACAGAACATTGAATGTATGTCGCCAGCCGGTCAAATACATTAAATAAACCTAACACATGGGGCCTAAATAAAGCTAAGACCATTTAGCAACACACATCCAATATCAAGAGCTACAGGCAGTGCAGACAGTAGGGAGAGTTTTAAAAAGGCAAATACAGGTGAATGGACAAAGGGTAGACAGAAACACATGCCCCAGAATAGAGAGAAAAACCCACCCTGTGGGGCTGACCAGGGTGACCCTGGGAACAAAAAAATACCTAACCCCACCCAAGTCCCCCAGGGCAGACCCGGGTGGGGGCTACCAACTTCAGAGAAGAAAACTCATATTAACAACTATCTTGCATAACGTTAGTTGTCTTAGTACAAAAGGAACAGAAACACAAAAATGACTATTTGCATACTACTTCTATTTTATTCATTCGCAACAATCTTGTAATATGCAAGATTGCCAATAAACAAAAAACCAAGTGTAAGCAAAAAACAATTAAATGTAGAACTATGTAAAAATAACAAATCAATATCATCATATATAATAATTAGCCCATTTCATCCTGAGGCTTATGTTTTGCAAATATGCTTATTGTCCTATGAAGGTTACATTAAATATAAATAACATAATAGATAAGATAGACTTTATTGCCATATACATAAACATTAGGATTTTTTGCGGCATAACTGACGAGCCTGCATGTTAAGATCAAGACATAAAACATACATATACATAACAATCAAGCTGACTCTAACATACCAAACCACTCATATGTATAGCAGTCATTCTACTAAATATACACACACATCTAAGTAGGTCAAATAAGAAAAATCTATCGCATATAGCATAATAACCATAATTCTGACAACAAAAACTGGCAAGTGAGCCGCAACGAATGCACATTGGCTAAATTCATATGTATTTGTAAAAGTGTATATCCTGTCTAAGAATTGGTTACGAGAAGATTTAAAGAACAAATATATTGCAAGATAGATCAACCATTTTTAGTTCAAGGGTGGTAGCAGAATACCTTGGTGCCTCTGGCATGACCCTTGAACTATAATTGTCAAATTTATTTCAGCTGGTGTAAAAGGCTGAACAGGGTTAACCAAATAACAAATTGTTTTATCTGTGCAGGTTCAACGCAGACTGTGGAGGGTGTGGCCACAACCAACACCAGCGTAAATGATCTAAATACAGGTATTTTCTAAATCTTTTGCAATAGAAATATAGTTTATGTTAGTCACCGTAATATCTCTCCACTTACAGCATGATTTAAAACAAAAAAGATCAACAATAGGACTAATTGATAATTAATTAAACTAACAAAATTTTAAACTGCAAAAATGTGCAACCAGTCCTCCCACACCCCCCCCCCCCCCCCCCACCCCAACTTGTATGTTTATTTTTACATGCATGCACCCCTTTACATGATGCACTGCATGGACGTGCAACAGGCACTAGTAGCAGGCCCATTACCAATCAAAGCAGTAAAGAGCTTGTTGAAAAACTTAGGATCAGGGTGTATGTGAGAGTGGGTGGGGATGGTGTCGTTGTCATTGTTGGGTGGGGTGGGGAGCAAGAGGGGGGAGAGGAAAGGGCCTGACACACAAAAAAAGGAATTTCCACCCAACATTTTCGGATAACATTTCATTTATTTAACTCCTTCTACCCCAGACACACCACAGCAAAATAAAGATCGACCATGATAGTTCAAGGGTGATGCTGTAATAGCTTGGCGCCTATGGGCGCCAAGGTATTCTGGCATCACCCTTGAACTGTCATGGTGGATCTGTTTCCTGCACTGCAACGTAGTCTTCAGAGGACGACTTCAAAATTTGGGGATTTCAGTTTTGGGGTAGAATGAGTTGAATAATTATCAGTTAGTCCAACTGACTTGTATTGACAATATCACATACAGAATCAAATGACAGGGGTCTATTGTCACCTGCATCCCTCCAAGAACTATGACGCAATATTGAAATGTTAATGTCACATTTTCTGTTGAAAACAGGCACCAGTGCCGGGACGAAGAGGAAGAAGCGAAAGGTGGCAGCATTCTTGGAAGAGCACACTGAGGCTGAAAAGAACAAGATTATGCATGAATGGTGTGAAAGTGAAATGTCACTAAACAAAGTGAAAAAGTTGTATTATGAAAAAAAAGGAATCGAGGTAGATTTAGAGATATTAAAGCTGAAGAGAGAACTAGGAATGGCTGATGCAGATGAAGTAAGTGAATATACTGATCATTGAACATGTGTTAACACATTTTCAAGTTCATGTGGGTCATAGCATGCATTGATATATGTGTGTGTGACACAGAGTGAAAGCATGTGTTTTTGTGTGTTTATTCTTGACAGCCATATCATAAAGTTCATTGAAATTTACTCATGAACAGTATTTTTGGACAATTACTGTTTGTGCAATATAATTTTTTTGTTGGCTCACGTGCAAAGCAAAGTGAGTCTATGTTTTAGGCCAGTGATCGTCTGGCTATCAGCCGGGGTTAACTTTACTAGCGTTGGCATATTCTTGGAGACTATTCAAGCCATAGTCTTCAAACATGGCTCAAAGATACTTTGTGGCAAGACCTCTCTAAACATACCAATTTCAGTTACCTCTTACAAAGATCAAGGTCACGGGGGATCAGGAATATTTCTCAAATACTGTTAACAACTTTAAACCCAAATTTGGTACAGAGATACTTCATGGTAAGACCTATCTATGCATCCTATTTTCGCGACATACTGCATGCCACGGGTATGTTGTTTTTCTGTTCACAGGCTTTCGTTTTCATCTTGTAAATCACACAGTAGGATTAGTTAATGTGGTTTTTACAGCATTTAGCGTGTCCGGATTTTATGTCATCCAATCGGGCACCGAGTTTAGGAGCGATATACCTGCGGCCTGTAGTGTAGCACGAGTACTGAAGCTATGCACACAAACAGGTATCACCTAAGACACCGAGAAGAGTGACTTGTCCCCTTATAAGAACAGCGACACCACACGACAGCAGGAGAAGACAATTTCAGCTAAGTTGACCATAGGTGGGCAAATGTATGTAAAATGCCATTTTTTGATAAAATTTTAGGTATTATCAATATTTTTGCAAATTGTTTAACCACATTTGGCACAAAGCTGGTGATAAGACCTTCCTATTCATACTACTTTAGTCAACTCATCACACAAGGTCAAGGGTCACTGGGGTTGAGAGGTGTGGAAAATGCTTACATTTTCAGAAAAAATAAAAAAAGATTTTGTTGCTGCAGAAGCCAGCCCTTGTCACAAAGGTCACACATATGTAAATTGGTCATGCACGTGAGCCATAATGGCTTTGCCTTTCTTGTTCTTGATATTTATAATTTGGTGCTGTGCAATACCTTGTACTAATTAACAACTGGAAACGTTTCCAGTAACTGTATCAGTATTACCTTTTCTTCCCATTTTACTTTGCTGGGCCTTACAATGAAACTGGTGCTAAATTTTACCTTTGTTTCTACCATACTTGGAGGAATCCAGACCAAAAAGGCGACTGCCAACTTGGAGGGTTTCCAGTTATTAGTATTACACTGTTTGTCATGCGTCCTGCTGCTGAGGAGTATATATGTATGTTAAAGCTTCAGTGTGTAATTGATTTCTCCATTCAGGGTTCGCGATAAATGATAACCGGTAATTACGGGCATTTTTTACCATTTGTGAACAGAGAATACCAGAAATTATACATTGTAAAAACAAAGGTTTTTTTTTTTTTTTTTTCTCCTTTCTTTTTTTCACGGTATTGTTTTTTTTTTTTTTTTTTTTGTCAAATAAATGGCATTATATGAAATCTCACTGTTGTTCGAATTTTGATCTCTGCCACAGTCTCTAGTGGTGTGTGTTGTTTAGAATTTCCGAATGAACTGCTTTCTCACTTCAGAAATATTGGTTGACCAGCATCTGTCGCTGTGCTTGGCCTGCATTGCGTCGAGCTCTTTCGGCAAGTGCATTGTGATTTACAGCTGGGTTGTCAGCATTGTTGTCATGTTCACCTTCCTCGTCATTATCATCATCATCATCATCAGAGTCAGGAGGGTCAAGTCCAAGGCGCGTAGCACGGTTGTGTAACCAGAGACAGACTGTTATGACCTACATAAAAGTAAAAATGCATTATAATAATACCTTAATATCCTGCTGATAAAATTGCAGTATAATGATGCTTCACTATTCTTTATTAGGGAATAGCAAACAGAACATTGCATGTAACCGTTCTGTCAGTCCAACAGTTTTAAATAGAACAGTACTGTGTGCAGCTGAAAAATTCAACAGTACTGTGTATTTATGCACTACAACAATTGTAATACACTTTCATGCTCCTAAACTTCCATGTGTAAGGTCAGCTTAAATTTGATATCGTTTGTAGAGTACGTGTTTGCTGTTGCATCGTTAAAACTGCCAGACTGGAACTTTGACAATATCATAATGAACTGACCAGAGTTGGTGGCTTATTAACAGAAAAGTTGACCAGGAGAATTGTAGACAATATACAACAATCAGAACAAATGTATTAAAAAAACAAATTACCTGGCAGGCTCTTGGTGGTTCCAGCCTAAGACCACATCGCAAACAATGCCACCTTCTCTTCGCTACTCCGATGCAGCGCTCAATGGTCGTTCTTGTTGAACTGTGTGCAAAATTGTAGTTCCTTTCGCTTTGGGTGGCAGGATTGAGGATTGGGGTCATAAGCCAGTCCCTGAGCATATACCCGCTGTCACCAAGGATCAGGCCTTTCAGTGGTTTCCTAAAAAAATAATGACAATGCATAATTGAAGCTGGACAGAAAGCAAAAAATGGATCCACACCTCTTTCCCAAATGGGACCAACAAAAATAAAAACCATGCAAATACCCAAAATGCATTTGTAGGCTGGTTATGAAAAACTTGTAACAAGTACTACAACACAAAATGAAGTCCAGTCCAAATATGATTTTAACTGTTATAATTAGTAATACATATTTTGCAGTGGCTTGTTCACTTTCTGCTCTTGCCCCTTTCCCCTCCAGCACAAAGCCCTGCTATGCACAAATACCTTGGAGACTCAAATGCTCTGAACAGCGCAGACTCTCGTAGGATGTATTGTGTGCATCATGCACTGACCCTGGCCACTTGGCAATTACATTGATGAATATTAAGTCAGCATCACATATCACCTGGAACAACAGATATAGTTTATTTGGATAATTTCACACACAATCTATACACAGTTTCAAATTATTATTATTATTATTTCAGTCACAAATTTTCATGTTATTGGTTGTAAATATGAAGTTGAAAAGATGCAATTCAGCTAATACACTAAAATCTAACAACTCATTTCCCTGAAATCTACTTTCAAAGTGATAAAACATACACACATCGACAGAAGCATTCATGTTACACCAAAGTGCCTGAAACTATGAGTAATCTGGGATTTACTGTGAACAGTAGCTGACAGTGAAAGTATTGAAAGCAATGCAGCACACCCAATCACACAATTTTTTTCTGAACTAGTCTCACCTGCACATTGATGGAGTGAAAATTTTTCCGATTTAAATATATTCATGCTCTGCTACTGTTGGTGCCTGGATCCTGACATGGGTACCATCAATGCAGCCTATTGTGTTTGGGAAGCCTGGATTCATCCTGAAATAACCGGTAGAAAATGCATCAGGTGTGAGAAGATAATAACCATGCCACCGACAGAAGAGAACATGGCTAAGACCTATTTCCATTAACTGCACTCACCGTATTTTAAATTGAGATTGAATGTGTGAAACAATAATCATGACAAATGAAGAGCTATTTTACAAAGAAACACAATAGTGGACATAATGTATGGCCAGCAATGAAATTATGTCAACATGCAATTGCTGGAATGAAATGTACCACAAAAACGGCACATATTTACACATGTCTATATCAAAGTACGGATAAAAGCAAAGTGATGATCAACACCACAAGCGACAGCAGCAGCAACATTCACATGAACGGCCAGAAGCTAGAAGAGGTCAATAGCTTCAAGTACTTGGGAGCCACCCTGTCCAAAGACGGTAGTTGCATAGCAGAGATCCGTATCAGGATAGGTACAGCAACATCCGCAATGGCCAGGCTGGACAGGATATGGCGAAGTAACTCCATCAGCTTCACCATCAAGTACAGGCTTTACAAGTCCCTCGTAGTGTCTATTCTACTCTACGGCTGTGAGACTTGGACACTGCTTGCAGACTCAGAAAAGAAAATCCAGGCCTTTGAGAACAAGTGCCTGAGGAAGTTGCTCCGCATCTCGTACCGCGAGCACAAGACCAACGAATATGTACGGAGCATCGTCACTTCCCTGGTGGGCCCACATGAACCCCTTCTGGCAACTGTGAAACGGCGCAAGCTTGCTTGGTTTGGCCACGTGACCCGACACAACACCTTGTCCAAGACTATCCTCCAAGGCACTCTCGAAGGAAGTCGTCGGCGAGGTCGTCAGAGAAAGAGTTGGGTCGCAAACATAAAAGAATGGACCGAACTCGAGATGCCAGACTTGCTTGCCACCGCCCAAAATAGAACTCAGTGGAGAGCACTGTCTGTTGCTGCTGCCTTTCAGTCCCCCCAACGCCCAGTTCGGGCAAGGGACTGATGATGATGATGATGATATCAAAGACATTCAAATGCCTTAACAGGCTCTTTTTTTTAAACGCATCTAATGATTTATTACATAATTATTAATTTTTTTTTAATTTTTAATTTTATTTATTTATTTATTTATTTATTTTTTTTTTTTTTTTTGGGGGGGAGGAGCTACAACAGTGACTGCACAGCATACATGAGTGTGTGGAGGGAAGGAGGGGGGAACACACCTTCATAATGACACAGCAACTGTGTACATAACAAATCTAAGGAGCTGTTACGATTGTGGTTGTGTTATCCTGTAGAGCGCGAGTGTGTTGATCATAGGTAACGATCCGATGTTTATTTGAGCTATCACGGTTACGATTCACGTGGGGTTTTTTTAGTAAGATTTTCTTTTGTTCGTGAGTAGAGCCGATTTCGTTTTGTTAAGTTTAGTCCGCAACGTTCTAGAAAGGTCGCACTGTCTGGTGAGATCGTAAGTGTCACGTCGGGTAGTTGGCAACACTTCGCTACATTTTTCGCTTTTTGTTTTCCTGTGCGCGTGTATTGAGCAGCCTTTATTTTGTTTTGGGAATGTTCTCGTACCTTTTTGAGCTATCATAGAACGTGGTGATAGGGATACCATACTTTTATGTGACTTAAATATACGCTAGAATTTAGAGCTGAAGTAAGCAGCCGAGTTTTTGTAGCCTGTTATAGTTTTTCTGGAGAGTTTATTTTAATGAGCTTCGGCTGCGTGTTTCGTTCTGATTGGTTGCGTTGTATGATTTCCGTAGACGATTCGGGAATTTCGTAGTATATATAAGGAGGGCGCTGGGAAAGCCCGTTAGTACATGTATTGTCTTGCTTTGTCAGTTGTAGAGACACATAGTTTATTGGGAGAGATGCTGTGTATGAGAAACTTTGTGTCGCAGTGTCCACATTGCAGAAGAGTAGTATTTGTATCAGTAGTTTGTGCATTTGAAAGTGCATTATTGTGTGGATGTCGCATCGCTGAATTAAATATTGTTAGAACTGTTACTCCAGTATTGTCTACATCCTTAAGCCACGTGTGACGGATTGCCAGCTGAACGAGGTTTATTTTAAAGAACTCTTACGTGCGTGCGTCTGGTGTGTTTATCATACTTCGACTAAAATTCCACCACGTAACATTTTGGCAACCCCGACGAGACCTCTTCTGTTGGTTCAGTGGAAAGGGTAGCAGGAGAAAACAGCCAGCAGTGAAAAGCAGAGATGGCGACATCGGAAATGGAGACATTCCTGAAAATTGGAAAGGAATGTGGACTCGAAGGAGCTCAACTCCTCGAGTTTGTAAAGGAGAGAGAACAATGAACAATGAACCTTTATTTTCCAACGTAGAAGTTATTGGTAACAGGACCAGATTTCAAACTTGCCGTTGCTACATCTACTACATAAATGACATAGACATGTAAACATACACATACCACACACTGACGCATGTATGCACTCGCTCACGCACGCACGCCCGCACGCACGCTCACACAAACACAAACTTGCACACGCACGCACTTAGACACACACGCACACATATACACACACGCTCTCGGACACACACTCCAGACATACGTACGCGCATAACGCGTACGCACAAAAATATAAAATGAGTAAAAATGCAAAGTAAAGCAATACACAGAAGATCATTAAGTACCTTAGAATTCATACAGCAAAGGCAAATATATGTATATGTGCTCTCTGTCTCTCTCTCTCTCTCTCTCACACACACACACAGCATGCACGCACACACACACACACACACACACACACACACACACACGTGAGCGCGCGCCCAAAAATATCGCGTACACACATATGAAGGCAAAACATTATACATAGTACATGCAGTATTCAATGTACTCTTGACACTCAAATATTATTGTCCACTGTATATTATATATATAAAAAATAAAAAACCAGACGCTCTCTCTCTCTCTCACTCTCGCACACACACACACACACACACACACACACACACACACACACACATGCACAGACATTCTCACACACACAAACATTCACACACCTGAACACACGCGCAAGTTATCCCTGTACTGTAATGATTAGATTACGTCAGAGATTCTAGATGTTTGAAGAGGCTGACCCTAAATGAGGTGAGCGTCTTTGCGTTTCTGATTTCTGCAGGAATAGAATTCCAGAATGAACATCCCGAGAATGACAAACTGGTTTTGAATAAATCAATACGCGGCAGGGGTACTTTGAAATGGTGTCCATGTCTAGAAGCTACAGATATCCGTTCTGAGAAAAAAGAACTCAAGTACAGTGGACATGATTGCTTGTACATCAATACACCTTTATTGAACTGAAAGTGATTGGATAGAGGGAGCATTTTTTAAAGTTTTAAGCTTTTCGTCAGTTGAGAGCTCGGGAAGAGAAGAGAAAGAAGAAAAGAAACGAGAGAAAGAAGAATTGGAGAGAGAAGAGAAAGAAGAAAAGAAACGAGAGAAAGAAGAAAATGAGAGATTGGAGAGAGAAGAAAAAGAAGAAAAGAAACGAGGGAAAGAAGAAAAGGAGAGACTGGAAAGAGAAGAAAGAGCCAAAGAGCGTGAAAGTAGGAAACTCGAAATTCAAGCAGAAGAGGCGGAGAGGCAGCGACAACACATAATTCATCTGAAGCAGATGGAGATAGAGGCACAGAGCCAGAGAACTAATGAAGCAACAGCATTAGCGAGCAGAGAACAAACAGCCCGTGCGCCAAAACTTCCACCTTTCATTGAAAATTCAGATAAGATGGACGCTTATCTGGAGCGATTCGAGCGCTTCGCAAATAGCAAAAATTGGAAACAAGAGACTTGGGCTATTAAACTGAGCGCACTTCTAAATGGCAAAGCGCTTGAATTTTACACCCGTTTGCCAAGAGAAGAAGCTGGAGATTATACACAGTTGAAAGCCGCCCTGCTGAGACAGTATGACTTTACTGAAGAGGGTTACAGGCGACGATTTCGGAACTGCAAGCCTGAAGAAGGAGAAACACCCGGCCTATTCATGGAGAGAATTAGAAGCTACCTGGAGAAATGGATAGAGCTGGCTGGTTTAAACAGAGAGTACCAGGACTTGTGTGACCTCATCATCAAAGAACAAGTTTTCAGCGCATGTTCCAAGGACCTGGCCGCCCACCTCAAAGAGCAAAAAGACCAGTCACTAAAGGCCCTGGCCGACTTCGCTCAAAGATACCTTGACACTCACAACATGAATTTCGGGTCCAGTAAGCCACAGCGTGTGTCTGCACCAGCAGAGGAAATCCACAATGTGAGAGACACCCCGAGATACAAGCCAATGGAGAACCTGACATGTTTTCTCTGTGGAAAGAAAGGTCACAAAGCGATACGGTGTCCTTCTAAAGATGTTTCCTGAGGCGACAACATCAGAAGATCCAACCAAGATCGTGGGATAGCAGGCAGAAGCAGTACCACGTCTCAACACAGAGCTGCCGCTGTCAGTATTAGCCAATGATGTGACGTCATCCAAGGACTTTGAGTCTAGAGAAACGCGAGTCACACCAGAGCTGATTGAATCTTTCAAAAAGAATGGACGCATCCCAGTAGGAGATGGGGCTACATTTTTACCAGTCTCAAACATCACGCTGCCTGAGAATGAAGTGCCGAACATGCCGGTGGTGTCAGGATTCGTCGGCGACACACCAGTGAGAGGGTTGAGAGACACTGGTTGTAGCTGCATCATCGTGAGAGAGGACCTAGTAGCTGAAGACCAGAAGCTACAGGAGCGGACCACCCTCATTTTGGCTGATGGAACTGTAAGGATTATCCCCCTTGGCAAAGTCAGTGTCGACACCCCATACTTGACAGGAGAGGTGAAGGCCTTGTGCGTAAAGACACCAGTCTATGACCTCATCATCGGAAACATTGATGGTGCCAGAAACGCAGACGATCCAGATCCAGAGTGGAGACCTGAAATATGTTCTGTTACCACGAGAATTCAAGCAAAGAAGAGTCACCGGACCATCCCTCTAAAAGTGGCGGACAACACGCCGAAGCAGCTGTCGTGAATAGGGACAGGCTGGTGGAGCTACAGAGAGGTCAAGACAAACCAAAATTGGCGGAATCGGTGCGTCTTGCTGATGACGAAAGACTAGACGACGAGAACCTGTTTGACCTTAATGAACTCCGACACAAAGAGGATTTAGAGGATACCCAATTCGGTCAGAATCTGACCCAGACTCAACGTGAAGAACTGCGCGTCCTGACTCAAGAGTTCGAGCATCGGTTTACACCTGACCCAGGGACAACCTCATGTCAAACGAGCCAGTTCGCAGCAAACCTTATCGTCTTCCTTATAACACGAGGGAAGAATTGAAAAAAGATATCAAGGAAATGCTGAGTCTGAATGTCATCAGAGAGTCCAAGTCACCATATGCGTCTCCAGTTGTCATCGTGAAGAAACCAGATGGATCCAACCGAGTGTGTGTGGACTATCGCAGACCCAATAAACTAACAATCTTTGATCCAGAGCCTATGCCCACAGCGGAAGAACTGTTCCAGAAGGTCAGTGGAGACCGATTTTTCTCCAAAATTGACCTAAGCAAAGGGTATTGGCAAATCAAGGTTGCAGAAAAAGATATCCCCAAGACAGCGTTCGTCACACCCGACGGTCATTGGGAGTTCCTGAAGATGCCTTTTGGTATGGTGAACAGTGGTGCCACATTGAAGAGAGGACTGAAAAGGATCCTAGAAGATATGCAAAATGTGGTCTTTTACTGGGATGACATTTTGATCCATACCAAAACTTGGGGGGGACCACCTCAAAGCCCTCCGAGAACTGTTCCAAAGACTGTCAGATGCGAATTTCACCATCCATCCAAGCAAGTGTATTCTTGGGGCTGACAACATAGACTTCATTGGACATAAATTGAGCGAAGGTTTAAAGGGGCTACACGACGCCAACGTGCAGAAGATCAGGGATGCCCCGCGACCTATGACCAAGACGCAAGTCCGCTCATTTATGGGCTTGGCGAACTACTACCGGGAGTTCATACCAAACTTTGCGGCAGTCACAGCACCCCTGACTGATTTGCTGAGGAAAGGACAACCTAACATAGTGAAGTGGGAGGATGCCCAAGAGCGAGCATTCCAGGCGGTTCGAGACATCCTAACCGAGAAGCCTGTTCTACACCTTTCTGACCCGTTGAAAACGTTCTTCCTGAGAACAGACGCCTCCAACGAAGGAGTAGGTGCAGTCTTGATGCAAGAAGATAACGGAAAACTCCACCCAGTGAGCTACGCCAGCAAAAAGTTGAGAGAAACTACTCGACCATCGAGAAGGAGTGCCTAGCCATCATCTGGGGAGTAAGGCGATTCAAACTGTACCTTCTGGGAGTGCCATTTGTTCTCCAAACAGACCATCAGCCCTTGAACTATCTAAACTCTGCAAAGTTTACAAATTCTCGTATTATGAGATGGGCGATGTTCTTGCAGAAATTTGACATTAAACTACAGTCTATCAAGGGTTCGCAGAATTTTGGAGCAGATTACCTGGGCAGAGCAGTTTAAATGAACATTTCTGTGTCCAGAACTTTTTGTATGAAACATTTCGATGCTCAGGACTGTTTACAGGAACTGTGAGACGTTTATTTTAATTTGATTTTTGATGTGAATTTTTTTGTTTTGTTTAGGGTTTTGTGTAGGTTTACACAGCCACAACTGTATTTTTGAAATTTGAGAAGGAAGTTTTGTGAAATTTCATTCTTAAGAGGGGGGTAATGTTACGATTGTGGTTGTGTTATCCTGTAAGAGCGTGCGTGTGTTGATTGTAGGTAACGATCCGATGTTTATTTGAGCTATCACGGTTACGATTCACGTGGGTTTTTTTTTAGTAAGATTTTCTTTTGTTCATGAGTAGAGCCGATTTCGTTTTGTTAAGTTTAGTCCGCAACGTTCTAGAAAGGTCGCACTGTCTGGTGACATCGTAAGTGTCACGTCAGGTAGTTGGCAACACTTTGCTACATTTTTCGCTACTTTTTGTTTTCCTGTGCGCGTGTATTGAGCAGCCTTTATTTTGTTTTGGGAATGTTCTCGTACCTTTTTGAGCTATCATAGAACGTGGTGATAGGGATACCATACTTTTATGTGACTTAAATATACGCTAGAATTTAGAGCTGAAGTGAGCAGCCGAGTTTTTGTAGCCTGTTATAGTTTTTCTGGAGAGTTTATTTTAATGAGCTTCGGCTGCGTGTTTCGTTCTGATTGGTTGCGTTGTATGATTTCCGTAGACGATTCGGGAATTTCGTAGTATATATATATAAGGAGGGCGCTGGGAAAGCCCGTTAGTACATTGTCTTGCTTTGTCAGTTGTAGAGACAGGTAGTTTATTGGAAGAGACGCTGTGTATGAGAAACTTTGTGTCGCAGTGTAGACATTGCAGAAGAGACTTTGTATCAGTAGTTTGTGCATTTGAAAGTGCATTACTGTGTGGATGTCGCATCGCTGAATTAAATATTGTTGGAACTGTTACTCCAGTATTGTCTACATCCTTTAGCCACGTGTGACGGATTGCAGCTGAACGAGGTTTATTTTAAAGAACTCTACGTATGTGTGTCTGGTGTGTTTATCATACTTCGACTACAACTCCACCACGTAACAGGAGCTGAGGGCAACAACAATGACAATCATAATATATATATATATATATATATATATATATATATATATATATATATATATATATATATATATATATATATATATATATATATATATATATATATATATATAAAATACGAACACTGGAATTTACCAATTAAAACACTGACCCCAACAGCACCTATGTCATGTATAAAAATGCTGTGTGTAGTACTTTACTAGTACTGCCAATTTCACTAGAATTACTCTTGGTTAAGATCAAATTAAAATTAAAATCAACTGAACATGCAAACGGCAACAGCAAGAAGGCTTATGAAACGCTAAGGACCCTCACCAAGACTCAACAGCGAACAGCCACAGTCATCGAAGACAGCAGCGGCCAACTCCTTACGGAAAACACTGCTGTACTAAACAGATGGACTGAGTACTGCCGAGACTTGTATAACTACAAGGCTGAGCCAGGCACCAGCATCCTCCAAAACAACCAGGCTGGGGCCAGGAAGGCTGAAGACCTGCCAGTGTTAGCTGAAGAGGTGGAAGCAGCCGTACGCGGCCTGAAGGGAGGAAAGTCTCCAGGTGTAGACAACGTACCTGCTGAACTGTTGAAACATGGAGGAGAAGTAACAACGAAGGTCCTCACTACACTCTGTCAAAAGATCTGGGAGCAAAAGAAATGGCCAGTAGAATGGACACAGTCTCTAGTGATCCCGCTCCCCAAGAAAGGAAACCTGAAACAGTGCCAGAACTACAGAACTATCAGTCTGATAAGTCACCCTAGCAAAGTAATGCTTAGAATCATTCTCAACCGCCTCAAAACTTTCGCCGAGGAACTGCTGGCAGAAGAACAGGCTGGCTTCAGAGTTGGAAGAAGCACTGTAGAGCAGATTTTCAACTGCCGCGTCCTGATCGAGAAACATCTGCAGCATCAGCGCGAACTCTACCACAACTTCATTGATTTCAGGAAAGCATTTGATCGCGTCTGGCACGACGGACTCTGGCAAGTCATGAGATCGTTCAACATAGAGGAGGGACTGATCCAAATGATAGAAGCGCTTTACAAGAACGCCTGCAGCGCGGTTCTACTTAACAATCAGTCAGGCGAGTTCTTCAGGACGACGATCGGTGTCCGTCAAGGATGCCTGCTCTCTCCTGTCCTTTTCAACATATTCCTGGAGAAGATCATGCAGGAAACCCTCCACGACCACCATACTTCAATCTCTATTGGTGGCAGATCCCTGTGCAATCTTCGATTCGCAGACGACATTGACCTCATGGCAGGCAGCAATAGTGAGCTCCAAAACCTGACAGACAAACTTTCAAGTAGCGCAGGGTCTTATGGCATGGAGATCAGTACTGATAAAAGCAAAGTGATGATCAACACCACAAGCGACAGCAGCAGCAACATTCACATGAATGGCCAAAAGCTAGAAGAGGTCAATAGCTTCAAGTACTTGGGAGCCACCCTGTCCAAAGACGGTAGTTGCATAGCAGAGATCCGTATCAGGATAGGTACAGCAACATCCGCAATGGCCAGGCTAGACAGGATATGGCGAAGTAACTCCATCAGCTTCACCATCAAGTACAGGCTTTACAAGTCCCTCATAGTGTCTATTCTACTCTACGGCTGTGAGACTTGGACACTGCTTGCAGACTCAGAAAAGAAAATCCAGGCCTTTGAGAACAAGTGCCTGAGGAAGTTGCTCCGCATCTCGTACCGCGAGCACAAGACCAACGAATATGTACGGAGCATCGTCACTTCCCTGGTGGGCCCACATGAACCCCTTCTGGCAACCGTGAAACGGCGCAAGCTTGCTTGGTTTGGCCACGTGACCCGACACAACACCTTGTCCAAGACTATCCTCCAAGGCACTCTCGAAGGAAGTCGTCGGCGAGGTCGTCAGAGAAAGAGTTGGGTCGCAAACATAAAAGAATGGACCGAACTTGAGATGTCAGACTTGCTTGCCACCGCCCAAAATAGAACTCAGTGGAGAGCACTGTCTGTTGCTGCTGCCTTTCAGTCCCCCCAACGCCCAGTTCGGGCAAGGGACTGATGATGATGAACATGCATTTGTTTTTGTAATCTGACATGTTGCGCAGAGGTCTATCACTGTGACAGGTGTGTGTTGTTATTTGTTTTCAAGGTGCCTATTAAGTATCATTCAATATGCTTTCAATCATAAAGCTGATGCATGTCACCTTAATAATTATTTGACTCAGTGATATGCTTGCTGTGGCAAGCAGATACATAAACTAACTGACATGTTCAATACCAAATAATGCCTACCTGTAAAACTTGGCCTTTATGTCATCTGCCTCCCGTTGAGAGGCTGGCATGCGAATCTCCTGTGGCAGTCTTCTCAGGATGGCCTCAGTGACGCGAGCGATGGTTCTTGACGCTGTAGATTCGTGTACTCCGATCATTTCGGCGACAACATTCAGAAAAGTCCCCGTCGCGTAAAATCGGAGCGACAGTAAAACTTGTAACACTGGGGTCAAAGCGCCCTTTCGCTGCAGGCCGTAAGCAATGTCATTTGTAAGTTCGTCTGTCAGTTCTAGAATGTCCTCTCGCCTAAATCGGAATTTTCTGTACACTTCAGTGTCGTTAAACACTTCCAGCGGATGTGTCCGATCACGGAAAACTCGGTTCCTGCGAATTGCTCTTCGCTGCCGAGCGCCAAAAATTATAAAAGCCGCCATATGTTTCCACGGTAACTACAGAAGTAAGCGAATGTACTCATGGGGTCCCTCTGTAGTAAATCACGCCCAAGTTACTTCTTCGTTAACTTCCGAAGTAAGCGTAACTTCCGACCCATGCAAGAGGAAACGAGGCGTTTACTTCTTGAGTAGCCCATTACTTCGGAAGTAAGGACTTACTTCATCGCTATCCTTGGACACCAGAGAGGTGCCAGTGGGGTGGAAAGAGGCAAATGTTGTGCCGATATTCAAAAAGGGTGCAAAATGTATAGCAGGAAACTACAGGCCGGTATCGCTGACTTCTCAGGTTGGGAAAGTCTTTGAAAGTGTTGTGCGGGATTGTCTGAACAATCACCTTGAGAGGCATCAGCTGATCCGAGGCAGCCAACATGGTTTCTCAAAAGGAAACTCCTGCCTGACAAACCTGCTCGTCTTCCTGGAGGACATGACAAGCATGCTGGACGAAGGGCCCCGGAAAGATGTAGACGTCATCTACATTGACTATGCCAAGGCGTTCGACAAGGTCCCTCACAAACGGCTTATGGACAAGCTGAAAGCACACGGTGTAGACGGAAAAGTGCTGCAGTGGATGGAAGAATGGCTACGTGGCAGGAAGCAGAGAGTTGTGGTCAACGGGCAAGCTTCTCCATGGGTAGATGTGACGAGCGGAGTTCCACAAGGATCCATTTTGGGGCCGACCTTGTTCCTGGTGTTCATTAATGACTTGGAGGGACCAGCGTTCTAAAGTTTGCTGATGACACTAAGATCTACGGCGACGTCTCCGACCCAGCGGGGAGCGACAAACTACAGCATGACCTTAAGGTAGCAGGAAGATGGTCAGATAGGTGGCTGATGCAGTATAACGTGGACAAGTGCAAGACTCTGCATGCAGGCCGTAAAAACACTTGTCAGGTTTACACGCTGGGAGGACAAGAACTTGGAGCAGTGGAAGACTGAAGAAAGGGACCTAGGCGTCATCATGCACAGGTCACTGTCGGTCAGTCGCCAGTGCTGCGTGGCAGCAAAACGAGCCAACAGAGCAGTGCGGCAGATCATGCGAACAGTTACAGCCAGAACTAGAGAAGTTATTGTCCCACTCTACAAAACAATTGTACGACCACATTTAGAGTACTGTATCCAAGCATGGCGACCTTACCTCAAAAAAGACATCGCAGTGTTGGAAAAGGTGCAGAGGAGAGCTACAAGATCGATTACAGGGATTGGTCACCTGCCGTATGAGGAGAGACTGGCCTTTTGCAATTTGCAGAAATTGGAAGAAAGGAGAGACAGGGGAGATCTCATCGAGACTTTCAAGATCATAAAGGGACTTGAAAAAGTTTCTGCGGACATATTTTTTACTTCATGCCAGTCATCATTTTATCATAGAGGTCACAGCAGCAAACTGTTCAAAGGGAGGTCCAGACTGAATCTTAGAAAAAACTTTTTTCCCAAAGAGTTGTGAACCCATGGAATGCTCTGAAACAAACAATTGTCGAAGCTGAAACTGTCAACCAGTTCAAGAACCGCCATGATAAAGAGACAGTTAAGGGGGTTAAAATAAGTTCTCAAACTTCCTACCCCGTCGGCCGCGCTCAGTGGCCACTCAGGTAAATTCAGGTAAAAAAATTCAGGTAAATTATGCAAGCGGCCCCAGGTCAGTTGACACGCTCGGGCAGCTTGGGATAGGTAGGTCATGCAAAAAATTGACCAACCGTAACAAGTGGAACCCTTTTGGAAACACCAGTTCGCTCAGAATATGAATTTAATGTTTCTGAATACATGTACGCAAAACTTCAAACTCGGTTGGTATTTGGTCAAAGCATTGGGCACATCAGGCTGCAAATGGTACTGTTGGACAGTTTACTACCTGGGCTAAACATCCAAAGTGGTACAGAGCCAAAATCACAAGGTCGCATTTGGTGCAATTTGGCCGAGTAGACCTAGGGCAAGTTGATTCTTGCTGCACCCAAGTTAAGGCCCCGCTACACGAGCCCGGTTTTGAGGCCGATTCCCGATCAGTTTTCGAATCGGTAGGTGATCGGGCCGGATTAAAAAAAACGTGTGCAATGCCACACTGACATTTCTCGACTTGTCAAGTGAGTTTTAGCCGACCGGTTTGAACCGAAGATCAAAGTCGTACATGTTCTGCAAAATGAGTGCTAGTTTTGACAGTGATGATGATGTGCTTGCATTATCAGCAGTTTTGGATCATATTCGGGAAGAGGCGTGCGAAACATCAGCGGCAACGGCGGTAGTACTGATCACAACAGGCGTGTTCGGCCATTTGCAAACCGTGTTGAAACGACATGCTTTGCGAGACGCGCTCTGATTGGTTGAAGCTTACGATCGGGACGGATTCGGATCGGAAATATAGAGCAGGTTCTAGTCAGCCGATTGGGACCGGATCTGATAATTGACGTCATCCGATCGCAAACGGATCGGAATCGGCTTCAAAATCGGGGCACAACCGGCCCGTGTGGCGGGGCCTTTAACGAGTTGGGAAAAGCGACCTTCACCTCGCGGCGGGAGTGAGTAACTTCCGCTCTAAAAAACAAACGGACACGGTGATTGCGATCAACGATTGCTTTTGCACATTCGTCAGAGAAGAGTGGACGTGCTTAGGAAGGAACTAGACTACTCTGCATATCAACTGAGTCGTCTCGATCGTCTTCTCATTTATCACACAGGCGCCAATCCAGCCGCTACAGTGCTAGTCCAGAGATTTGCATGAGTGTAAGTCAAGGGGGAGGCTGACTATAAATTAAGCACATAGCTGTCTCGTGTTTATTTTTCCAATAAATGCATCGATAGTCCAGACATATGGAGTTGGTATACCTGGAACTATCCTGGATGTTAATGTACTCGTGTCGTTTTCATGCGTTTTTTTTGTTTTTTTGTTGTTGTTTTTTGCACATCCGTTTCAGACGAGGTGTACAATTAACTAATTAATTTCCGTACATTAATTGTGTTTGTGTGAAAGCTATTGTGATAATCGTCTTGTTTCAAGTCTTTTTCTAGTGAATAGCATTGTTAAGTCTCTTCTATTTATAGAAGAAACTGTTCTGGGATACGTCACAGTAGAGCAAATTGAATAGTAGACCCATGACCTCATAGGCGGGCATGCATCAAAATCTGACAACTCATTGTGTAACCAGATAAAAATTACGTCATGTTACACTAACGTCGCTGCAAAACATGCTTTTGGCATTAACACGAAAATCTCCAATATTTGTGTATGCAAAATGCTATATTCAAGAGGTGCCTGTTGATTTCTCATTTAAGGGTTAAAAGACCGTTTATAAAAAGTCGGTTGGCCCACATAGAGTCCGTAATTTTTGCCATATTCACTTAAAATTTTTGATATAGCTAACTTGGAAAAAGATATTGGATGAGTTTATTAGCCAGCTTTGTATCTTTTTAAGTTTTCAGTAAAATTAATTCTTGGCGGAAAAATGTTAAAAAGTGGTTAAACTTGACTTTTGGAGACAGTGATAATGGCATAAAACTTGGCAGCAAAATCATCATGATAAAGATCCGACATCGATGTAATACTATAGATATGACGCATTCTTCTCTCTGTCACATGCACACACACACACATTGACACGTCAGAAGAGTATGCTCATGTACAATAGTATATTATGTATCTAGGTAAAGTCAACCTCACTTCACACAAGTTATAGAGAGAGTGAATGGTTGGTAGTTTGCAGTATCATCTTTTTAGCTGTTCTTATGTTAGTATGTCTTGCGATTAGGCTGGACAAGTTTGAATGTTGTAAAAGGAAAGACTTCTAGTTCTTCTTCTCCTTTGTACAAAGAAATGTTCTTCCGAAAGGGCCAAGAGAAAACCTTTGTTAAATGTACCTGTACTTGCTGTTACGTGGCAATCGTAGTCGTAGTATGGTACAATCACGCCAGACAAATGCACGTAGGGTTCTTGTAAAGAAACTTCACTCAGCTGCAACTCGTCTCACGTGGCACAAGGTTGTAGACCACTCAGGAGTAACAGTTCAAACAATATTTATTGCAGCAATGCGATCTCCACACAATGCGTCCACAAAAGCACCAACAGTGATACACTGTCTCCTCTACAATGCATCAACACTTTTGACACACTGAGTCTCTCATACAATGTACACACATACTTCCTAACACGGTCTTTTATACTATTACAGATTTCCAGAACAATCCAGCAAATTCTCCCAACTCAACCAATTAGAAAAGAAAACATAACCAAAACTCATTAATATTCATGAACAAGAATACACTAGAATGAACTACAAAATTCCACTACTATTTAGGCGTCTTTGATACAATGTTACGAAATGTAGCCGACAGTTTGACGTCATATCTGAGGTCACTAGAAAGATCGTGACCCTGCTTGAACCTTCCAGTCTAATGTAGGCGAAACTATGCGTCACAACAAAAAACGAACGCAATTTTCCGTGCAAAAGAAAATGACTCCTACAAATAAGGTCCGTAATTCTTATCCAAAATAACTCAAATGAATATCGGATCTTTCTATGATTAACACACACATGCTCTCAAAGAATAACACAATCACAAACGTAACACTCGCATGGATTGTGAAAAGGACAGGAAATTCTTTGTTTACATTGATAACAGTGTATTGGCAAAGTGTTCCTTGTTAGCAATCCAAGCCTGCCATGAAGCAGATCGCTTTGATTTACCCTGGACCTCAGTTTTGGTTACACTTACAGGAACAAAACCCACAGTGTGCTTGGGGATTCCAGTCTGGGTCTGTTTTATTTGTATTATATATACATGTTGGGCACATAATATATATGCATGGCAGGTACAATACACATGTACACACAAGCCTTACCACCAGACTCCCACCGTTCTTTTTTTCCGCTATGTATTACCTTTAACCCATATGATACTGAGGCTAAAAGCTTCAAATTTGTACACAGCCATAATTATACGCAAGCTACATTATAGTACTTACAGATAAGATATAAACCAATGGCTTTAGTTCAAGGGTGGTGCCAGAATAGCTTGGCGCCTTTCGGAGTGGGGATCATGTATGCAGCAAGCATACTTTTATCAGTGGGTTCACCAAGGTTTTGTAAGCATGTGTCTTCAGATGTATGGCTGTGAGTTTGAAATAGTGTTTTGTTTGCCTTTTCACAGGTGTTCCTTATGTGCTCGTTGGTGATGCTTGATTACTTTGATGTTACATTTTGAAGAGTGTGCTGATGAGTGTAAGTGTTACTGTCATGTTTATTGTAAGGTGAAATGCACTTTTCTGCTGCTGATGGCTTTTAGAGGAATTTAATGCTCAGTTGTGTTGCTGTCTACAGCTTTTGACACATAGACGTCTCCCTTTGTTGGTATCATGATATGGTGACGAAAAAGATAAACACCTGGTCAACATTAGCAGACAGTCCCTTTCTTCATGGAACAGCTTTAAAAACTGTGTGCAAAAATAAATCAGCAAGTTAACAGAATTTGTCAGTCTAAATTAAATTGATGAGTGAATGTTGCCATTTTTATTTTCCTTTAGGGAAGTACAGGGAGACAAAGTGCCAGTGACTGTCTATCATCACAAGTTGTCAGCAAGGGCGATTTAAAACACATGTACCACAAAGTAGCAAAACTTTGTGATAGAGCTAATGTGTCTGTGGGCGCAGTTTTGACCACGCCAAGTAACTTGAAATATTGTGAGCACTGTTGGGCATCTTTTGGCTTGTCTAGCAGCTTGAAAAGACACTTGCGATAGGTTCATACAAGGAACAAATCATTTGTATGTGTTAAGTGTGATGCCACTTTCTCCAGTTCTTCAGAATTGAAAAGACACAACACGATTCACACTGATGACAAACTATATGTGTGTGAACAGTGTGATTCTGCTTTCAGGCGGTCTGCTCACTTAAAAATCCATGTGCTGACTCACACAGGTGACAGACCTTTTATATGTAAAAAGTGTAATGCTAGTTTCAACAACCCTGGAGGTTTGCACATGCATATGCGAATTCACAGCGGTGATAAACCATATGTATGTAAACAGTGTGATGCTGCTTTTAAACGACCAAGCGATTTTAAAAGACATTTACAAATTCACACTGGTGTTAAGCCATTTATCTGTAAAGAGTGCAGTGGTTGTTACAGCACTGCTGCCAGCTTAAAAATACATATGCGAATTCACACTGGTGACAGGCCATATGTTTGTCAGCAGTGTGGTGCTACGTTTGCCCAGTCATGTAGCTTACAAAGACATTTTCGAATTCACACTGGTGACAGACCCTTTTTGTGTAAAGAGTGCAATGCTAGTTTTAGTACCTCTGGCAATTTAAAAGTACATTTGCGGACTCACACTGGCGACAAGCCTTATGTATGTAAACAATGTGATGCTGCTTTTGCTGGATCAAATGACTTAAAAAAACATGTACGAATTCACACTGGGGACAAACCATATTTATGTGAACTCTGCAATGCTGCCTTTGCACAGACTTCAGGCTTGAAATATCACAGGAAGACTCACACTAGAGACAAACCCTATGTATGTGAACAGTGTAATGCTGCTTTCACCAGAAGCAGGACCTTGCAAAAACATAAATGCAAGTAGATTGTGCAGGGCCACTTATTTCATGTGCAGACATATACTGAATAATATAAATAATGTAATTGCGTGAACAACATTCATGCCTTAAACTTGGACAGATTTTGGAGCTTCATACTGACATGACCCGCAATGAAAACATGTATGCTGTAAACTTTGTTCATAGCAAGATCAGATATAACAAAAACTGGTTATCACATATTGTGTGAGGTCCCAGTTTTTCTGTGATAATTGTTTTACTTAACCCATTACATCCTGAGGCTGAATTTTTTTAATTTGATTTTTTTTTTTTTTTTTTGGTCCTAAGAAGGCCACATTACAGATTAGGAGATAGAGCAACCATTTTCAGTTCAAGGGTGGTGCCAGAATAGCTTGGTGCCTCAGGCCCTAAGCTATTCTGGCACCACTCTTGAACTATCATAGTCCAATTTACTTCAAGTAATGGGCGTATGAGGATGAAAAGGGTTAAAGGGGCACACCTGACTTTTTTTTAAGGCTTCAGTTCGCAAAAAGCTTTTACTGGGCTTCAGTATACATACCCACTTAGACAGTGACCACCCTATTGTCCCACCAAATGCTTTCTTTCATCTGTTCAAAGCGAAAAGGGGCCCACTGAAATTTTCTGACAGGACACGTAACAAAATTGCTTCTGATAGGCAATGGTAGCTGATGTCATAACTATTATATACGACCTTAGGTCATCTGCATAATTATTACCAATCACAGACACGATGGCGGATGAACCAGCGAAGAAAAAAAGAAAGTATCCTCAACTCGCACCGACAATGACAGATTTGGATATGAAGAGAAGAAAGAGGAAGAGAGACACAATCTTCCTAAGTAGAATTGACATCGGACAAGGGAATATGGACATGTGGCAACGCGTAAAGCAAGAGCTTGGCTTGACCGCCCATCCGAAATTTGTCGCTTTCCTGCTCTGTGAATCAGTAAGTAATCTACGTTCTTTGTTGATCTTTCTATAGTTCTGCAAGTGCTAGTGATTTTCAGAATTCATTTTCGCTGGTCGTAACACTTTTTTGTTTGTGCGGGCTCTCATTCACTCGATTCACAGAGGTAGTGTTTCTGCTGCAATGGTGCATTTGTCATTTCCAATGATGCCTTCAGTTATGTAGACTTCGATGTGTGAGATGTGAAATTGACTGCAGTGCAGAAAGTGGGTATAAATACCAATGTTCTGTTTCGTGTTTCCAAGGGGTAAATGATCAAAGGTCAAACTAGGCACTGTGGACGCTCACTCGCTTTGCGCAGAGTCAAACAAGCCACACCCTCGGTGCACAATGCAGCATGATCGCTACTAGTAAATACTAGCAGGTCAAGCGGAACCCGCATTGTGATTTTGACAGCATAGTGAGTATGGAAGGTTTATTCTACATTCTAGTGGAAAATTACGTCAAAGGGATGCCGGAGAACATCAGTACACGTGTACACTGACACGTGTGTACACCACACCAATGACCTCGTGACCTGCAGTAATGCGATACACTTTTAGTCAGCCAGGTTCTGCGGCCTTGTGACAGGCTGATAAATATGCATATTAATTCAAAACCAGGCCGATGCAGACAAAAACAATGCAAACGATGAATTTTGACATTTGGCATTGTACTTACATCATAACCTCGCGCTGGGACCATACGGCGTTGAGGCGCGTCCCCTGGGTGGTGGATAGGGGGTCCCTCGTGAGAGGGGTGCACCGAATGAAATAAGGTGCCGTGAACCAACATGGTCTAAGGGAAGGTGACCCCGACAGAAAACCCCTGGTCCTCCTAGTAAGGGGGTTGGGCGTGGGGGTAGCTTCCCCACCCTGCAAAAAAGGAAATAGCTACAAAAACGCCGACGAAAAGATCAGAAAAGCAGTGGCATTTTTGAAGAATGGCAAAGCAGCAGGGCCAGATGGCATCCCAGCGGAGTCTCTGAAAGCAGACCTAGAGACAACAGTTGAGATGCTGTACCCACTGTTTGGAAAGATCTGGGAAGAGGAGGTGATGCCAGCTGACTGGAAGGAGGGGTACCTAATCAAGCTTCCCAAGAAAGGCGACCTCAGCAAGTGTTCCAACGACAGAGGAATCACCTTGCTGTCAGTACCAGGAAAGGTCTTCAACAGGATCATCCTAGAGAGAATGAAGAGCTCCGTTGACCCCCAGCTGAGAGACCAGCAAGCAGGATTCAGGAAGAACCGATCATGTACAGACCAGATCGCCACTCTCCGCATCATCGTGGAACAGTCTCTGGAGTGGAGCTCCCCGCTGTACGTCAACTTTGTGGATTATGAGAAAGCATTTGACAGCGTGGACCGAGAGACTCTGTGGAAACTCCTACGACACTACGGTGTACCCACAAAGCTCGTCCGCCTGATCAAGAGCAGCTATGATGGCATGACATGTCGCGTGATCCACGAAGGGCAGTTCACCAGAGAGCTCCAGGTCAGAACTGGTGTCAGGCAGGGGTGTCTGCTGTCTCCGTTCCTCTTCCTACTGGCCATAGACTGGGTCATGAAGATGACCACAGAGCACAGACGAAGTGGAATACAGTGGACACAGCTTGACGACCTCGATTTTGCAGACGACTTGGCATTACTGTCCCAACTCATCAACAAATGCAGGACAAGACCACGAGGCTTGCTGACATCTCGTCCCAAGTGGGCCTCACCATTCACAAACAGAAAACAAAGACAATGAGGCTGAACGCAACCAGGGAAGAACCAGTCTTGCTTGCTGGCACCCCGTTGGAGGAGGTGGAGTCCTTCACCTATCTCGGGAGCATCATAGACAAAAAAGGCGGCACTGATGCAGATGTCAGAGCACGAATCGGTAAAGCCAGAGCAGCCTTTCTCCAGTTGAAAAAAGTGTGGAGTTCCAGAGAGCTGTCACAACACACCAAAGTCCGGATTTTCAACTCCAATGTAAAAGCAGTTCTCCTATATGGAGCAGAGACATGGAGATTGACAAAAACCACAGTCAACAGAGTACAGACCTTCATGAACAGTTGCCTTAGAAGAATTTTGAAAATCCACTGGCCAGAGAAGATCAGCAACGTCAGACTCTGGGAGAGAACAGAGCAGATAACAGCAGAGAATGAAATTGGGCGAAGAAGATGGGGATGGATCGGTCACAGTCTGAGAAAGCCAGCTTCCAGTATCACTAGGCAGGCATTGTCATGGAACCCCCAGGGAAAGAGGAAAAGAGGTAGGCCGAGAAACTCCTGGCGTCGAGACCTCCAAGCAGACATCAAGAGACTGGGAACCACCTGGAGTAGAATCGAAGGAGAAGCACAGGACAGGAGTTGCTGGAGGTCTCTCGTCGACGGCCTATACCCGGTTAGGGGTGACAGGCGTAAGTAAGTAAGTAAGTTACATCATAAAGCTCTAAGATAGTACACAAAGGACCCATACACATACTGTCAGCAGTATCTGTTGCAGACAGTTTTCTGACTGTGTTGACATGCTTGATCCTAGGGGATATAACTTCAAACTTGGTATATGAGCTGTAAATGGAACTTTTAGGGGTGACTAGTCATTTCTGATCAGTGTTCACAAAATAATATGCAGATATCAACTACAGCTGTTGGAAAGTGAAAAGTACATGTTGGATATCACTGACTGAATTGACCCATTTAACCCAAACACCGTACAGCAGGGGATGGATCGACCATGATAATTCAAGGGTGGTGACTAGAGCCAGAATAGCTTGGTGCCATCAGGCCCCAAGCTAATCTGGCACTGCCCTTTAATTATCATAGTCGATCCATCTCCTGCAGCTGGTACAGTCATTAGATGACATCTCCGAAATACATTCGTGGGGTTGAATATTCATGTTTTCAAGTTTGGGATAGAAACAGTCTGAAAACGATGTCCAGAAGTGTGCCCAATACCATTCAAATTTGTTGCGTAAACAGGACATATCTGTGAAGAATTTTTGCTTCTAATTAATATCAGTGGCTGCAAAATAGGCTCATTTTGTTTGTGTACAGTCCACAGTGTGCAAGTCTTTTTTGTTTCTGTATGCAGAGGAGCTAAAATCATCGTAACATGCCGTACACATGGTGTCACATTTTTTGGTTTCCAGTTGACCACCTTCACCTATTTCTAGTCACAGAGTATTGACAGTTATAATTTTATATATATATATATATATATATATATATATATATATATATATATATATATATATATATATATATATATATATATATAAACCGGTCGTAGGCGGCAAAAACTTTAAATCTACTCAGCAGGTCCAAATCTGTTTGGGAATATTTTTTAGCATCCCCCCTCGGGGGGAACACTGGATATTCTCCAGCGGGTGGCGGGGCGCCTGGGGGTAGTCCCTATTCCTTTATGTGATAGGTGTTCAGTGGAAGGCTCAAAAGATCTAATAAGCGATGCAGTCACAAAAGGGCAGCTGATGTCCTGATGACACAATGCAAGCTTACCAGCCTGGAATTCCATGGCATTAGCACAGCATTCTCAGAATTTAATTAAAAAAAATTACGTCCCTTGGAACTACTCTGATTGAGTGCATTTTTTGGCTTTGGGCGACGCCTTTGTTAAAAGTAAAGAATATATATATATAATATCACTCTCGTGGTCTTAAAACCTTTATCCTACTCACTTTCGCAAGTAGGATAAGGTTTTAAGACCACGAGAGTGAGGTTTTCAGTATCACCTAAACACCGATGTAAAATTCTATTTTTTATTCACCTTTTCTTTGCAGTAATCCGTTGTGAATTGGCAAAGATCTTGGTGTAATTTACTTTGTAATGTGAAGTCAATATTTTGGATGCCAGACAAATGTTCCTACATGATGAGGTAATAGCGCAATACATGATGCTTGAGTGCCAGTGGCCACTATGAAATGATGTCAGTGCACTTGAGCTAAAAGTAGGTCAAGTTTCAATATCGCGTGTGCTCCTACGTTTTTGTTGACCAGTCTTTCTACAAGATAATTTTGTGCACACATGGCCGTTCATGCACCAGGGCTGTGTTACACATGTGTGATGCTGCCAAGCTGTATCACATGTGTGTGATGCAGCTTTTCTGATCAAAGGCAGAAAAAAGGGTGTGTAAGAAAACCTACTGACGCCCAACTAAAACACAATTAACATCCCAACAAGAGTACCATGCCGTTATTTTGTGGCGTTGCACTGTAGTCCATGTTACGGTGTAGAGCACTTTACATTTTGCACGAAAGCCCTATGAGCCACAATTCTGACAAAACTAAGCAAAACTTTGATTTTGTTTTCACAGATTCAGATAGTTTATTACTAATAATTAGTTAATCTGTGAAATGGAAAGAAGATATATATTTTTAGTTACTTTATGTTGTAATCCAAATGCACCCTAAAAGCTCCATTTACCAGCAAACAGCTGAAATAATTGTTCTGACAAGCAAAAGAAATGTAACATTTTCAACACCGTGGGAAACGTTAATCCAAAATGTCGCCATTTCTTTTGCTCATCAGTAGACCGTATACATTTAAGAACAAATTTAGGTCCCCTGTTGTTTTCTTCCATACCTCCTGCTTTGTCCCTTAAAATGAAAAGGTCTCAAGTCATATCTGCCACTGTTCCAGTATGCCCATGTTTGAGAAAGCACGATTTTCATTGTAAAACAATGAAAATCTCGCTTTTGTCAAACATGACATAAGCATTCTGGCTTTTGCTAAGTATGAGCAGTCATAGCGAGATTCTCCTTGAGCATATCACACATTATGAGATATTTATGCTCTGGGTAATAATAATAATAATAAATAGTTCTTGTATAGTGCTGTTCTCCAGGAAAACACTTGACTCACTGCGTGTGCACGACAGCGCACCCTCTCTCTCAGAAGCACGCACAATTATACACTACTTTAAAGTACCATTATGCGTAAATTTGAAGACAGATTTAAGCACCATTTGTGCTTATTATGCCTTGTCGACACACCTAGTGAACTTTAACAGCAGTTTGGACACGCAGCAGAAGCACACGCATAATCACACTTATTTATTCTGCCCAGCTGTTAGCGTGTCAATCTATTTTTAGCTGTTTCTCGTGCTTATAGAACGGAGTAGAGTCATTGTCAAATTACTTGTTATCAAAACGACGTGTGCTGAACTGGATTGTCCTGTGTCTAAATGAACCATAAGTAGACTTGTGTGTATCATTTCGTAACCATCTGTTACAGAAGTGTATCTTTGAACAGTTACGGCGGTAGTGGACCTTTCAACCACCCCATCCCTTCCCAACGCCTTACATCCACTTCCCTCTAGAATCAGAATAAAAGGCAGTCAGTCAACAGTTTGCTAAAAAGTGAGCTAAATGTTAAATGCCCAACAGAAAAGAAAAGTCTTTAAGTGAGCCTTGAACTGTGACAATGTGGTCAGATTCCGCATTTCAATTGGCAGTGAGTTCCACACACTTTGGGGCTAAAAATGTGAAAGAACGCTCCCCAATAGTTTTCATGTTAAGCTTCGGGATTTAAAAAAGTTTTTCACTGGAGGAACGGACGGTGCGTGATGGCTGATAAACAGACAGCTTGGCAGAAAGGTACAGCGGGAGAGATCCGTCAAAATGCCAATAGGCGAAAATTGCAATTTTGTACTAGCAGCGGAATTTTACAGGCAGCCAGTGCAGCTGCTTCAGTAGAGGTGTAACATGGTCTCTGTTTCGTTTCTTCAAGATGAGATGCGCCGCATTGTTTTGAATCATCTGCAAGCGTGAAATCTGGTCTGCCCATGGATACTACATTTACTGGATGTAAATATAAGTCAGTGGGTCTGCCGGTAAACCTGCCAGTACAGAATTGCAATAATCGAGCCTGGACGTAAAGAATGCATTTACAAGTCTTGACGCTGCACCTTCTGTGAGATATGGTCTGAGGGAAGAAATTCTGTGCAGCTGAAGGAAACCAGCTCGGCAGACGCTACTGATATCATCATGCATGGAGAGCATCGAATCAGTCTTCACACCCATATATTTGACACAGTTCTGGAAGCTAACGCTGCAGCCACCAATTTTTGTGAACTCGCTGTCTATCAGACTAAGGCGAGACTGAGAGCCAGCGGGCATGACTTCGGTTTTGTCAGTGTGACAAGTTAAGCTTAAGTTTGTTGCTAGTCATCCAGGACAGGACGTCGTCTATACAACACTGTACGCTCATCTTAGCGGAGCTGAAATGGCTAGGCGTGCTACTTTTGACAATTCAGTATCGTCAGCATACTTGTGAAAATCACACTCATGGGCGGCAATTACATCAGACAGAGGTTGTGAATATAAATTGAACAAAACAGGGTTCATGAAAGTGTTTTGCAAATACATGTACCCTTTAGTCTGTGCAGCTTTATCTGCACACAAAAGAGGAACATCATGGGGATGTCAAAACTTGAATTAATTTGTTTATGTTTATGTGTTGTTTTTCCAAAACATGTTTAACAAATGATTTTTTTAATCAGCATAATTGCCATGGTTCAGTAAAAGTTCGTTGTTCATCTTAATATTTGTTTCACACAAAAGGCGTTTAGTTCATTTTCATGTATGTAATTCTTATAATCACATGTGTGCTAGCATTGTGATTTCTTGACAATTTCTTCTTTTTCACATTGAGGATTATCAAAGGCTCAAAGCTATATTCCCTGTAAGCGAAGGTCCATAGGCCAACAATGACAGTGGAAACATGGTTGAAAACAGGTCTATGGCCTAATTATTTCTCCTTGGGGAAATAATTTCATTTCATGTCTGTCAGAGCTGCTTATACAGTGTGCGATTATGTGTAAACATGTACATATGTGTTGTGTCACATTTTCAATCTGTTGATCAGTTACGGATCCTGATATTATTACAGCAATTAAGTTTACTTCAGATGGTTTGCCGACCATCCAGTGCTTTGCATATTACAGCAGCAAAGCACAGACACTAGTACATTTTTATTTCTGACAGTGTGATATGCCCTGTGTGCGCCGACATGGCTTATTGTTCCCCTTGATACAAGCTGGCAAGTTCTGTCTGCAGTCACTTCCCCATGAAACCTGCTACTCAAACGACAGTACAGACTGTTGTTTATGGAGATGCACACAAACCACCCAGTGTTCTGCATATTTACAGCAGCATAGCACAGACACTGATACACTTTCATGCTGACAGGGTGTGTTGTCCAAGCGGATTAGTCTCTCCTGTGCGTGCTGGTATGGCTTATTGTTTCAGAAACGCTGGCATGTTTTGTCTGCAATCACTTTACCGTGAAACCTACTACTCACAGCGTAAATACAGTCAGTTATTTATGGAAATGACACTCTCCCTCACCCCTCTATTTATTATGTATTGATGTCTGAAAAGTTGCCGAGTGTCCCCAGTCACACTTATGGCAAGGGGTACCTAAATGCAGAAATCGCAGATATTGACGCAATTTAGCTTGCAATGTCAAAGTATTTTTGTTGCCAGACAAATGTTTGCACATGATGATGCAATACGAGTTACAAAGACTATAGCACTGATTGCATTGAGCCATTTCTATCCAGAACTTGGGATGAATATAGTAAAGGGTGACATGTAACCCAGGTTAAATGTGCAGTGAAATGCTGTTTTGAAAATATTAACCCTTTTGCAGGCAACAGTACTGTCAACAACACGGACAACTGCAGTGGATGCAGACTTGTCTTTTAAAATCGTAAATTCAGTGTCAAAGATTCCCCCATCCGTCAAAGAAACGTGGATGTGGTGTCTCATGAGCCCCCGCAATTGTGAGGGTGCATGAAGATCTATGCCTCTTGCATTTTAGTGGTGGTCATGTTTTCCCAGCAGTTAACAGAACAGGTTAAATTATCTGATTTATGTTGTCATTTGCAGAACATGAGCATGTCTGTGAATTTAAATCTAATGGCTGTAACCTTCACCAAAAGGAATCTTTGTGACAAAAACCGCTACTGACAGCAAAAGGATTTATGCTTGGCTGAACATGCATGTGATAGTAGACATCTCTGGCAAAAGTTTGTTTTTACTACTTTAAGTGAAACACATGCTCATTTGTTTGTGAGAGAGAGAAACAGTAGGTTGTCGGTCCTTACAGGCAAACCCAAACTAAAGGCTTTACGCCACGTTTTTTATTTTGTGCTTTTTCTGTGAGTAGACATCTTGTCCATTTACCCCTAATTTTTGGCTCACATGTGAGCAAAAGTGAGTATGTTTTGGGCCAGTGGTCGTCTGTCCAGCATCCGTGGCATTTTCTCAGAGACTATTCAAGTCACAGTCTTCAAATTTGGCCCAAGGATACTTTGTGGCAAGACCTTTTTAAACATGCCAATGTGAGTGATCTCTCACAAAGGGCAAGGTCACAGAGGATCAGGAAATGTCAAAAATAGCTATATTTTGACATTTATTTTTTTCTCAAATACTATTCACTTCAAACCCAAATTTGGTACAAAGGTACTTGATGGTAAGACCTTTCTATGCATACTAATTTGGTTGATCCCTCAGAAAGGTCAAGGGTCACAAGAGCTCAGGAAATAGGTGAAAAATAGCCATATTTTGATAAAAGATGTTTTTTTCTCAAATACTGCTCACAACTTCAAACCCAAACTTACTACAGAGATACCTGATGGTAAGACCTATCTATGCATACTAATTTGGATTACCCCTCGAAAAGGTCAAGGGTCACAAGGGCTCAGGAAATAGGTTAAAAATAGCCATATTTTGACAATTTTTTTTTTCTTTCTCAAATACGTTTCCCAACTTTAAACCCAAACTTGCTACAGAGATACCTGATGGGAAGACCTTTCTATGTACACTAATTTGGTTGATCCATCAAAAGGTCAAGGGTCATGAGAGCTCAAGGTAAAAAATAGCCATATTTATTATTTTGACAAAAGATGTTTTTTTTCTCAAATACTATTCACAACTTCCAACCCAAATTTGGTACAGAGATACCTGATGGTAAGACCTATCTACGCATACTAATTTGGATGACCCCTCAGAAAGGTCAAGGGTCACAAAAGGCTGGCAAATGTGTGTAAAAGCCAATTTAAAAAAAAAAATTGTAGGTATTATCAACATTTTTGCAAATTTTTCAACCAAATTTAGCACAAAGATAGCTGATGATACAACCTTCCTATGCATACTAACAGTCGACTCCTCACAAAGGTCAATGGGGGTTGGCAGATGTGTGAAATATACTTACATTTTCAGAAAACATAGATTTTGCTGTTGCAGAATCCAGCCCTTGTCACAAAGGTCACACATATGTAAATCGGTCATACACATGAGCCATAATGGCTTTGCCTTGTTTTTTTCTGGAAAAGCAATTTGCGATTGTTTTTGATTGTCAATAATATTATGAATTCATTTTTATATGGCTTCACGCATACACACTGTGATGAAATTGCTTTAAGGGTAAACACCCGCACAGAAAGAACACAATATATGAAAAATTACATACACATATATAGAATCTACATTAAACTTACAAGCGTGGCATACGTGTTCACATAGGATGAACAAGTCTGCAGAAGTAAGTCATCTGTTAATGAACCTTCTTGTACATGTATGCAACCACCAGTACTGTCTACAGTACCTGGGGCTTCATACACAGAAGGGTTAACCCATTTAACCCCAAGGCCACATTTCCCAAATGTTAAATGCGTCACCTGAAGGTTGAGTACCAGTTCCAGGAGATGGATCAACCATGATGATTCAAGGTTAGTGCCAGATTAGCTTGGCATATGAATCCGGCACCACACTAATCTGGCACTACCCTTAAATTATCATGGTTAATCCATCTGCTGTAGTGCCTTGAGGCTCGATAGGTTCGTGTACAAGTTTGCAAGATTAATTCTTCTCCGCTCACTGCCACATTCAGTGTCATTCTGTCATAGTTGGTGCCACCGCTAAGCCTCGGATGGATTGAATGAAACTGTAGACATACATGTTTTAATAAGTGTCCGTGCAGATACCAGTAAACACATGCTACTGTAGCAACAACAGTAAAAACATTCTGCCCGTCATTCAATACTACTATTAATTACGCATTTATCTTACCCAGACCAAGCCTCAGACTGGCAAAATATAATTATAGGGTCCTACATCGGTGTTTAGGTGATACTGAGAATCTTACTCAAGTGGTTTCAAAACCTTATCCTATGAGCGAAAGCCATTAGGATAAGCTTTAAGACCACGAGAGTGAGATTCTCAGTAACACCTAAACACCAGTGGAAGAATCTATCACTCACCTTTTTCTTGGCATGAATCAGATTCGAGTTGGTTTTCAGCACCTGACTAGCCATAACACAATCGCCATTGTGTCTTTGGCGAAGAACATATGACATCATTTACTTTGTAATGTGACGTGTATATTTTGGATGTCAGACAAATGTTCCTACATGAAGACGTAATAGCGCACTACATGATGCCAGAATGCCAGTCGTCACTATAAAACGGCATCATTGCACATGAGCTGAAAGTAGGTCAAGTTTTAATATCTTTTGTGTGCCGGTACCTTTTTGTTGACCAGATTTTCTACAAGACAATATTGTGCAAAACGCGCCCGTTCAGGCACCAGGGCTGTATCACACGTGTTTGATACAGCTTTTCCGCTCAAAGGCAGCAAAGAAGGAGGCGTGTAAGAAAGAAACTGTAGCTGTACAGTGACTGCAGATACCACTATCCATATTATACTGAAGATGCTTAGCCCATTCAGCTCTGACGCACTACAGCAGGAGATAGGTCGACCATGATAATACAAAGGTAGTGCCAGATTAGCTTTGTGCCTGTTGGCGCCAAGCTAATCTGGCACTACCCTTGAATTATCATGGTCGATCCATCTCCTGCAAGAGGTGTATAGTCGATAGATGACGCCTCCAAAATTTTGGAAATAAGTGCGCCGGGCTGAATGAGTTAACCCATATCATACTGAGGCTAAAAGCTTCAAATTTGTACACTGCCATATAACAAGCTACATTATAGTACTTACAGAGAAGGATATAGGCCAATGGCTTTAGTTCAAGGGTGGTGCCAGAATAGCTTGGTGCCTAGAGGCGCCAAGCTATTCTGGCACTACCATTGAACTATTTTAGTCAAACTTATTTCACACACTGGTGTATTCTGAATGATAAGGGTTAAAGCAGCAAAATCAATACTCCATCACTCACTTAATACCATATGTTTATCTTGACCCATTTAGCCCCAGGGTCACATTTCCTAAATTTTGGAGGCGTCACTTAATGATTATGTACCAGTTGCAGGAGATGGATGGACTATGATAATTCAAGGGCAGTGCCAGATCAGCTTGGCGCCTGAATCAAGGGCAGTGCCAGATCAGCTTGGCGCCTTCAGGCGCCAAGCTGACCTGGCACTATCCTTGAATTATCATGGTCCATCCATCTCCTGCTGTATGGCGTTGGGGCTAAATGGGAAAACTTCACCAATAGTTGCATAATGCATTACAAATGAAAATACACCTGAAAATGTACATACACATGTACATTTATACATTCCTAGAACAATAAACAAAAATACCACTTAAGCCTTTAAGCACAAATCTGATATGAATACAATCTAAATCAGAAGCAGGGACAAAACTCCAAAGTTCATGCAAGTAGTTTATACCAGTGTGTGTTTCCATACATCCAATGCGGAACATAATTTCGCATTTGGTGGGAAATGCACAGGGCATATTTTTCTTTACTCAGCTGAGCAATTTTTGGGCGATGTTGCATGTTTCTGATGCAATTTTTGGATTGTATACGTGCTTATGGAAACATGTATCTTTACATTCGTACAAAAACATTTGTCATGAATCGGTGTGTGTGTAGTCAGTAGTAGTGTCAAACTGTTGAAAAACCAGAAAATCAGCAAATGATGAATTATGTCACCAGTTAGCCATGCCTCAGCATACATTTTCATAGCGGTGGGTACGTTGTGTGGGTCATGTGATTGGATTGTGGAGTAATGTTCCTTCAATCATGAAAGTAAAACGTCATCAAAATGATGCAGTCTCCACCACAAATGGTCATATTTTACTGATGTCACTATGGCAGCTGTCCGACACCCAGAGAACAGTGATGGCAACACTGCAAATATTCATGGACTTTTCTGGCACTTAAAGTCAATGAAATATCAAACTCCTAAAGCACTGGATTGACTGCTCGTATTTAACCCTTTTCGCCCCAATACCCTACAGCAGGAGATTGATTGACCATGATAATTCAAGGGTAGTGCCAGATTAGCTTGGCACCTTCAGGCGCCAAGCTAATCTGGCACTACCCTTCAAATATCATGGTCAACCCACCTCCTGCAACTGGTACATAGTCGTTAAGTAACACTTCCAAAATTTGGGAAATGCACCCATGGCGCTAATAATAATAATTACGGTATTTATAATGCGCTTATAATAATTATAACGCTAAGCGCGCACTCACAACTCGCACACGCATGCGCACGCTTTAGACAATGACTCACGTAACACAAATAGTGAAGATACATTAGGACGGTCAGCTTGGGCTGGGGAGTGTGGTGATATAGTGCTAGAACTGTTGAAAGAGATGAGTTTTGTGGGCAGACTGGAAGGAGGAGAGCGAGTGTTTCTGACGGAGAGAGAGTGGGAGAGTGTTCCAGGTGGTTGGACCATATACTGAGAAAGAGCGGGGGCCGAAAGTGCTGAGTTTGGTGCGGGGGATGAGGAGGCGGAGAGGGTCAGAGGCGGAGCGGGGAGGAGTGTAGGGGTGAAGTAAGTTGGAGAGATACGCAGGAGCGTAGTTGTTCAGGGATTTGTAGCAGAGAGACAGAATCTTGTATTGGATGCGTTGGGGGATGGGGAGCCAGTGAAGGAGCTTGAGCAGGGGAGTGATGTGGTCGGATATTTTCTTTCTGAGGACGAGGCGGGCAGCATTGTTCTGGATGCACTGGAGAGTGAGAGTGGTGGAGTGAGGAAGGCCAGAAAGGAGAGAGTTGCAGTAGTCGATGTGAGATAAGATGAGAGAGACAGCGAGTTTGGTGGCAGCTTCGGTAGTGAGGTATTTTCTGATCTGACTGATGCGGCGGAGGTGGAAATAACATGCCTGGGCCGTGGCGGAGACGAAGCTGGTCATAGGGTCAAGAGCAGTCAATCCAGTGCTTTAGAGTCCATATAAAAATATATTTCATTGACTGACATGCCAGAAAAGTCCATGGATGATTCCAGTGTTCAATAACTGAAAAATGTGTCTAATAATGGTCTGCCCATAACATTGCCCCCTACCAAAGGTACTGAACTGGGCATCAATAATCTACTCCTCTGATGTGGACACCGAATGTGAATTTGGACCAAGTTTTCTTTCGGATCTCCCTCAGCAAGATGCATTTGAATCAGTGCACTTGATTTCATTTAAAGGAGTCACCACTTAGCTACACGGCGCTGCAATTTTGAAAACAAATTTGTTTAACCTTTCCCATACACCATGGGTTAAAAAATCCCCAGACTTGCATAAAAATGCAAATAATTCTGTCAATTTTTAAATTACTTCAACAAGCATTTATTACTTTGTTAATGAAAGTTTTTTCTACCACCCCCTAAATTTTGACTTTGTTGAGTTTCTAAATAAAGCAATAAATAAACAACAAAGTTGTATCATCTACTGAAGCAGTCATAAAAACTGAGGGTCACTAGAGACACACCGTACACCAAAGAATATTTAAGAAAACGACTCTGTGAAAACCATGGGTCACTGGAGACCCACAACGTACAGCAAGGACTATCTAAATAAATGGCTATTTGAAAACCAATGGTCACTGGAGAACCACGATGTACAGCATATCTAGTAAAATGACTTTGAGAACCATGGGTCTCTGAAGACCCAGGATGTACACCATGTAAGTTTCTACACGATGTACAGGGAAGGTTAACGGATTACATTCTAAAGATGACATTATCTTCTTTTTTTTTAAAATATAAAATATTCTTTGAGGTCTATGTCACAGCTTTGGAGACAGATCAATCTTGATAGTTCAAGGGTGGCGTCAGAACAGCTTGGCACCCACAGGCGCCAAGCTGTTCTGACACCACCTGTGAACTATCATGGTCAATCCACATCCTGTCGTAGCATGTCATGGCTTTATGGGACAAAACAGAACTTTGACAAACGTAAAGTTTGCCTTTCTAAAAAAAAAAAATAACTCGTGCCAGACGAGAGGCTTACTTCACCCTTTAGTAGAATTCTTTTTTTTTCATTAGGAATGCTGTAAACTCCAAAGGAATGTCATTGCAAACAACCACCTTGTACATTTAAATGATCAATGTTGCATAATAGTTCCACACAGTGCTCACCACATTTCTATCATGAAAAGCCACAATCATGTCTTCACTCTCCGGCTGCCGGTTGCAGTTTTGTCCCAATGATTCCTGCAGAAATCATCGTGACAAAACCACTACCAAAAGTCAGAGGGTTAACACAGTTATGGAGTTTAGATATGCCAGGTACATGTGTTTGGAAACATAAATTAGATACAGACACACACACACACATTACCACAGGTACATATGGTACACACTATAGTGTACAGAGATGATCTCAGTTATTTGGTGAAAGCCAGTATGTTTCTGAGAAAAGACAAATGTTCATTGTTTTACAATGAAAATTCTGCTTTTCTCAAAACAGATGATCCGGCAAAAAGCCAGTCATTTTCTTGGCCTTTATTTGTCTTTAAAAACCGGTATGTCCATTTTTGAGTAAAGTGAGGTTTTGCCATTATTTTCTCTGTATTTATTTGGCAAAAACCACTGTATGTCCATTTTTAAAAAAAAACAAACATGATTTTCACTGCCTAAGAATGAAAGTCTTGCTCTTCTAAAAAAAAAGGACACTCTGAAGGCAAGTGCTGCTGTTGTATGGGGGCGTTGGGCACCAAGGGTCGTATGGTGAGGAATAACTGACTGAATGCCTCTATAATCTTGGTCACCCACATCAGAAGGATCAGGATATTCACTTTATGTTTGTTTACTTGTTTGTTTACAGCTTATACACATATCTGTTATGGTCATGTCATGGAGATATACATGCTTGAGGAATACCTGAAGTTTTATTCAGATGCCGCCAGAATCAAAAAGCAAACAGAATGGGTGCCTTAGTCGCCCAGACCATCTGTGAAGGTTAAATCTTTGTGTGTTCTCTGCATGTGTTTTATCAAATGGCTAAACTGAATGAATGCAGCAGCACACTGTGTACAAGCATATGGTTTGTCACCAGTGTGAATACGCATGTGAACATCCAGGTTATTGGACTGAGCAAAGGCAGCATCACAACGATTACACACATAGGGTTTGTCACCAGTGTGAGTCCGCACATGCCTTTTCAAGTTGCTGAATGTGGAGAAAGCGGCATCACAATGTTCACACGGATAGGGTTTATCACCTGTGTGAGTAAGCATGTGCCTTTTCAAGTGATATGATTGAGTGAAAGTAGCATCACACTGTTCACATACATATCGTTTGCCACCAGTCTGTTTACGCATTTTTACTATCAAAGTACAGGGTGTGGAGTGTGTCCTCATGTGTTTCTTTAAATTTCCACGCAGTTTAAATGCAGCATTACACTGTTCACATACATGGGGTTTGTCACCAGTGTGTGTCAGAATGTGTGATTTTAAGTTTGACTGTTGGCTGAATGCTGCATCACACTGATCACATGCATAGGGTTTGTCACCAGTATGAATCCTCATGTGTGCTTTTAAGTTGGAAGAAATAATGAAAGCAGCACCACACTCTTTACACACATAGGGTTTGTCACCTGTGTGAGTCCGCATGTGATATTTCAAGTGGCTTGACTGGCGGAAAGCAGCATTACATTCTTCACATATGAAAGGCTTGTCGCCAGTATGCATGCGCATGTGTCGTTTCAAGTTGCTAGACTGCCTAAAAGCAGCATCACACTGTATACATGCGTATCGCTTATCATCTGTACTGGTCTGCGTGTGGATTTTCAAGTTGCTCAGGCTGGTGTGGGTGTCCACTGTTTCTCTGTCCGCAGCAGTTTGGTGGTGTGAGCCGTTCCCAACAGACCCTTCTGATGACAGACAGTCACCAATAGTCTGTCGCCTTGTAACACACGTGTGGGGGCAAGTTTCACAATTACTTGCATCACATTTCTCAGACATGACAGAACTGAGAACATTCTCAGCCAGCTGAGAAGCCACATAAACATTATGAAACAGACCCACAGGAAACACTGCGTGTTCTGGTTTGTCTGCATCATCCATGTCACTGACGGACTTTGTTTCTTGTATTGTAGACAGAGGTGTGTGTGTGCCTTCATAATCAGGTTCTGTTTTCACATGGACATGGCCTGTCTCTACATCATCTGAATGTGTGGGTGATGTTTGATTTAAATCATTTCCATGTATCACAGAATCACTTGGGACACGCCCGCGTTGATCAAGATCTGCCTCAAATTTTATAGGAGCTGTTTGAAGCCACATCGTCTCCCATTCCAAGTCGGCAGGATGGGGATGTGTTGTTCCATGCGAACTGGTCTCCTCTGTTGTGGAGGCAGATGGCTTAAAATGACAGTCCCTCTCATAAAAGTTGTGACTTTGTGTCAGTGTCATGTCTACCGACTGGTCTCTATCTGTTTCATTATTAACAGAAACTGATTCCCTTTGCTGAACTTGTGTTTTGATGGCAACTGATTCCCTTGTCTGATCTGTCTCAACTTCTGTTTTGATGACAACTGAATCTCCTCTCTGTGCACTTGATATCCGATCTGTATCCATTTTTATGATCCAGTTTTCCCAAATAAAGGATGTTTCACTGTCTCTGTAGCTGGTTTAGCTGACTTACTTCTCTGATGACTGCTGTCTCATCTGTTGGAAGTTTGCTCAAACTTCAAAACCTGCACAAAATGATATTGAACACATGTAATAATATTTTAGTTGATCTATAAAGTGGTTATCCAATTGTCAACTGGATGACTGCTTTTGAGACTTGGATTAGAAATGGCTTAGCGGCCCAGAGTTAGCCGAATATTTAGTAACAACAGCAAAATGTGGCACAGTTAAGTGGTTTTACTCATATTCGGAGTCATAACTGTACCCAGCACATTTATATTAATAATACCTAACATTTTTTAACCCAGACATGGACCTAGACTACGACTTGTACCAGGCGTGTGACCAGGGAGGACCAATTTTTTGTCAAAAACCCTAGCACTAAGTATTAGCTATTTTCACTAGCATCCAAGTGATATCTGGGAGCCCAAAATTTCTTCCTTTGTAAAACCGGCATTCTTTTGTTGGGACATTTGCAATAGCCATTTGGGCTCCTAGAAATATGACATTGCCTCACCCGACAATAAATCTTGCATTTGGCGACAAGGCAAGTGGTGGGTGTTGTTTCTTCACTGCAAGAATCCTTATCACATTATCGCTTAAATGAATAAGTTGTCCTAATAATTACATCATTACTTGCACTAGATGGGTGCAAAATCTATTAGTGGTGCGGCTTGGGTACAAAAAGTACAGAATGTGTCTCGCTGGTTATAAACACATACAAGACAAGAAAGGCAACGCCCTTATGGCTCACTTGTATGACCGATCCACACATGTGTGACAATAAGGGATGGCTTCTGTCCAACAAAATCCATGTTTTCTCAAAATTTAATCAGTTTCACACATCTGTCAAACTCCTGTGACACTTGACCTTTTCTATGAGTTGACTAAATTGGTATACGTAGGAAGGTCTTAACATCAGCTACATTTGTTCCAAATTTCATTGAAAAGTTTACAAAAATGTTGATAATAACTACACTTCTATCAAAAATTGACATTTTATACACATTTGGAGTCCTCTTGTGACCCTTGACCTTTTCCGAGGAATCATCCAAATTAGTATGTATAGATAGGTCTTGCCATCAGGTATCTCTGTACCAAGTTTGGGTTTGAAGTTGTGAATAGTAATTGAGAAAAAAAAAACATTTCTTGTCAAAATATGGCTATTTTGGACCTATTTCCTGAGCTCTTGTGACCCTTGACCTTTCCAAGGGCTCATCCAAATTAGTATGCATAGATAGGTCTTACCATCAGATATCTTTGCACCAAGTTTGGGTTTGAAGTTGTGAATATAATAGCATTTGAGAAAAAAATAAATTATGTCAAAATATAGCTATTTTTAATATATTTCCTGATCCCCTGTGACCTTGACCTTTGTGAGAGGTCACTGAAATTGGTATGTTTAGAATGGTCTTGCCACAAAGTATCCTTGGGCCTAGTTTGAAGACTGTGGCTTAACTCATTCTACCCCAACTACGGATTTATCCGTAAATGCACGCCCAGCATTTTCCGACCAACTACGGATTTATCCGTAATGGGCAGTCCTGAAACTGCATCCCTTCTTATTCGGCTTGTAGTGGTTCCTAATTGGAACTGTTAGCTTTAGCCACTTCTTTGTTCTTCCTCATGTGCACGCGGCAAGTTTGGGCGGTTTTTCGAGCCTTTTTTTGCGGAATTTGTGTACTTTTCTTCGACAATGGCGAGGCGTTCCCGGACTTTGAATGCTAGTCAGGCTGCTGAGTTTATAATGAATTATGACAGCGAAGAAAATGATGAACTGATCGACTGTGAAGTGGACTTAGATGAGTCCACTGACTCAGAAAATGAATTGAATGTTTGGGGTGTATCTTAAAAGTCTGAAATATTTACTTTTAAAAATGTCTTTGTTTACAAGCAAATTGCAAAAATAAACATCTCTTAGTTCTTTCCGGTGTCAATAAACATAAAACACAGGACATGTACATTTTGTAAATTTATTTTTCTGTACTGTCCCAAAATTTGGTTGAGATAGGTTCAGTGGTTTCAAAGTTATAGCAGTTTTTGCGAGACACCCATATATTTAGCACTCAGCTCTCTGCATGGCTGGTCCAGAGGGCAAAGTTGCTGGCTGCACAGCTGGGGTAGAAAGAGTTAAATTGTCTCAGAGAAAATGCCAACGTTAAAGTTTTTACAACGGACGATGGCGAACAGACGGCTGCCAGACAGCGGCAGACGATGGACGGACAACCACTGGCCCAGAACATAGACTCACTTTTACTTCGCACCTGAGACAATAAACTACTAACCTTTACTATATCAACTTTATGAAAGACTGCTTCTTTAACAGGCTAAGTGGGGTGGTTGTGAATTGTTTTAAATTTGTTTATTTTCTTAGTTCCTGCTATCCTTTTGTCTGCAATGTCTCAACTTGGTTCTGTGTGGAAAATGTAGCTCAGGTCATGGCGACCCATCACACCTTTGTTGTGTAGCCTTGGAAGTGTATAGTGCTTGCAACACCTTTTTTTCTGCAAGAATTTCTTTGAGAGCGAAGTTCTGATATACCTCTTTCAGATCAAGTTTTGTTTCCTTGTCCCACAAGAGAAATTCGTCTTTTATCACAGGGGTAGACACAATTTTTAAAAAAGTGAAAGACTAAATATAGTAAGTTATACTTACTATAATGTAAATAAAGCATATCTGTACAACACATTCAACCACTTATACAAGTAGAGAATAATTGCTGTCTAGTGTCTACCTGACCCTTTGGTATAGCAAATTTTGAAGTGGGAAAGGCATAAACCATTTTTTTTCTCTAGTGTACCTTTGTATGGGAGACACTGACATTACATGATCTACACAATTTTGTCACATGAATCATATTCATATGCTAATACTGAAATTGTACATATTATATGCAAGGATCATGAAAGGCCCATTTATAGTTGGTTTCAATACTCTGAACCTTCTACTGTCATAGCTCACAAACTGACCTAATAATACCCAGGAAAAAACAGGCCAAAGTAAACACTATTTGTGAAACATTTGCTGAGAAGATATATTTTTCATAACAATAACAAATTTAAAAAATAATCAAAGTTTCACAAGTATTTGCAAAAAAAAAAAGGTTTGTTCAACTTCAAATGCATTGTGAACGTAATAAGACTGTTGTTACAGTGTCAAACCATCCTAGCAAGAATCGATGTCATCATTTTCAAAACACCAAAGCTTTTGACTTTTCGGGATTTTTGTCGGGGGGTGGGGATGGGTCACGACTGGAAAATTACAAAAACTAAATTATTCGTATATGAATCGAGCAATAAAGACGTGTTGCAGCATGATTTGGATCACTTGCAAGAGTGGTCCGACACATGGGACTTGCATTAGAGAGAAATGCAAGGTCTTACATGCTGGAAGGAACAATCCTGAACACGATTACTTGATGAAAGTGAATAGCAACATTAAAAAGGTGGTATCTTGTGAGGAGGAAAGAGATTTAGGTGTGGTCTTTGACAAAGTTCTATCTCTTGACCCCCATATTCAGAACTGCATCAATAAGGCCAACAAAATGGTTGGAGTAGTTAAGAGAGCTTTGAATTATTTGGACAAGGACATTTTTAGTAAACTGTATAAATCAGTAGTCAGACCACATTTAGAATATGCAAACACTGTATGGTACCCAGGTTTCAAGAGACAATCAGCTGCACTCGAAAGGGTACAGAGACGAGCAACAAAGCTGGTCAAAGAATGTAGAATTGTAGAAATATGACTTATTCAGACAGACTCAGATACTTTGGATTGCACTCCTTACGCGGACGTAGAATACGTGGAGACTTAATCCAAGTTTTTTAAATTTATAATGGCATCGACGACCTAAAGTAGAACGACTTTTTTGCAGCACCATTCTGTGACAGAACCCGAAATTCTGAAGGGAAAATCTTTGTACAGCACTGTAACACTAACCTGCGGAAGTTTTGTTTTACTAACAGAGTTGCCATTGTTTGGAATGACTTACCAGTTTCATTAAAAAAAAAGCATCTAATATAAATTCTTTTAAAAACCAGCTGGACGAATTACCAAAATTTAAAGAGATTTTTTATTCCTATGATGAATGATTTTATAGGAAAATTGCATGCATAGCAGACCCATAAAGGAACTAAAGAAATAAAGGGCATTTATAAAGGCCTCACGACATATTTTGTCCTCACAATACTACTACTACTACTACTACTATATCCCCAATACAACTTTACAAGCGCTGTCACTGCACTTACCTGTGGCATGTCGCAACGGATCCCCGCATATTCACATTCCTGTGCTGAGCACGCATAATCGATGTATCAAAGACGTCATCAAATTCGCACAGCAAAAAACCAATCTTCATTGTTTTAAAACAGAAGGCTCATAAGGTCTGGTGAACAAACAAACAAAAGACACATCACAGTCCGATAATGGCCTTCTGTTTCCAGAAGCTGGTTGGTGGACACAAGAAATGTAAGGCAGATGATCCTTTGAGACCGGTTTTGACCCTGCGACCGGAAGTTGACATAACGCTTACAAACATACTCGCCCAAAGGCGATCTCGACCATGACTGATTAGTAGGGGTTTAACGTCCATAGTACCGGAGTGTTAATGGACGGCCCTAGCGGGGACAGGGAGAGCTATTACCTATGGGGTACGACATGAACACTAATCAATTCGGCCGCACTGCAACTGTGCCAATTTGATTTACCAGGACATTAAAACGGACATGATGTCTGAACTCGACCAGCCTTGCTCATTTATACTGTATCCAATAGAATTTATCCGTGTGCGTGGGGAAGACGATGTGAGGTCGTTGAAAATTCCCAAGTAAGTTATGTCAGATTCCGAGTCAGTGAACCTGACTGAGTAAAAACGATGCGGATGTATGCCTCTTGCTGACATAGATCAGCAAAGCTTTACCCACAGACAACCAAAAAGAGAGGTTGAAACCCCTTTAAGTACATGAAAAATGAAACACCTCTCTTTTTTGTTTTTAGTTATTTTTCGCACGAGACCGTTGCGGCAATATTTTTTCTTTACTTACACCTACAGATTAATATCCTCATCCACATACTAGCTGGTGGATCGTTTTCAATCATTTCAATTGTACGGTAAACAATTAATATTAATTACTAACAAGTGAACAATTTTCTTTCTTCTACAACAAAACTAAGCTTTTTCTACCTTATTTTTTTTAAATGTAAAGTCTGTTAATGATATGATACAACTACAGAGCAGTAAGTGCACATGCACAAACTGGTAAAATTATACATGTATAACATTTTCTTGCTCACTGGTCTGTCATCCACAAAGTTGTCATTTAAAAACACACCTTAACAAGAAAGGCATAGCAACAGATTACAACAAACAAACAGGCAGATGATGGATAACACTGCATGTACATGAGGCACACCTTTCCCATATCCTGCACACAAATAAAACAATCTATAAAATCACAAAGTAATCTCTTTGTACTCTTTATTGAATAAAACAAATGCACATCAGAGAAACATATAACTAATATAACAGGATTCTTGGTACACAAGACAGAGAACAATTAACTTTTATTTAAAGTGATCTACTCCAGGGCAGGCACAGCATTACTAAAATGTGCTGAAAGTGTGAAACAATAGGTTGTCAACATTATCTTGCCTCAACTATGACTTTTCTACTTGCCTTTTCACATTCCATGTGAGCAGGCACACCTAACAGAGGTGGGTAATTATGCCTGGTACACTTATGCAGAATTCTCTTACATACAAAGGAGAACAAAAGCAAAAATGTCCTCAAATTTATTACATTCAAACTTCCTAAATTAAGTGTGCCCCTGAGTCCAGCATTACCGTAAAACATACTAAACTTTATAAATGACATATTGGGAACTATTAACCTTTTCTACCTGGAGCAGGTCACCTGAACAATGCTAACAGTTTTGGCTCACAAAGAATGTTTTAAACTTGTCATTGATAAGCACCAAATAAACATGAACAATTCAAATAAAACTGTTATAGAACAAATGCTACAATTGTGATCCACATAACACACACACACACACTCACACACACACACACACACACACACACACACATGCAGCATGTACACACGCACACATGTACAAACACACAAAACATGTATACAGATGTACATGTTACTATAAATTCATGAAACCAGGAAATTTGTGAGATTCTTGAAAATTTCATGAATTTCCTGGTCTCATAACTTACTGTAAATGATACACGGTACACCAGCACACACTAAAATCATTAACCCATAAAGCTCTGACACCACACAACATTTTGCTCAATCATGACTGTTTACAGGTGAGGTCAGAACAGCCTATAGGCACCAAGCTATTCTGACCCGACCTGTAAACTATAGAGAGGGGGAATATGAGAGTTTTAAAGAATCTTCTATGGTCCTCATTTTTCTATGTTATTCGCTCACAAAAACGCACACGACCTTGCCTTTCCTTTTTCTCAAATTCCTTTTATTTTTCTCTGTAATTAGATATATAAAGAAAGAACTGAATCTTTATTAACACTATGACTGAGAATTTAAGGGGTTAACTCAGTCATAGTGTTAATAATATCATTTTTTCTTTGTTATTCGACTCCAAAAAACGCCAACGACCTTGCCTTTCCTTTTTCTCAAATTCCTTTTATTTTTCTCAGTAATTAGATATATAAAAGCAAAGAACTGAATCTTTATACCACTATGACTGAGAATTAAGGGGTTACTCAGTCATAGTGTTAATAATAATTCAACTCCCCCCCTCCCCAAGACAAAACGCCTAATCGCTCCGATCAAACCAGTGCTTGTAACCCGAAAAGCAATTACATATAATACATAACATCCTCATGCCTCGCTGGACTGGTTTTGGACAGACCCCACTTCAATTCAGGTAAAGATACCAACCGAATAGACTGTTCTGAAATTAGCTATTATTCACATTTTCTTGTCGG